>JAWMRA010000041.1:20762648-20808011 GCA_035584735.1 Pseudotriccus pelzelni | reverse complement strand
GCCCCTCAGTTCAGGAAGGATATTGAGGTGCTGGAGCGGGTCCAGAGAAGAGCAACGAGGCTGGTGAAGGGACTTGAACAAAGGTCCTGGGAGGAGAGGCTGAGGGAGCTGGGGTTGTTTGGAGAAGAGGAGGCTCAGGGGAGACCTCATCACTCTCTACAACTACCTGGGAGGAGGTTGTAGCCAGGTGGGGGTTGGTCTCTTTTCCTAGGCAATCAGCAGTAGGACAAGAGGGCACTGTCTTAATCTCTGCCAGGGGAGGTTTAGTTTGGATATTTTTTACAGAGAGGGTAATCAGACATTGGAATGCGCTGCCCATGGAGGTGGTGGATTCACCATCCCTGGAAGTTTTTAAGATGAGACTGGATGTGGCACTGAGTGCCATGGTCTAGTAACCATGGCAGTGTTGTTGGATCACGGGTTGGACTTGATGATCTTGGATGTCTTTTCCAACCTGGTTGATTCTATGATTCTTCTCTGGCCCACAGAAGGTGACATAGATTGAGTCTACCAAAAGTGAATCAGTGATTCTGGCCAAGTTCTTATAAAATGGTCACAACAAAAGACTGCTTTCTCTCTCTGCTCTAGATGGGTGCTGAATGCTTTAGCATTAATCCTCTGTGTAAAGCTGCAGCAGGTATTTAGGGCAGGATCAGAGCAAGATGTATTTTCATTGAGTGTAAATCTATTTCTGAGATACCCTGCAGTAGTTTATAGATAATTATGGATTATAAACTGTTTGAAGTAGCAAATAAAAGATGATCCAGCAAATATGGTTGAAAAATGGTTGTATATCCTGTGGTAATTGGAAGTGATTTACTTCTTTGAAAATTAATTATTATTTCCCTAAGCTTTCCTTAAAAACTTAGTATGATAAAATCACACTTTATGAAATAGAAGACTCTAACTATTGTCTAATCCATTGATAAGTGCTTCCTTTATCTGGGTGCATGTGAATTTGGAAGTAATATAACAGCAGAGAAAGAGATCCTTCTGAACATTTTTCATTGCTGATATAATATTCAGAGTGGAATTCCTACATTTGTATGATTTCACCAGTTCCAAGGTCTTACCCCTTGCCTCAGTAAAGTGATAATTTCCTTTATGTTCAGAGAAGTGTCTATCCTAGATGATTTACTGTTTGCTTAACACAGAAGCAAGAAAATAGCAAAAAAACCCACCATAAAAACAATCCTATATAAAGCTTTTGAACTTTTTAATGTCTATATTACTCTTATATTATGTTTATTCATAATGATCTGATTAGAGGTGGTTTTATTAGCAAGTTCAAATATCTGTATGGTCTGAAAAGTGGAATTGGAAATAAGTAGTTCGCTCTGTTTTATACAGGCTTTCCAGAAGTTCATATATCATCTTTATATACACTGTTTCCAAGTAGAGTCAAGCATAGAAGAAACTGTAATAGTTCTCAAATGACTAGTTGAAGAGTATAAAAAATACCCTCCAGAAATTCTATTTCTATATTGCAAAGAATTAAACTATTGGAAATCAAATGTAGTCTAGACATGAAATTCTCATGGAAATTGCTATTTCCTAAAGCTATTCCTCTAGGGCCTAAAAATATTGGATATTGCTATCTTGAAGTGTAGTGCAATTTTTAGAGCATACAACAACATTTTAAGACTATGCAAGATAAATAACCCGTGAACGCTGACACTGCTGCCTAAATTCACCATTTCACTTACTACGGGTCTTCCTGAATGTATTTTGGCACTAGCCTTTATGACTCCAAGTAGTGCTTTTCATGTCTTTAACATGTAGATTGCTAGCCTGGGAAAACACTTACCTTTTCTACACTGCTTTGCAATCCAAATGAACTGCTACCTCTGTAGCTTTCAGAAGTCATTTAAATTAGTTTCCCAAGCAGGTGAAGCAGTTCCAAGGAAGTTTATTATGCAGCTTTTCTTTAAGGCTGCATTCCAGCTGTGTTAGGTGTGGAAACTCACTGGTATGGGAGCTAGCAGGTAAGCAACTTCCTACCCCAGTCCCTGTGAAAAGTCTTGGCTTTTTATTTTTAATTCAAATTCAAGTAATCACTTTCACACAGAACATTTATAGTCTACTTTAATTGCCACTTTTCTCAGCAGGCTTACTAAATTAGACTCCTAGATTTTGAAAGTAAAACACAATAGGATCTGTTGCCTCAAGCATTGGTATCAATTGAGATTCCTATTTATTTAAATAATCTATTTTTTCAAAGTTATTTTAGAAGCTCATAAAGACTTTGTCAGACTGGACTTACAATTACTTTCATTGTTGTTCTTAATATGGAAATCACATATGGAAATCACAAGCAAATCTGGGTCTGATGTCTCACTCTGGTAGGAACAAATAAGGAATATCTTGTAGCAGTTTGTGCAAGATGGACAAATTATTTCTAGACAGAACTAGTTAGAAATAGGTAGTAATCTATTTCTGATTTCTGCAGAAGGGATATGTAAGCCAGCAACAGGTAAAGAAAATAAACAAAAGAGGCTTCTGGAGTCCTTGACTTTCTTGTAATACAGGGCAAAGATGGATCATAACCTTTCAGTAACTACATCTCAAAACTTCCTTCCAGTGCACCAATAGTTATAGCAAAGCTGTAATGAGTTTTAACTGTCCTTGAATTCACAAACAAGGCAGGGGGGAAAAAAAGCAGACTCAGCAGACAAGTTTTGAATGCTCAGGAAAAAGAGCAGATTTAACTCCATGAAGGTCTTGGAAAAAAATCATTGAGATCAAAATCTGAATCAAGTTAATACATGCAAAGGTGAGGAGAATGAAAAACCTATCAATCAAATACACTGTGAAGTACTACTGCATGGGGACTGTTTGATCAAACTAGTTTTTGACAGAAAATGCCAATTTGTTTAAAAAGAAAAATCATAAAAAAATCCAAACAAAAACAACAAAAACAAAACCAAACAAATACCAAAACCAAACAAAAACAAACAAACAAACCTGACAGAAATTAGTAGAGAATGTAACAGTCTTAAAGAAATTGATCTGAGTTCACATTGACTGGCCAAATACTCTTTCTTGGAGCTGGAAAAGGGCAAAGCAGCAGAAGTTGCACTGATGTGCCTGCTCCAGTAATATATAGCTGAGGGTGATTTTGGCTGAGGAATGCTGCCTACATCTGTGTGGTCTCTGCTGAACAAGTATAGAGCTTCTAGCTGAGAGACAGGAGGGGACTGTAACTCCTTCAGTCAGCCCAGACAGAGATGGGAGAGCTTATTTCCAGGTGCTCTCCTTCCTCCTCTTCTGCCTCCTTTTACACAACCTGTTGTGAAGGAATAACCAAGAAACAAAGCTTCCCGCCTCCTGAGCCTGGCATGTATCTTTGCTTGGCGCAGTGATATGTCTCTTTATTTGGAGTGAAAGCCAATACTATTTACCAAGGACAGTTTATTGCTGGTCTGTCATGTCATCTGTCATGTTTTCTACCCTGTATTATTCTCAGTAACTATGGTTACTCTTGCTAAAGGCATGCTCTGAAATATCCACTGTATTAATGAATGTGGGCTCATTACATAAATTTGCAGAGATGTACCAGAGCTACCTCTGTTGTCTAGGTTTTCATCAATGAGACTCTGGGATGAGATAAACTTCAGAAGCATCCTATGTTGGTTTAAGCTGGAGTTTAGGTTCCCAAACCATTTTCCACTTGGGCTGCGTGAGGAAGGGTGTCTTTTTCTTTTTTCTGTTAAAGCTACTGCTTTCAGTACGTACCCATGGCACATGGGAATCTATCTTTCTTGACATAAAACAATTTCACTCAGACTGCTTTTAGCTTTCACACTGGAAGACAAAACTTGAAAGTGCGTTGGCATAGGATGACATAAAAGACAACGACACATGAATGGCAATCAGGTAAATAGGAAAATTCTTATTTACTAATTTTTACAATGCCTATTGTCATGGCAGCAAGGCAAGGGATTAGAAAGATTTGAATATAAATTAGATCTGTCATTCTCAAAATGAAAATGAGTTAGTTATTCAAAACTGTAGGGAAAAAAAAAAAAAAGAGGTAAAAACGCCTTCTGTGTTGCCTTTAAAAGCTTAAATCTGAACCCTGTAAGGCACTGAGTGCAAGCCACATTGTAGGAGGCCTCCCAGGGGAGAGTTGTGCTGCTCCTCTCCTGTGCTGCACAGAGAAGCACAAGTCAGAGAATATGCCAATGTGCCAGAACAGGGAAAAATTGCAACTGCAGGAATGTGGTAATTTGTCCAAACTAAAAGCTCTGCAGAGACAGCAACAGCAGAACTTCTCTACAAACCAAGTATGGGACTGAAACCTGCCAGCTCAGTCCATGGTGGCTTTTAGACTTAGAAGGTGCAGTGCAGAACTATCCCACATAGAGACCATCTCAGGTGCTAAAAATAGTCCAGACAAACTAAAAATGTCCTGTGCTGAATAAATACACTGTAATTTTTTGCTTTACCATTTTCAAAATCCCGGCTGGTGTGTCTGTATTTCATTGTACCCTGCAGGTAAGTTATTTTATTTGGAAATAAGGGGAAACTCTTCTTTGGTCTCCATTGTACGATACAGACACAGCCACAGAGCCCCAAGTGTGCAGTGGACAGTGGGAGCTGTCAGTGTCCTGAACTGCTGTAATACAGAAGAGGGCTCTGGTGCATTCAGGACATACTTCTACCTGGAAAGTTTATGCACACAGAGGAAGGAAAATATTCTCTGAAGGTTAAACAACAGTATGCTCCCTGGTTTTGCTATATGTTTGATGTACATCCTGGGACAAGTGCACTGATTTCCATGTCTCTTCCCCGGTGCCCTGGTTTCTGTAGCAGGGAAATCTGGTGACAAAGGCCAGAATTGAGACCATGTGCATTCAGGTCAGATCCTTGACACAGATGCTCAGATAGTAAGATTTGAGGATGTCTATAGTATGTGCTTGTTTACAGATGTCATGCAGACCTCGATCCTGGAAAAAGGAAGATTTACAGCTTCACTAGCACCAAAAGTGGTTCTTTCAAACAAAAGAGAACACATGTAATAGTTGCTTATGATGTTCCTCCTCTATAGGTAGCTGAACCCTGTACCAGGTGGGGGTGCTTGGTGGAGTCAAGCCATAGTTCTCAAAAAAACAGTTTGAATTCTTTAGGCTGGAGCTGACAAAGAACTGTGGAAGATATCTAGAAAATCTTGACTAAAGAGAAAGAACAGGTAAATTAAAATAAAGGCAACTGACAAAGTTATTCCTACATTGGGAAAGCAAATCTTAGATGTGCACAGGACGTACTAAATGCACATGGTGCTAACTAGAACTTCTGGAGCAACCTGAGCTTCCATAGCTTACCTGCAAGGGACTCAACCCTACCCAAGTCTGACTGCATGTGAGGGCAATGCTCACCAATGCCAAGAATCCTGGGAGCAAGTTATGGGAGCCAGCCCCGTGTTGTAATGGGCTGAAGGAAAAGAGTGTCCTGAGAGATGTAAATGGGAGGATGGGCTCTGTCCCGTGGCCATGGTGGGTGAGCATGATATAGAGCGGGTCATTCTGCCTACGGTCTGTGGAAGTTAGGATGGGCACTTTGGAGAAATGAAGGTTGGATTTGGGGGTGTCCCAGGCCGTGCTGGAATAAGGGATGAGAAGAGGACATCAGTGAAGGGTGGGAGAAGGAGATATGGTGTGTGCAGGGTAGGATCTGACGTGTGTGACTAAGGCTCAGACAACGGTTGCTGAGAAACATGTCACAGATGTCTTAATGACTTGTTCTCCTGAGAGATGAAGTGGTGCCAGGGATGTAGGATTCATCTCAGTGGAATCAGACTGGCAGGAGAGCAAATGATGTGTGGAGAGAAGGCAAGGGAGATACCAGATCTTCAGCTTGGTCCCCTGTCTTCCTTCACTCCACCATGTGCCCTTAGCCTTGCAACCCATTTTGCCAAAATTACAATGCTGATTTTTTGCCACTCATTAATAATGGGATCAATTCCTTCATGCTTCAGTTTTGGGTCAGCCAAGCCCAATCTTTGTTTACACTGCTTAGAAGTTTTGAGCCACTTCTGACTTTGCACATTAGGTATCCTATTTTTTTATTTATAGTGTTCAATGATATAAACTGTATGGTATTTGCAGACCTTTACCAGCTTCTCTTCCCATATGGGAAGACATCTCCTCTATTAGTAGCTGCCAGCTGTAGCTCTTCTATTATCTCATCTTCTCCCGCTGCCCCACTGCCACCAGGAACACATTCCAATTTGTGTTACATCAAAGTGAAATCAGGAGCCACCCAACAGCCATACTCATGATTTGGAGGAGCACAGAAATATTTAGGACCAGGTTATTGGGTTGAATCCAGCTCATTCAGTAGCAACTGGAAATGGTTAGTGCCTGCTGATGGGCTGGCAGCTGTGGGGCGTGATATTGGTGGCTCTACTCCAGTGGCTAATGGACAGATGTCCACATCATAAAACTCCAAACAAAAATTAATGCTGTTGCTGGCAGCCTCAGCAGGCAGTGAGGCTGTTCTTACACTGAGTAGTGCGCACAGACCAGACCAAGAGTATTGGAATGAATAATTTTCTGATCATCCCTCTGTGGGGCTTGTTGTGGGGTTGAGAACCATCTACGCCAGTAACTGTAGGTCTTGTTTTGGAAGAAATAGTTTGATGATAGAAGCCAGAGGGGATGTTGCTGGAAGTAGGAGACAAACGGGTAGGTTAATGAGGTGTGAAGAATGGTTTGATCATTGTTCTCTGCACTTCTTTTCTTTTTGTTTCTCATATTTCTGCAGACCCACTTCTGTATCTCCTCAGCCTTCCTTGGCTTTACTCTACTGCCCACCACTTCCACCAAGTATAGTAATGCTTCATTCAAATGTTCAGAACTATTTAACTTCTCTATTTAATACTGCAGCCAGCAAGAGCTGGTGTATTCTGGAGGGAAACTCCTATTTGACTAAGGAAGTGAATGCTAGACCAAAAATGAGTCCTAAAGATGGCAGATGGGATTCTGGCTGTAAGAATCCTGTGGAGTGGGTCCTGGATCATAGAGATGCAATGTTACAGAAGAGAAAGCTGCTTCTACACATGAAGTGGAAAAATCTTGTAGTCCACAGCTTGGACTGAAACAGCAATGGCAACCCTGAGTCCCTCTGCAGTAATTTGACCTATACAGTCTAATTACCGTTATTTTCTTTGTTTTTTGTGACACATAAAGTTGGCTGCCTATTTTCTATGAAGAAAAAGCAGGCGGAAGAATCCAACCCAGACAAAACCATGTTTTAGCATTGACATTGAAAATGTCAAAACTTTATTTTCCTTTTTTCTAGACCTTTACCAAACAATATAGTTTTAAAATTATTATGTAAAATAAGTGTAACATATAGGATGTTACTGAGGAATGAAAATACGTATTTTGAAAAGTTCTATTCCATCTTCTTTCTTCAGCATAGCAAATGGCTTTAGAGCATTTTTCTTATAATTTTAGTTTTATAAACTGATATTTTAAAATATTTTTTCTAAATAATTATTTAAAATAATTTTTCTACAGCTGACATTAAAAAATTAGATAACTGAATATTTTTACTATTGTCTAATTTTGGGGAGTTATCATTATATACATTTAAGCAGGATATGTCAAGAAGTACCAAAAACTTAGTGAAAATATTACACAAACATGATACATGACTTCTAAAGTGACAAAAACCTTTCAATATAGAAATTAATATCTTGACACTAAAATTGATTCCAAAGACAAAATTGTTTTTATGCTGGGGAAGAAGAAAAATACTTTTAAAATTGCCATATTGCAAGTATAACAGAGTCCACAGCTCAAAACTGCTCTAACCCATGGCACTGCCTGCCATCCCATTATTGTGAGAAGCCCTCAACCCAAAGTGCTGTATAAGCATAATGACAGCTAGGAGTTTAACAACAAATAGTGGAAGATTGTTTAATTATCTTTATGTGGGTGTTAACAAACCCTGCATCAGCATCCGCTAAGGATGCTCCGGTGGTCCTGTCCAAATCTCTGCGAGAGCAGTCAGAGAGTCAATGTGGCACTCAGCTCAGTGATCTCCAAGCATGGCAACCTCAGTATCTGCTCTCCAGTACAGGATCTCTTCCTTTGACCTTGTTTCCCGCTCGGCATGGATCCACCGCCTGGGGGTACTCCACATTCTGGCAATGCAGAACACGGTTTTGCTCCCCCCCACCCACACCTCTGCATGACACATAGCTATGGAGAACACTTTTACCTCCATTGGACAAGTCACTGCTACACTGAAAAGCAAAATTAAGTCAAACTGTACTTATTGTAAAAAAAAGGAACTCTTTCAAAGAATTTGTTCAGTAAACTTTAGAACATGGTGCAAGACCTCTAACAGCTAATGTGTTGTTATACTACTTACTGCAATCAGCTGTGTCAGGAAACACCTTTAATCAACTACCCTGTAATTATGCTAAGGCTTTCACAAATGACAAATCCCAATTGGCTGGGCCAGAGCCCTGCCTTTCTAGTCAAAGATAATTGTTTTGTCCACTCACCTGTTCATTCACTCCAGCAAGACCTGACCTGTCTGGAGGTGAGCATTTACTGATTATTTTTATGTTGTTTAAATTTTTATTATTTTTAAATTCAAATCTCAGCAAGAGAAGGTAAATTTTGGTAGGACTTTCTAGAAAGATTTTCAGGAATCATAAAGTGTAACAACCACTTTGTTACTAGCCTGTGTGTTATTTTTATGCTGTTTAAATGTTTATTATTTTTAAATTCAAAAATCTCAGACAGGGAAGGTAAATTTTGGTAGGACTTTATAGAAAGGTTGCCAGGCACCATGAGGTGTAACAACTGCTTTACTTGTGTGTTACACACACTGAGCTGTGTCTGACACTATGACCTGTTTCTCTCTCAGCATAGTTTCTTTTTTTTAACGCAAATGATACATTGAAATATTACACATACACAAAATTACTTATTAACTGCACTATATAGCTGTCAGAAGCATTGAGTAAGACCTATCTCTCCTGATAAACAAAATTGTTAAAACAATCTTGCTTTAAATAAGTCTTGTTTCAAACTATTTAGGTTGTTAGTCTAGGCAATTTTTCTTAGTGGGTGGGAATATCTTTCCTTTACAGGTAAGAGTAGGCTAACAGGGATTTTCTTTAGGAGTCTACTGGAGTAAACTTATGACTATGAAAGCTTAATAAGAAGTTACTTGTCCCTAGTAAACGCTTCTAATCAGGGGTAAAAGAAAAGACACCTGCATGTTTTCAGCCTTTCAACTCCGGTAAATGACACATTGCAGTGTAATAGTTACTTTTTACACGAAGCCACAGGCAGACAAGACAATCCACAAAATATCTGAGGCAAGAGGTTTGAGTCAGAGTTGCTTGTAGGCAATGAAGCACGTGCTGGGCAGTCCCCACAGGTCTGGGCTAGCGATGGGTATCCACTGAAGCCTCCCAGGAGGAGAGTGAGGATATGGGTAGTGAGAGCCAGGCCTGAATGGCACATGCTGTCCGAGTCCTAGTTCCCATGCAACTGGTCCAAACTCACTCTCTCAACGTGACAGATGTTAAGGTCTTTTAACCTTAAAAACAGTAGGCATCATTGTGTTTCTCAGCTCTGGTATTTAGTCAAAGTTTGTGAGGGTTTGCAGGTTGTTTCTCTTAGAAGCAGACATGGTGATGGGGACAGGTGTCCCAGCTGTATGACCACGGGGACAGCACCAGCTTTGCCGCCCTAAGCAGTGGCTGGTCCAAACAAACAGAAGTCGCTGTTTGCTCAGCTCAGAGCAACGAGCCCCTGCTTTTAACTCCTGCCTCTAAATCCTTTTCCTCAGGCTTTCTCCAAGGGTTATGCTAATGTGCTTGCTCAGGCGGGCCCAGCTGTGCTCCTTTCTTCTTTTCAGCTGAAACTGTTAATTCTCTGCACACTGGCTTCCCAAAACAATGCTCGATAATGCTAATGTCTCCTTCATAAATCACTGGTGTTCTGCATAGCTTTGTACTCGCTTTTGTCTTGAGACTTCTACATCTGCTTTCCCATCTCTCCCACTTATCTCCAGGGATGGGTGGCAATTAGACCAGCTCCTCGGTATTAGTAGGTTTATCAAAATAACAAAAGGCTGTATGAGGACTGTGAAGAAACAGCAGGTGAGAAGAGGCTCTGTAGGAAAGAAAAATTACTCTTGAGGCAAGGTTTATTTCTTTACTGCAGTTTCATATTTTCCTCAGATTGTATTTATTTATATAAAATCATGTGGGAGAAAAGAATATGGAATGAATTAAGTCCCAGGAGATGAAGATTAAAAAGAGAGAGCATTCAGGTATTGCAGAAGAGAACTTGAAACTGCACCTGTGAAGACATGTTAATGTATAAGCTGGTACTGAGGTTAATACATATTTATTCCAAGGATAATTTTCTTTGAGGACTCCCCCCCACCTCTGCCTCCTGTTGCTCTAGCAACACACTCCATGGAGTGTGGCTACTGAAAATCCAGGAACATTTCATCCATTCAGGTTTCGTTTACCCCAGAGGTGTATCTGCTCCCTTACTTGTGAAAGGGAACGTCACTACCGTCTTTCTTGATGATTCTTTTTTTTCTAAAAAAGAGGGCACAATTTTGTGACTGAAACAGTTTCACATACAGAACTGACTGCTGTGTTAATTTTAATACTGCAGTACTTTCAAGGATTAATCAAAAGTCTATTCCAGTCTCTTCCTCAGGCATTCTCCAGAGCAATCTCCCTTTTTCCAAAGGCACAGCTACTTTTGCTACAGTGTAGATAATTTATTCTTTTTCATAATCCCTAGATTAGGGTAATGATTTGTTGGGGGAAAATATATTTTTAACACAGATGTGAAATGCCACCTGCTTTGTACAGAAATGTATTGCAGTTATTTCTGTGCTGCACGAAGGCTTAGAAGGAAAGAATATTGTATATTTTTCTGTTCAGTTCAGGCTTCGGTTTTCAAAATAGATGATGGATGATTATATGGGTTTATTAATAGTGTATTATAATCCTCCATATTATAGGCCATCTTTGATACTGTCTATATGCTTGTAGGTGTAACACTGTCTTGTTTTGAAGAGCTCACTGAGAAGATCTAGCAAACTTAGGAAGCCTGTTCTTACGAAGCAACTACAATTGCAAAGTGATCTGCACTACAGCTCTTTGCAAAAACTGCTGTCCAAAAGAGTTTAAAATGATACTGGAATACAAGATACTGCTGTAAAAAACCTGAAGTTGGGCAACTTAGGTGGAATTTCAAAGCATTATCTTAATGAAATTATTCAAATTTATTTAATTTACTTGGTTAATAACCTCAGTGGGTGTGTGACTAGGTGATCTTTAAAGGTCTCTCTTAACTCAAACCATTCTATGATTCTATGAAAATTCAACCTACTACTTTGAGAAGTAGTAGGAAGGAGGAAGAGTTTGAATATACAGGCCCAAAGAAAATTGAGGGTTTTTTTGTTTATGTTTATTTTTTGAAGGCTTCTAATTAGAATTATTCAAGAGGGTTCAATGTAATATAGCAAAAAACATATTTGACTAAAATCAAAGAAAACCACTGGTTGCTTTTAAAAACTGGGCTGTGATTTGCCCAATATTCTATGGTAGGGTAGCAGTGGTGTAGTACAGTGATCCAAATACACTCACAAGTTGATCTGTACTCTCATTAGCTGTATAATAATCTATATTAATGGCAAATATACTATTAAATTTTTAAATATTATATTGACTAGTCATGTATATTTCTTGCTGTAAAGAATATGTTTGGACTTGTTTTGTCACAAAATACTAGAGATTCAGCAGACGGTGAACATTTTGCAATAAGACAGAATACTTTGCAAAGTCACATGGGATGGATTCTTTATCCCTGATTCCCTTATGCCCTGATTCCTCTGCAATGGAAACTGTCATTACAGAATTTGAGTTCTGCCAAATCTAGTTACACATAACACAGGAAAGGAAATTTTTCCAAATACTCTTGGAAATGTATTTAGACAGTTTATTTGGCTAACTTGCTAAAAACCAATTTACAATATCAGTAAACAGGCTGTTAGGATATTAAGAATTTTTGTCAAATTGATAATTAGAACTTGCAAGAGAAAAAAGAAAAGAGAATGAAGAGGATAGAGATTTTCCTAATTCAAGAAACTAGTCATGGAACACTGCAGTAGTCATCATAAAACTATTCAAATAATTGGGGCATATTAGTAACAATATATAGTCTCACTCATTTAAATAAAATGAGTTAAAAACATATATTTAACTCATTTAGTCAAACTACTTTTTAATTATTTAAATCTTTTGCAAACACATTTTTATGGGGAGTTGTCTACAGCCTGGATCCTCTACATCATTGGCACATTTTGATTTCTTCCACAGACAACAGTCAGAAATGCTGGCACAGAAATTTGTTTGGAGTTTTTTTCAGGTTTCAGGTCTTCATGCACTCATTGCCCTGTGCTCAGAAATGGAACTCAAGAATGGGAGTAAGCAGTGATGAAAGAGATGGTTTGGCAGTTCTTGATGATAAGAACAGCCCACGGGACTGGGGTGTAGTTTGACAAGCAGTCTTAAATCAGACATGCTGACTAAACTAGCCAGTTTTGCTGGTTCATGTACTTAGTCATAAAAAACTCCTTCCTCTCTTCTATTTTGACTGAGCTGTTTTCAACCTAAACAATTCATTACATTAACCCAACTGAGAAGATTAGACTGTTAAGATCAGTGCTTACCAAATTCTGGTTCTACAGACAAGTGCAGCTTAATGCATTTGTAACAATGAGGCTACACACTGCTACGCAAAGGCCACCCTTCACAGGTCAAACCTGCCATCAGCTGTGCAGCACAGACAGTTCATACTTCCAGAGGTGGATGTTCTTTCTGTGGAGCTTTTTATTCCTCACAAATGTTAACGTTATGATCACAACACCCATGTGTGTTTCGGTTAATTGAGTATCATTGCCATCTCTTGTGCCAAATTGACACAAGTGGGGATTGCAATATAACTGCAATGTTACTCTTCTCTTTCTTCTGTGGCTGTTTCGTGACTCTAACACCTGTTTGTAACAAACAGTCTCTAGCCCAGAACATGCACCTCTAAAATAGCAGGAGGTTTTAATTTGAAGTTCCAACAGTGATACTGCTCCCTTCAACCAGAAGAGAGACCTCTCCAGAACAGAATAGACGTGAATGGGGTCATTTCTCACAATAGCACAGCCTGGGGCACCCAAGGACAGAGCAGGAGGGATTTATCAGTCACCTTAAATATTTTCCACTGATTTATGAAAAACACAAATGCTGACCTTAGGCAGCTTTTCCCTAACAGTGTGGGCTGCTTTGATACTATTCAGAGACACTAAGTGTATGGCTGTATCAATATTGCTGGTACCTTTTTCTTTTTCAAAAAAAAAGCTTTGGATTCTGCTTTGGGTTCCAAGTTTAAATATGTTAACATTTAAATTGATGTATCCTTAGTCCGTTCCTCTGCTCCTTAGGATTCTGTTCTACTTCTCCTTAGGACTTGATCAGTGCTAATATCTTCACAGAAGCTGGAGTTGAATCTTTAGACATCTTTTTACATGTTTACATTTTTCTAACCTTCAGATAAACAAAGATAGAAAGCAATTTGTTCCAAGAACTTATAAAGGTACACTGTCTAGTACTGCATTTTGTCTGTAATGTCAGGAGTTACTTCTACACTAAGGTAGCTAGTGGTTATATGAAAACAAAAAATAGGGACTAAATCCTCAGTATTCTGGTCCCACCTGCATATTTGACCACACATATCACAGCTTCACAGGGATTTAAGAACTTGCATGAAACAGAGAGATTCTTCTGCCCCACCAAAGCTACAGTTCTACATGCAGACTTCTGTATCTATAGTTTCTTTGGCACAGGGAAAAGACCAGCCAATTTTCACATCCCTATTTCTTGTTATTATGTCACTAATTAATAGGTAGTAGCACACACATTGTTTGAAATGCAAGAAACAGTTAATTAACACTTGAGAACTATAACCTAAAATGATAATTACATTGATGATCTCAACCTTAGAAGTGTTCTTACATGCTGTTGTTCAACCAGATACCACAGCTCAGTAACATTCATCTTCTCCCTTAGAAGTCATGAAGAGATCATTTGCTTTCATATGTTCAAATTAAAACAGGCAAAGTACAAGATATTAAGGACTTTTGCTTGAAATTTGGTAGGTGTAATTAAGACTATTAACACAAGAATGTCAGACGCTGGTTGTGCTTACTGGTTTAAGTTTAAGGTTAGCAGATCTGACTCGACTAAGAAACACCTAATTATTTCAAGGCTAAACGTGGACTTTCATGTCTAATTTTCATAAAAAATTCAAAGCTGAATTCTTCTAATGTTTAGTGGTACTTTTTGAAAACAGCCCAACAGCACAACCAATGACTTTTGAAGAGATACACCATCCATTTGTGTGACATTCAAGGGGATGTACAGCACTCCTCTCCCTTTTATTTTCTAGCTGTCTTAGGTCAAGTGAGACTTTTTTCAGGGATACATGGCATGGCCCAGATCTATGATTCTGTGGTTACCAAAACACAGGAGCACACCTGCATTTTCAATTGTATGTTTCTGTGGTTCAGTTCATGCTGTGAAAAATTATGGAATAATTAAACCAAGACAATTAGTATGATTTCCTCTAACACTCAACCTTTAGAAATGCCAGATTTTTGAAAATCTGAAGCAGAAGCTGTTTCCATAGATTAAGAGCACTTAGATCCATTAGTATCTACTTCTAGTCAGGTAGTCCCTGAGCAGTTAGTGGTAATATTTTGTAAAGATATTGACTTTTTGACAAAGACAAGGGCAGCTTTATGACTCAGCTCACTTAGACAGACAGTCAAGGAGGCTGAAGAGAGTAACATTTATCAGAGCTGTCATTATTAGGCTAGGTCAAAGGCAATCCTTTTAAACAGAAACTATCACATAAAATAATCTATTAACTCATACCCAGTAGAGTACATTACAGCAAGATTTGGAGGAAAACCATTTCCCAACAATCAGTTAAATCAAACTTTGCAAGATTAGCCAATAATAAATTAATTTCTTTACATAGCAAATATAGTATTTAAAACAATGCTTTCTTCTTTTTCTGTTCATCAAATCAGTGTTTTACTGAAATCCACTTATTAAAAAATACAAAAACTTACAGAAGCAAATAATACAATTTGTGTCCTGTAGTTTTCTAACTTCAACGGGGACAAAAAGTCTTTTATAATCAATGCCAGAGGCACTGTAAAAGCTGAACTACTTCTATAGCTCCTCTCTGAGGTGATCCCACTTTGTATTGACAAAACCAATTACATAAAGGATCACTGTCCTGGCAAACATCAGTTTGTATAAGTTGTTCATGATGTTTATATATTTATTATATTTATATGTTTATATGATAATTTTATTTCATTTGAATAAACTGTATTTGCATGAGTGTGAAATATATTTCTTCAGAATTACTGTGTGGAATTCTTTAAGTCCTCAGTCTGTACCATCTCAGGAAATTTCACTTGGGATAATGCAGGAGCCAGCAAGGGGAGATGCTCTGTTGGACCTCACATTTACAAACAGGGAAGGTGAAGGCTGGAGACAATCATGGCTGCAGTGTCTGTGAAATGGCATTCAGGATCCCGAAAAGAGAGAATGAGGCAAATGGCAGGATCATAACCACTACTTCAAGAAAAGTGCACTTTGGCATCTTGAGGTATCAGCTTGGAAGAATTCCATGGGAGACAGCTCCGGACAGAAGTGTCCAGGATCTCCAAGCTCAAAAATCTCCACATACAGGAAATCAAGCAATGGCAGGAGGAGCTCCTGACAAAATTTTCCCATAAACAGGAAGCACACATGAGGTGGAAGCAAGGACAAGTGAACAAGAGACACTGTTTGAGGTGTTGGAATGGGGTTAAGAAAGCCAAAGCCAATTTGGAGTTGATTCTGGCAAGATATGTGAAGGGCAACATAAAGGGCTTCTGCAGGTCTATGAACAGCAGAAGACAAGGAAAAACAGGGGCCTAGTGCTGAATGGGGCAGGCAGGAGATCCAGTAGCAAAGGACAAGGAAGAGGCAGAGGTACTCAATGGCTTTTCCATTTCAATCTTTAGTGGAAAGTCTGGTCTTGAGAAATCTAAACCCATGGGAAAGACTTATGTGGGAAGAAGGAAGATGTACCTTCCATGGAAGAGGAGCAGGTTAGGGAACATTTAAACAAACTGGACATACAAGTCTACAGGGCACAACAGTATGTGCCCACAAGGAGCTGTATGTGCTGAAGAAGCTGCTGATGTCATTGTAACGTCACTCTCAATAATCTTTGAAAGGTCACAGTCACTGGGGGAGGTTCCAAGGACTGGAAGAAAGTAAATGTCTTAAAAAGGGTTAAAAATGGAGATCCAAGGAACTACATAGGTTGGTCAGACCAGCCTCACCTCAATCCCTGGGAGGTTAAGAGAGCAAGTAATTCTGGAAAACATCTACAGATGTTAGGGACAAGAATGTGATTGGAAGTAGTCAGCATGCATTAACAAAGAGGAGATTAAGCCTGTCCAACCTGACAGCCTTCTACAAAGAGATGACTGGCTTGGTGGACAAGGGGAGAGCACTGGCAGAGAGCACTGGCAGAGAACTTGTTGATCTTGGTTTTGGCAAGTCTTTCAACACTGTCTCCTGTAACATTCTTACTGATTAAGTACAAGCTACATAAATGGACAGTGAACCTGAAAACTGGCTGAACTGTCAGGCTCAAAGGGTTGTGATCAGTGCTAGGAAGTCCAGCTGGAGGCCCATCAAAGTCCAGCTAGAAGCCTGTTTCCTGTAATGTACACTAAGGGTTCATACTGGCTCCAATACTATTTAACATCTTGATTAATTAGCTGAACAATGGAGCAGAGTGCTCCCTTGGCAATTTTACAAACAATCCAAACTTGGGAGGAATAGCTGATATGCCAGATAATCATGCTGCCATTTAGAGGGTGAGCAATGCATCTTTGCAGAAATGAAGACCAAGAGCCTCCTGGATGACATTAACAAGAGTATCTGCCATCAACAGGTCAAGTAATGTAGTAATGTGTTTATTCCCATCTATTTAGAACTGGTAATGCCACACCTGCAGTGTTATGTGCACCCCTGGGCTTCTTAGTACAATAAAGCAATGAGCATACTGGAGCAAGTCCAGCAAATTGCTACACAGATGAATAAGGGATTATAGTATTTGTCATATAAGGAGAGGTTGAGAGATAAAATTGTTTAGCTCAAAGGAAAGATGTATTTTTTCTGCTGTCACCTCTGAGCAGTTGGGAGAAGCGTGTACACCCCTGTTTTCTGCAAGTTTCACCAAGCTGATGCCATGTAAATGAGTTCTTGCTCTTGGAGCAATTTAAATGAACAGAGCCATACCTTCTTTCCTCGTGATCAGATCTATGATCTAAGTCTAGCTTATGAAACTGATCCTTGGCAGGGTTTCTCTAGTTATCACATCAGCAGCTGTGGAATGATAAAATATCCATATGAATTTTTAGATTTCACTCCATCCACTGCTTCTATACCATGATTTGCAGTTTCTACTCCTAGCTGAATTCAATAAATACAGACAAAAATCTTCTTTGCTTTGTTTTTGACTTGTCCTCAGAGATTTTGCACTGTCAGCCACCCTGTGGCCCTCTTCATGGTGACTCCTATATTTTCACGCACACTCATATAATCCTTACAAACTCTACAGCCTTATCATGAGGCCTCCACAGAAAGTGACAGATTCAGGTTTAACAATTTCAAAATCAAAAGCTAAGTGGATTCAGGAGTTAGTGCACAGAGGACTGCTTTAGCTTCTGGGCTACTATGTAAAAATTGATGACTGCACCATGGCTATCACCACTAACATCTTCTTGAATGAAATTAAATGTGACTGCTCACTGTGAGTCTACCGACAGCCTCAGCTTTCCTAATGAACTGGGCAGACTTTGATTTGGGGTCACTTAATCTGGAGATCTCAAATGGCCTGAAGCAACACACAGATGACGATATACCAAGCACACTCACTCTGACCCATGAGTCACTGAATACCATTCCGCTGTCAGTTTTATATCTACAGTTTTGTATATATAGTTTATTCCTCTATGATTGTACATTGTTCTTTTCCTTCAAAAGGGAATTATATTCAAACATTACAATATATTAAAAATCACAAATGGTATTTGTTTCATGATTAGAAATGAAATATTTATTATTTCTTACTTTATTTACATTTTCCCCTTTTTCTGCATTAGGTCTCAGAAATTGTTGAGAAGTTTCCTGCAGCCTGAAATGACAGAGGACCCTATTGTATACCTAAAGAATATTGCTTAACAGGTATTAATCTGAAGAAATATATTGTACGGTAAAGCTTTTGACAGACTACCAACCTTCTGAACACCCAGAGAGCATTTAATTTTTGTCTGATTACAAGCACCTAATGTCACTGCACACGCTACAATGGAAACTCTAAGACAAATACAAAGCTTTGGTATCTGTGTTACCCATGCGTATCCCGTAGCATCGGGTGTGCTGTTCACCGCTCTTCTAATTTCTTGCTGCTCGTCTCTGACCATAAGAGCTCGTCCACTTGTTCCTAATTCACCTTTCCTTTCTATCTGGAATGCTCCTACAGAACTTTGTACTGAAAGGACTGGAGTGCAGCTGGACATGAATTTTTTTCCTCTCATTGGAAGCACACTGAAGACATCCATTGGGCAAAACATCACACTTTTCTATCCAGACAGGCTTGGCTACTACCCTTACAAAAATGAAGTCACAGGAGAAGCATTCAATGGAGGACTCCCTCAACTCTCACTGCTGGAGAATCATTTAAAAAAAGCCAAAGAGGACATTCAGTTCTACATTCCTTCCGATGAACAGCTTGGATTGGCTGTCATTGACTGGGAAAACTGGAGACCTGTGTGGATAAGGAACTGGGGATCAAAAGGCATTTACAGACAGGAATCCATTGAACTGGTTCAGCAGAGAGACCTCAGTCTATCTGAAGCTGAAGCCAGAACTATAGCTAAAATGGAATTTGAAGCTGCAGCAAAATCATTCATGTTGGAAACTTTGAAGCTGGGCATAGAAATGAAGCCAAATCGTCTGTGGGGATATTACCTTTATCCAGACTGTTATAACTATGATTACAAACAAAACCCACATAATTATACAGGGACCTGTTTAGATATTGAAGTAGAAAGAAATAATGAGCTTAACTGGTTATGGAAGAAAAGCACAGCACTTTATCCATCTGTCTATCTAGAGACAGCTTTAAGATCCTCCGGAAATGCCCAGCTCTTTGTTCGTAACAGAGTTCAAGAAGCCATCAGGACTTCCTATGTCTCTAATTCTACTCACCCCCTTCCAGTTTTTGTATATACACGTCCAGTATTCACAGATGTCTATGAGGAATATCTCTCTGAGGTGAGTGAAGCCAGACCCTAAATATTTCAAATTTATGTGGGAAGAAATTACCAGGTGACACTTATTTAGCAAATATGTTAACTTGTATCAGAAAAAGGTGTGCAATTTTATATAAAACTATTGAATTCATCCATCAAAGAAATTTGATCAATCAGAACACTGAGGTCTATTTTTAAACCTTTCTCATTATATTTATCAAATAGTGTTTTATTCTCTGAGTTGTCCTCACATGTAACAAAATATTACAAAACTAGAAAGCATATTTAGTACATTAAGTCAAAGGAAAGAAATATGGGTAATCTCTTCCAAAGAGAATTACTAAAAATGATCTGACCTAATGCCTGCATTTTAAGTTCTAAGGAAAAAAATACAATAAAACAGAGTCTTTCTTTCCCTAAAAGGTGTTTAAAAGCTAGTTAGAAAATTCTGTCCTTAGTTGTACTTGGGTAGCTTTTTAAATGGTATTTCAGCATCTCACGGGTTAGTTAAGGTTAGGCTCTGATTAAGGTCCAATCATCTTATTAGAGTTCTGGCTACACTTTTCCATTAATATTTTTATAGACACCCACCCCATCAGAGATACCATCAACCTGGGGAATCTCTTCTGGTGTTCCTGGACATGAGGAAGGGGAAGTTAGAGCCTGTGGTCTTGCTGATGGCATTGTAGCTGATGTCATTTCATATTCTCAATAGAGCATCATTAGGCATTGCCCCCAGCTCTGTGGGTACTTTCAGGGAGCAAGGGGTAAAGTCAGAGGCCCTGCTGGGATCCTAGTTAATAATTTAAATCCTATCATCTTTACATTAGTCTTTTTCTTGTGTTGTACTCCTACTGTAAGTTGTTTTTTTCATCGTTCTTTCCATTACAACAGTCCTCTCCCATCCAGATAGGCTTCAACATTTTCCTAGGACTGTGTTAACCTTAGAATGGTTGGAGGAGTGTATGTCATATGCCTAACCACTGGCTCAGTTTTACAGCCTTGTTTTCCTAACAGATGACATATACAAATTGGATATAGTTGGCAACATTTTCTGGTATCACCTGTGCAATCCAATACCAGAATAAAATTGTGCAGTTGAGAGTCAAACATTTGCACCATGTATAATTGCTTGCTGTCTTCAGAATAGTTATTCTGGACATGGAATTTCTATATGCATTATACCATTTGCCCTTGTGTTATAGATTACTTACATTAGGGTGATTGTTTGTATATTTTCTCTCAGGATGACTTAGTAAATACCATTGGAGAATCTGCTGCACTGGGTGCTTCTGGAATTGTTATCTGGGGTGATATGAATTTAACACAAAATAAGGTATGTCAGATCAATTATTACATGACATTTTCAATGAGCAATAAAGTGAAAATGATAGAAAGCATTATGATTACTTACATCACGTCTTCTACTTTTAAAATGATGAATCCATATTGCCAGCAGCTTTCTGTAGTCAAAATCCAAGCATATCTGAGGCTTATGAAGATCATCATCGACTACAAAGAACAAGAGTTCAATCTTTCAAAGGATCAGTGCTGTTGGCCCTGAGTAACTGGGCAAACTATCATGATAACTGTAGGCAAGTTAGCACTTGTTTAATTAATATAAGTAAAGAATTGCTCTATCTTCTTTACATTCCAGTCATGAGATAAAGAAAAAATTACTCGGGCTTGCCCAGAACAATTTTTAAAAGACCATTCTGCTTTTTGAAGCGGTGCACTTGGCAATAATATTTAGAGCACTAGGAGGAGTCAGTCTGTAAAATTTTAGCCCGTAAAATTTTAGCCCTAGCCTGTTCTGTGTGTTGTAAATACTACTTCATTTAATTGTATGAAAGATCTGAGTCAGAAGAGAAAAAACCCTCTAGGTTATTATAGGAAGGGGAAACATATAGTTTGAGAAACAATGTTACAAGGATATTCTCATAAATCTTTCTAGCTAGATCATTCATAACCAGGCAAGTTAGATATAATGAATTGGGAAGACTCTAGTGAAGTCTTTTGTGTGCAAAGAACTGAAACTCTTTAGGCCTGCCACACCTCCTGTTACAGAAAGCATGACCAAATAAACCTCCACAGCTCTGTAACAGCCTAATTCCCCAAAGACCTTTTTTGTATGTGCCTGCCCCTGAGGAAGGATATCAGGTTGCACCTGGAAATATTTTCCCATTATCCCAATATCAGAACACAGATGAGCAGCAAGTTCTATTACCTGAATTTTGAGATTCCTGTGAGCAAAATGAACTTTCCACAGCCCAGTCAGACTGTGCATTTGTGCACTAATTGCACCTGTTTTTTTACAGCTTTCACAGTAACTAGTCCTTCAGTTCTCACAGTAACAGTCCTTCTGCATCATCCAAAATTTCTTGGAAGTGTTTTTATACATACCTAAAAGAAAAACAAAAATACCTACATATATTTCAGATTCACCGAAGTGATCTCCATAGCTATTATCTGAATCTATATATGGTATTGGGCAAACTCCCTAAGGAGACACAGCATCAGAAACAAAGAAAGAGTTCCTAAAACCTCTGGTTATTAAACTGTGCCAAGCATAAACAGAATATATGCCAATTTCATAATCAGTTAGAATGATCTCTTAGTATTCTCTTAGTATATTTTCAGTTTGATCATCTGACCAAAATTCTTTCAATTCCAAAATGCCATGAAAGCTCCCTACCCTGCAGTCTAGCTATTCAGGCCAGGAGAAAGCTGAAGAGTCTCACAGAGATGACTTGATAGAAAAAATATTTGTTCAGGCTGAAGAAGTGAGGTTTTTTCACCGGATCCCTTTGAGCTATTCAAGACATAAAAAGGAACTTCAATCCTTCGTGAAACTTCTTTAAATACATTTGAATCAAAAAACTACATGAAGTACAGAGATAAAATGAAAGCTTAAAGTTGTCTGCTTTCTGATATAAATGCTTTTTGTAACATCTCCAGCAACTACACAACATAAATTTGCTGTGATCCTTGAATTTTATAACAGCTCCTCAGATAAACTTGCTTCCAACGGTCAGTTAAAGCTATTATCAAAACCTCAGGAGAAACATTTATAGATATACACTATGGTGCTGTTATTAGAATGATAGCATTTTAATGGTTTCCATGCTAAACTATGGAGGTATGATGCTCTTTTCACAGAATACCTGTAAAATTCTGGACAACTACCTCAGAAGGACTTTGACCCCATACCTCATCAACGTCACAATGGCAGCCAGAATCTGTAGCCAAGTGTTATGCCAAGACTCGGGTGCTTGTGCACGGAAAAAATGGAATTCCAGTGACTATCTTCACTTGAACCCTGAGAATATTGTAATTCAAATGACAAAGGACGGGAAATACACTCTACAAGGACAACCATCATTTCAGGATCTGCAAACACTGACAGAAAAATTTGATTGCCACTGTTATGCAGGGCACAGCTGTGAACCTAGAGCTGATATAAATGACATCCATTACCTCCATGCTTGCATTTCGGAAGATATTTGCATTCAGATATCCTCAAATTCCTTTTCTAACATAGAAGCCTCTGAAGAAAAGATCCTGTCTAACAGAACTGCATTTTCATTTCCCTCTGAGAGTAAGGTGACATTACCTACACATCCTGAAATAGAAGATTTCCAATCTACCTTTGGAAATAATACACTTAATATAACAACTGCAGAATATAACACTGTCACAGCTGCCAGTAGATATGATTTAGAAGCAAATGATACCCGTACTTTCAGTAGCTCTTCATCCTATAAGATAAAGATGTTTAATCTGTTTTGCTTAATTGTACTTTTGAGAACCTTAATACAAATGACCCATGAAAGTGAGAATATTCTTTTCCCTGGCTCTGTTTGAAATTCTAAAGGTTTTATTTACAAAACAAACAAACAAACAATTCCCTAAAGGCTTATGGTCTTATCTGTATCAGGTAACATTTCATAATTCATAGATGACACTTCAGCTTGAATGCAATTCTTCAGTTTAGTTCTATAAACTACTATTTGTGCCAAAGATATACTGGTCTGTATATACTGACTATACTATATGAGAGGATAATCCAGAATATGAAAATTTTTTTACAGTTTACATTTTTAACTGTTATATTAAAAAAAAAAAAAGTTGGCAATGCTGTTTTGTGTACTTCAAGTCAAGACAGTTAAATATATAATACATAAAAGAATTCATCAGGTTTGATGCTCTATGCAAGAATTAATTTCATTCCATATGAATGGAATTAGCTCTTAAAAATATTTGGCTTAACTTTAGATCTGTGGGACTTTGTAGCATAAAATTTATCTTATGTAATATTTCTCCACTTTTCACAATATCTATAGGGACACGGTTTTTTCTTGTAATTAAATATATTTCTAATTTTTTAAAAGGTGCTAACTTTAATGTAAATGTTGACTCCAAATATTACAGCTTCATTAGTTAAAATTTGAGCTGTAGCGGTTTATCCTTTCCTCTCACAAACTCTCTCCCTTATTTCAGATGTCCCTTCCTTTGCTTCCAGTTGTTTTGTCTGGCCAATGCTCACAACTCATCTGCTCTGCCTCTGCACTCCCTGCCAGCACTGGTCACCAGTCCTAGTTTCCCCATTCAGCCATCCCTAGCAACTGGATAGGGCTGTATGTGACATTCGGACAAAAGTCTGTGAATATGGGATTTTATGCTTCGTTATTTCCTGAGTAGTTTCTTTGGTGGAAACCAGCTTGCTCCTCAGGAAAACCCAGCAGTGGAGACAGCAAGATGAGTGACTCTGGAGACATGGGACTCCCTTTATGCATTTCCCATGGTCCCTGATCTCAGAACCGCCTTTTTGATCCAGTCTGTTGATAGAACTGAGAGTATTTGCTTAATAGTATTCCATTGCCAAAAGCAGTGTGAAAGTAGCAGAGATACCTCAGAAGAAAACTACTTCCAATATCAGGAATCTGGTTATGATTTACATATAGTCAGTTTAAGCAATTAACTACAGTTTATTTGATAAAATAACCTTTTCAAATTATTATGTCAAATGCTTAATAGATAATAGTTGGACTTCTGATGGGTGAAGAGTGGCTGCTGGCATGAATACATTAAAAAGTATCCCTTGAGCTAGGCATGATCTGTGTAAATAATTCACCCCCTCTCACAGATAGAGCCTGCCTTACTAGTCAAAATAACAAGGATTTCATAGTAGCTATTTCTTTATAAAAGTTCATTCCTTAATCTAGCAGAAAACACAAATTATATCCATCTTCTTTGAATTTTCAGGTTTTTGGTCATAACAGAGGTGCAGAAAAATAGATGAAGCTTTTAGACTTAACATGGAGAAATAGTGTTCTATGGCTTTTGAACAGCAAGTTATCAAGAGGATGTGACAATTTTCTCATCCCAGTTACAGTGATAAGTCCACGTGTCAAAGTTATTTCTGCCATTAATGTTCCAAGTGGAATCACGAATAAAAATATATATATATATATAGCAGACTGCTCAGCAGAAAAGAATCCAGCTGGTTTTGATCATCTTTGTTAAAACATGCTTTTTCACTGGAAACATGACTGGTAATATCTTAGCAAAACTTCAATGACTTACATGAAGTTTGATTTTATTCAGAATGCCTTAAGATGGCTAAAATTTTATGCTGGCACACAGAGTTCTCGTTTAGAGGCTGCACAATTTTGTTAAATGTTTGGCAAAGCTTCCTGAGGTTAGGTTTGTTTCTCCAGAGCTCTGCAAGACACTGGATCTGTAGCACTTTGTGATAAGACCGCTTGCAGGTTCGCAAAATCTACAAGTCTTGCCAGAAATATTTTCATTATCAGCCAAATAATAGCAAGCAGAACACTTGTGATGGAGAAAGCAGGAAATCACCAGAAAAGGAGGAATGAGAAGTTAAAATCACAAAAGAGTTGAAACAGAGCACCCAGGACCACCCAGTGGATGCAGAGGAAGTGAACTACAAAAGTGAAAGAGTGAAGCCATGGAGAATGTGGACAGACCAGTCTCTTCCCATTCAACAGCTTTTACCTACCGGTACTTAATATTGACAACCTTTCCTCAAGGCTCACTGTAAAGATAAAGGAACACAGTGACTGATATGTTAGACCTATTCATCTGATCCCATCTCTTTTTTTTTTTTGAGAGCAGCCAGGACCAGGAAAGTAAAAGGAAGGTGAGAGGAAAGCAGACTATTGCAATAAACTGTTACTTCCTAAGATGCATTATAAGTAGCTATGTATCTTGTGCTCTGATGCATACTTTACCAACCCCCTTTCAAATGATCATTCAGGATTGTTTTTGTTATCTACATGCATCTGCAATTCATGCTTGAAATCTTACAAACTTCAGGATTTAGGTGTGATATGTATTAGATTACATTTTCTAAATATATTATTTTGCTCTGTATTACATTTGTCTTACCCATATGATTAAGAGTCACCATGGAGTCAATGAGTCTCCATGGAGTAAAAGCAGAAAAGAAGAAAAGGGGTGCTATGCCTTGCATTGCTGGTGACCATCTTATGTTCAAAGCCAAACTTGTATTCTAAAGTGGACCTCCTTCCAAAAATATTTCCTTCCCTTCACTGTATTACCTGTAATCATTAGTTAGCCTTATGATTTTAATTTCTTAAATTCTTGTATTTTTCAAAAGATTAAATACTAGCGGAACAGTTCACTTTGATTGCCGTTCATTATTTCGTACTTCTGTTCTAGGCTGAACTCAGGCTGGCAATACTTAAGGACAAAGTGGGTTTGATAAAAGAGTCTAAATGACAGCTGTTTAACTACCTGGAATGCCCTCCTTCAATATCTAGACATTCTGCTAAAATTTTAATTGAATTTCTGCTTCTCTGTCTGAAGAATCTGAGTCTGGTTTATAGTGGTGCTTATTCTGGGACACACAAAGATATTGGCACTTCAAAGAGAGATGGCAGTTGGCACTTAGAGAATCTGAACAGAAGTGAAACATAGTCCCCGCCTTACTTTTTTTTTTTTTGCTTTTCTGTACTAAAAATAACAACATGGAGAGATTTTTTTGAGAGGCCAGTAAGACCACTTTGTAGACAGCATAGGATGTGACTAGCATCTCAAGGTACTAAGTAAAATTTGCTTTAATCTCTGCATCACACTAGGACACCCTGTTGTACATATATCAGCAAAGAATTGTGTAGAAGATTTCAGACCTCTGCAATAGGTACTGGACAGCTCCCAGACAGATTAGATTTGCACATGTACATGTACCTATCCATCACCAACAACAAGACAGCAAAGACAATCATGTAATTTTAAAACATATTCAGTTATGGAGCACTGATGACCTTTTTAAGATGACAACTAAATTCCATCCTTCAAACATGCATACCTAAAACTTGGAAGATTTTTCACAGTGTGCTTGTGTCAGCTCCTTTGCATTGGCAGATGCCCATTCTGCCAAAGCAGAACAGCCTGCAAAACTAGGGTCTGAGATTTCAAGTTGGCGTAATGAGTTTCTTTCCAAAAAATTATATTGATAGAAAAAAATGTTTATTGCATGTCTTAAAAAAAGAGGAAAAAAAAAAAAAGAATAATTACTGCTTTATTTAACAACAACTTCGTCTTCCTTAAAGATTTGTTGTTGTTCTTTCTTGGCATTTTTTTTCCCCTGTGCTACTGAAAACCATTGTATAGGTGGCTGGAAAGAGATTCAAAAAGCTTCCCAGTCTAACTTCATCCATTACCACTTCTAAATGATTCTCAGTGTGTGGCTATCCCAGATCCTTCTGTGTGATTTTCTGGAAAGCCTCCATTGAAAATCAACCCTGTATCACGATATTTTTCATTATGATGATGGTCATGTGAACAGGCCATATTCAAGATCAGTCCTAAGCTACTGTGTATACCAGTCAAGGATCTGGGTCTTTACAGTTCTTTTGTGTAGCTGTTCTGAACCTTTTGCAAATACTTTTCACTGTAGTACTACTCAGGACTGCAAAGGCTTGCATTTATTGTCCCCTTGTTATATATAAGAAAGGAAAGGGCAAGGAGGTAAAGGGCACCTATCAGTATTAGCATCCTTAAGGGAATAACTTTGGATTTCATTATACTCACTAATGTGTTACCACCATCATGGTATATTGATTATAGTTCTCCTTGGTCAGTAGTAATTAGATGACATTTTTCAGTGTATGCTTGTATAACCCTTAGTTTATAACTGATAAGGTATTTATTGATTATTAATCAGACACAAACAGACAGTATGAAAATTAATGTGAATCACTACTTTATATATTCAGCTAACATTTTGGCTCTGTGCACACAATTCCAGAGGGTCATGTTCAGCGGCATATACATGTGGACACTGGACAACATGCAGTCACCTGTTTCTGCCTTTGTTTTCATATCAGGAAATATATTTATTCAACAGAACTTCAAAATTTTGCAGGAGAAATATACTATATTTTGGCGGTCTCATGGAGGACACTGCTCCCTCAGGCTAATAGCAGGTTGAGACAAGCTGATAGCTTGCCTGTGTCAAGTGGTGATTTCCTGAGGCAGGGACCTTACAACCACCCATTTAAAGGGAGGCTAAGGGCATCCTGCAGTCCCATAACGATAATATGGTTAATGGCACAACAAAGCACAAAGTACCTTACTGCTGGGGCAGTCAGTAATTAAGGGCACTGGACTAAGGCAGTCTTAGGCTGTCTGTAAATCCTATGCATTGTTTCAGCATGAACTGCATAGACTAAGTTTAAGTATCCAAACGACAGCATTTTTGAGTTAAAAACCTTCATTTGCCCTGCTCTGCCAGTGTAACAATCCTTACAGGAATCCTTTCTCATCTCTTCCTTCCCTGGAGCATGACTAGAATGTAAGGTACATCCTGACGAGCCTCTGAGGCTCCAGCCAGCAGAGGGCGTGGATGATGCATGCAGACACCAGTGGGTACTTCACGAGGCTCTCACTGAAAAGTTCAACATAGTCTTTCTGTTCCCTTCAGTAACACAGCTGCTTGACTCTGGCTTACAAACAGAAAAGAAGACTAGTCGCTCCCTAACACAGTGCCTCAATAGCAGAAAAAAATGCATGATTTATTCTACAGGGTTTTTTTTCACAAGCATCTGGTATATCAGGACAAACGTGAAAATATGAGTGAGATATTACCTCTTCTCATGCTTTCCTCTCTGGAGATTTTATTGAGCTGAAGTCTTTGCCTTAAGATCAGCCTAGGGAGGCTGTGCAGTCACCATCCCCAGAAGTGTTTAAGAAATGACTGGACATGGCACTTAGTGCTATGGTCTAATTGAAAAGGTAATCTTTGATCAAAGGTTGGACTCGATGATCTTGGAGGTATTTTCCAATTGTAATGATTCTATGATCTCCAACTGTCACTAAAATGCATGCTTAAACCACAGAGAATGTGATCTGATCTCTGGTAGTGCTCTGAACTACAGATCTGAGTCTCAAATACTTTGTTCCTCCCCAAATGTGAAAGATCTGGATATGCAGTGTGAATTCAGGTCAAGTTGTGCTGACCATGTGTTTATAGCATCACTAAAATTGTCACAAGAAACATAAAATACATTGTTGTATAGCACAAATAAGCGTTTGCAATGGAGTAAGCTGCTTTGCTACCCCTTCAGAGACAGAGCACTGGAAGACTCAATAAGTTAGGTGCTGCCTGGTCCCATAATACTGCTAAACTAGTCCTGCATTGTGTAAACCTCAGTAGACAAGACAGAAAAGTGAAATTCTTTATTAACAGTAAAATGTTTCCCAGGAAGATTAAGTAACTTGTCTACAGTCACACAAGATAATGAATTGTGGCCCCAGCTCAGGCTTTTATCAACAAGAACAAATGTCCTCTGAGCTGCTAATTTTAGCAAGGCAGCAATGTTTTTACATACAATATTCTATTACCAAACTGTCTGTAAAACAAAGAATTGCCTTCCATAATCATGTAGTTTTGCAAAAGATACAACAGATTTTAGAACAATATAACAGACATTCGAGCTGAGACAAACCCTCCAAGACTTTCTCATGTATTATTTTGACTCCTGGATACTGTAAAAGACTTCAGTCATAGTACAACTAAATTAATATTTTAGAATTTATCTGTACATCCTCTGGCAGCCTTTTATAAGGATATGCCCAAAATGTACTTTTTGAGACTATGCTCCTGTATCTGCAATATATTATTTATTAAACTTCAATCACTATGAGCCTTAAGTACTACTGAAAAATCTAATTTTTCTTGCAAAAATTCTAAAGACTGCTCAATTTTATGTGAGTTTTCACCCATGCAATAATCAAAACCATTTCATTCCCAGAAACCACTGTCACAAATGCATCGTCTTTATTCCACACATCACCACCTGAGTGATATGTGGAGATGGGGGAAATTCTTACATTTATCAGCTTTAAGGCAGCCAGAACCATTTCACCTATTCACTCAAAATTGGTAATTGCTTTGGCCAAAGCAAATTTAAAAAAAAATAAAAAGATACATAGCAGAAAAATGGAAAAAAAGTTAAATTTTCTTCTGTTTGAGACTTGCCACTGAATTCAAAATCAGGAGGAAAGCTGACATATTTAAGAGAAGCAATGAAAAATATTTCTTGTTAGGTAGCAGGGCCAGCTCCAGTGTCCAATTTCCTTTTGGAAATTTGCAATTAAATTTACGAAAGCAAACAAATGAGCATCTGAAAAAAAAATAAATCTTAGAATTACACTGTGAGTATCTTTGACTATATCTAATACTAGAGCATGAAAAATCATGAAGTTTTTCACTTCTACTAGCCCAGAACCAGCTACTCTTGAGGGCAGTCTAAAGAGCTTTCAGATTTTGTGGCCCGACTGATGTAATCAGTGAGGTTTTGTCACAAACCTCATTCTCTAAATTGCTGAATTATATCTCTAAAATGACCACAAAAAACAATTTCAAAATGTTTTGATGAATTTGCAATGCTTCAGTAGTAGAGGTATCCACACTCAATGTGTGCCTTGGTTTTACTTGCGTGAGTGTCCTTCATCAACCAATACCACCAGCATTGTAACCTTTACAGAGCATCACATGTAATTTCAGTAACAACTTCAGAAACTGGCAGATGGATCCAGGTGAAGTGTTAGCTCTGTGTTTATGGATAAAACAAGCCTTTCCCTAATGCTCTGCGACAATACTGTATGCTAAATGTTGCTTATCCAGTGCGGCAGAAGATTCCTGGTGAAGTGGAATGTCCTGTCATTGGCCACAATACAAAAACACTGTCACCAGCATCTCTTGAGGCAAGGAATCATACTAAGGGCGACTCTCCAAAAATGGTCACAGGAGAACAGAAATAAAACCATGGTAAGCCCTGAACTTGAAAGCCTCTCACTACAGGATGAACAATTCAAAAAGAGTTTCATGGGAAGAGTGCAGGTCCTAGCCCAAGGGTGTGAGAACTGTCATCATTGCAGGTGAAGGACCTGCTCCTGTCAAGCACCCCAAGCCCCACAATTCTCGCAAGCCGGTGCTGCAAGCGCAGCCCTCGGCCACCCTTGTTGGATGTGGGATGCGGTACAGCCCATCCTGTCCCATCCTGCCGCACTCCGCAGGGACCCGCTGCTCACCCCGCGGTGCCCGGGGCCGCCTCGCCGCTCCCTGGGGCTCGCGGTGTCTCCGTACCCCGCCTCGGGTCCTCAGGGCCGCCCAGACCGCCCCCTCCGTGCCGTGAGGGGACCGCGCCCCCGCCGCTCCATCACCGCCCCCGGCCAGCGCCGGCCCCTCGCAGGGCGCTGCCGCCGCTCCCCGCCCGCCCCGGCCGGGCCGGCCGGCCCAGACCCCTCCCCTGTCTGCGGCGAGGGGCGGTGGAGAAGGGCGGCGGCGCCATCACGTGAGGCCCTGCCTGGCGCTCCGCTCCCCGCGCAGCCCCGCCGCTCCCGCCGCTCCCGCCGCTCCCGCCGCTCCCGCCGCCGGGCCCGTCCCGAGCCCCGCCGCCTCGCCTCGCCTCGCCTCGCCTGGCGCTCCCATGCCCAGCAGCGAGGCGGTGCCGCTGGGGCTGGGCGTCTGCCGCAGGTCGGGGGCGCTGGGCGGCATGCTGTCGCTGGTGGCGCGGCTGCTGGAGTGGCTGCGCTCGCTGTTCTGGAAGGAGGAGATGGAGCTCACCCTGGTGGGGCTGCAGTACTCGGGCAAGACCACGCTGCTCACCGTGCTGGCGGTACGCGGCCCCCGGCCCGGGGCAGGGGCAGGGCAGGGCAGGGCGGTGCGGGGCCCGCCGGAGGGGCGGCCGCCGCGGGGGTGATGCGGGCGCGGCCGCCCGGCGGAGCTGGAGGGGCCTCCCGCCCGGAGCCGCCGCTCCGCGCCCATTCCCCGGCAACAAGTGCTTGCTGTGCCGCCGCCTGGCATGGGGTACCTCGGCGATGCGGGGGGATGCGGTGGGAGGGGGGCGGGCGGCGGCGTGGGGCAGCTCTTGCGTCGTTTGCAACCTCGAGAATCTCACGGCAGGCTCAGATGGGTGTGGAAGTGTTTTCAGAGAGAAGATACCTCCTGTGTGTGACTACAAAGTATGCAGATCTCTGAGCACATTCACGGGCATGGGCTCTTGATGTGATTCACAGTTGACTTTTCATGGGCAGTGTATCCCAAAATAAAACATTTTACATTCCCCAAGGCCACAACTTGCCTGTCACTGAATCCTCTCCTCCCATCCGTTGCATCAATATTAATGCCTCCCACAATTCCTCCATATCTCTTTCCCAGCATTCAAGCCTGATTCCAGCATTCCCTGTGATGATGGCCTTGCAGCCTCTAATACCGACATCTACGATGACATTTTCCATTTTGTCACCATGCTTACATGCATTCTTCATATTTGTTTGCTGTGCCCTCCAACCTGCTTTTGGGTCCATCCCAAAGATTTTCTTTAGAAGATGGAAGTAAATATGTATATGTTACATGTACTTACTGCTAGTCATGAAGCTTAGTGCATACCCTTTTCTCACCTCTCTTGTGAGGTGTACTGCATATTCATCTGCTATGAGATAAAAGTTCCCAGATGTTCTTCATTCCTTATCTTGAAAAGCTATTAGATCATGAATAAAAAGTAGACCAGGAGGTGTATGGCCTAAAGTCAGATAGGTTGAGACAATGAAAATGAGTATATGGTACTTGTTACTTGCTTTTGTATATGATTATAGATTAAGGGAAAAGTAGAAGATCATGCATTGACATGAGGGAAGAAGCGGAGAGAGCAGGAGAAAAAGGAATGGAATAGCGAAATGGGATGAAAATATGTTTTGGGTGACGTTAGCAATCAATGAACAGAATATACCTGTAGCTGGTATTTTAGTTGGTTTGTTAGGCACTCAGGTGGTCCTAGTACCGCAGGCCTTAGCGCTTCACATGCCCATTGGAAGTGTTTATCTCCCAAGGGTGGGCCTTGCTGAGGAAAGGGAAAAAGGCATGAGAGATTACACTGCGTCTTGGATTGTTTTCCTGAACAGATCAAAGAAGGATAGAACAGTTCAGAGACTTCAGAAGTGTGTGTGTGGAATGGTGTCATAGGTGTTTGTCTCTCTCATGCTAATACCTTGAACACCAGAGCACTCCTGTTACTGCAGGTCTGTTTTTCCCAGCAAATGTTATTGCTTAAGAATATTCTAGGAGGCATTCATGCTTTCTGACTTGGGGAGGGCTGCAGATTTCAGGTTTTGTAGCTTTTGGATCTTTCAGTCTGGAGATGACATGCCATGATAATCACCAAAGAAAAGCAGTTGGAAACTTTGGAAAACATAATTCAGGATAAGGCAATGGATGATAGCTTACTCTTGAATACCATTGATACAGGAACTCTATGTGTGGCTGTGTATATGTGACTAGAATGTGACAAGATGAAAATAACTGTTGTGAAATAGTGGGTACTTAAAATGCAAGCTGCAGTGGATCAAGAAAAAATTTATAGGAAATTACTACTTTTTTTCACTTCACAGTAGCATTCAAACATCGTATCGTGCTAACACTGAATAAACACCCTTTGAGACAGTCTCTCCCCTTAAGAGTTTGAGCCATATTTAGTTCTCTGTTACGAGTGGAAACCTTTGATAATGTCACTGCCTTTTACAGTGGACATGCACTGATGTAATGGAGTAGAATCTGGCCCATGGTTGTTGATATGGTAAGGGATAATGACTGTGCTTATTAACAGTTCAATATTCAAGAACTTTTAGAGGACATTACAAACTTCTTAGCATCAGTTGGTTTTCATCTGCATCAGAGTGTAATCTGTTTTTTACTGAGATATGACTATAAACTTTTTTGCACATTTTAAATATTCACAAAAATAGGTAATTTGTGATGTAAAACCTCCTTAGGAAGCAAAATGGAACAGATTTTTTTACTTTATCGTGCTTACAGCACTCAAAATGCTATAATCAGAGCTCTTAGGCTAATGTGGGCAAAAGATTCAAGCTGTTGTTTTCTTTTCTTCATTGTGTGGGAAAATAAAGCACTGTAAATGTAGTACTTTCTTTGTAGCTGGTTCCATTCAACCAAAATGAGAAATTTTTACAGGAAAAGTCAAAAATCCAGTGAAGGGAACACTAATTCTTTACATTCTATCCTCAACAGCAGAGCAGTTATGATGGTTTGGGTTTTTTATTTATTTTATTTTTATCTTCCAGTTTAGAATATTACATATGATGTATAATTTGCTGACAAAAGTGGAATCCTGAATTTCTGTGAGTTTGTTTAAACAACAGCCTCCCAAGTCAGCTGTCTGGTTTTCCAGGCATTCCTGTCCTTGAGTAATGATTCTGCATTTTCAGGGTTTGTGTGTTCACATGTGTTTATATGTCAGTCCTCTGCAAATAAATGTACTATATATTTTAACAAATTTTTAAGAATCATTAAGGTTGGAAAAGACCTCCAAGATCATCAAGTCCAATATGACTGAACACCATCCCATCAGCTAAACCATAGCACTGAGTGCCATGTGGAGTTACTTCTTGAACAGTTCCAGGGATGGTGACTCCACCACTTCCCTGGGCAGACCAGTACCTAATACACCAGGTGGTTACTGATTGGCTTTGTCTTACTACATAGAATAAAAAACTTCTGTAACTGCTATATGTATCCCTATGAACCTGCAGGTGCATTTGTCTTTACTTTTTTTTCCTACTGCTGTGTACAAGTTACTGAAGCAAGGAAGGAGGAGAAAAAAAAGAGACAAAAGATGGTGAAGATGTACGGTACAAATTTTAGCAAGTTGGTTCCTCTAAGCAAGGTTGAACAAGTAATTGATGAAACTTGTTTCTTGCCTAAAGGATCTAATTCCAAAGCCCCAAACCTTGTGAGATGATCAAGTAACTGTCAAAAGTTATACAACTTTTAAAGCCCCAGATTAAAATTAATTAGCCTTAGTTTGTAAATGCAAACTGGAGGCAGAATGTAGTCTCACTCCACCACAAACAACAAAGAGAAAAGTTGCAAGTAGTTGTACAGAGCCGAGGAATAGCATTGGGAGGTAGATGATGGCACTGTGTGTACTGAGAGGCACATAGTTGTTCCAATGCAGCCTGAAGCTCTGATCCTCTGTTTCTCACATGAGAGGGAATTTATGGAGCAGGGCTGCATCCCTCCTTGCCCATACATATACCCATATTCTAGAAAAAAACCCTGAGGCATATGGAATGAAGAGGTGAGTATGGGCAGATACAGAAGGGCAAGTCAAGAAGGTCCTGCTTTCCTTGCTGGATGATTGGAAAACCAGGACAGCTGTCTAGGTTGCAGAGAGTTCCAGGACCTCTATTGTAGATGTACCTTAAGTAACTAACTGCATATCTTATTGTACCATGCCTAGGAGACACAAAAACCTGTTAATTATACATTTTCAAGAGGAAGAATGAATAATCTAGTTAGATTTGGGTTTGTCTTTCTCCTCAAAAGCTGTGTTCTGTAGTGGGTGGAAGTCTGTAAGATTCCTGTTGTTGTGATGGCAAGTGTCTCTGTTGTGAAAATATTTCTCTGAACTGGGGAAGGAGGCAGCACTTTGGTTTTATGGTTGGGGGTTTATGGTGTGCTGAGTCAGTATATTGTATTTTTCTGTTTTAATGTTATTCTCAGCTTTTATGAGGGGACTCCTCTGCTCTCACCTACTCAGAAAGAAAGAATTACGTAGTACTCTGTATAAGTAGTCTGCTATTTTTTATATTTGGAGTTAAACCATTGGTAACAGTAGTGAGAAACTGCACGAAAAAATCTTGGTATAGTAATTTTTTCAATATTTTTTCATATTTTGGATTGGACTAGATGATCTTTGATGGTTTCTTTCAACTCAAGGCATCTTATAATTCTGTATTTTGGCCATGCTCTTTCTGCTTTGCTGAAGGATCTGATGAAGAATTATCTGAAGTCTCGTGGTTTCTGGAATGATCTTTGTTGCTGAGGAGAATAAAAGATCATTTAAAGGGGCTGAAATGAGCAGTCTTCCTTGATGTGACAATGCAGTAATTGAAGTGCTGGCCAGTGCTCTGGCTGAAAATTAATGTGATATTTTACAGTATTGTGAAAAAAAAATTTAGATTGCAAATGAGAACCTTTCTTGCTTGTATCAACTGTTTCATAATAAATATAAATTTGATTTTGTATTCTAGTCGGGGCAGTTCACAGAAGATATGATTCCTACAGTAGGCTTCAATATGAGAAAAATAACAAAAGGAAATGTTACCATAAAGGTAGGTGTGCATGTTCAAATTAATACAGAATGAATAAATAATGGAGTAATTTTAACAGGAAATATGAAAGCATAGGACATTTCGTTTAAGATTATAGGATCATTTCTCTGTTTTTGTAGCTCCAAAGTAACTTTTTTTAAAGCAAACGGTCATATATTTTTCTGTTACGTTAATTTGTGTTGTTTTATTATATTCCATGCCAGCCAGAAGCTTTGTTGCACTCTTTTGGGCTAGAAAGGTCATACAGTTTTGAGGTACTAAGGTAGCTGAGTTGACTTCTGAGGAGGAATCTCTGCTCTCTCTCTCCCTCTCTCCCCCCCCCCACAACTGTAAGTGCAGTCTGAAGCAACTTGACTCCTAACATGCGTATCTCAGTGGAGAGTGCAGTTTAGCTCACAGGCTAAATGTTAGCTATGCTGAAACAGAACATCTAATGTAAGTCAGTTATCAAGGAATCATCTCTTAGGGCTACAGAGCTGATTCCACATTGGTTGAGATGCATGCCATAGGCATCAAAGTAGAGATAAGTCACTCCAGTAGCATTAAGGCACTGTGTTGTTTCATTATGAAGGGGGGCCTGGTTGATTAATCTCCATCAAAGTCACAATTTATAGCTAAAATTAGGTCTAGGGAATATAGAATTTTGTCTTTACCTTGACTTTACCCTCCTTTTCCCTCAGTTCTATAGATACTCTTCCTCTTGCTTGGTGACTCCTAAACCTGTGAGAATTTTCTGAAATTACCTGTAATGTGAATATGAGCTGTTGTTCACTGTCTACCCATTCTCTCTAAGCAGAGAGCAGGTAAAGGGTGGTAAAAGGTGATGACTGACTTTTGTTGGTTGGGGGATGTTAAAGCTGAACTAAAAGACCCTAAACCAGAAATGACAATAGGGATATAAATACTGTGACTACCTGTCTGTTTCTGGTCTTAGTATCTTGCTATACTTTTTCGAGATTTCACATGATTGTAGGACCTTCAGCTGTACATTTCACTTGTGTAAGTCCTTCAGTGTTACAGGCTTGCAGAATAATCAACAGGTTCCTCTCTACAACTGCCTGTATGTTATAGTGCCTAATAAGGTAGTCTTTTAAAATCTATTGAAATGGAAAGTCTCATGTCACCCAACTACTTGCTGTCATCACTCTAGCCTTCTTTCCCATAGACACTCTTGAAATTCATGTCATGTTTGGCTGAAATAAGAACTTTTAACATTACCCATTGTTTGGTTTGCAGTAGAGCAGTATTCAGGATGTGCAATAGGAAGGTGTACTGATCAGCAAAGAGCTGTTTCGTCTCTTTCCTTGCTCTTTGCCTTTCCCTCCAGCTCTCCTCATGCCCATTAGCTTCTTGTCATCAAAGACGTTTCCCTCTTCCACTGCCTGGTTTCCTTGTGTCTCATCTGCCTCCATATAGACAGGAACACCAAACTACCTGCTCTTGTCCCTTAAAGAGGAAGCAACAATTGTCATTGCTTGATTCAGGAGTGAGTTTGTCAGAGAAGGAGGACAAAAAAGAAATTCCAGCTCTGAGTCCTTCTTGCTGAATGTGTCTCGACAACCATCCATGTGTTGCTGAGGAAAGAACTGAACTATACTATAGAAAGAACATACTTCAGCCTGGCAGTACTGTGGTACATTCCTGTTTGCCTTCTCCCCAAAAAGTGCCTTTTTAATCAAAAATCAGAACTTGAGCCCTTTTTCCTTTGGGGTCCAAATTCTGCTTTCCAAACAAAGCCTTTCTTGAAAGGAGAATAAAACCAGCACCTCTTAAAAAAAAAAAAAGTTACAAAATAATCTTTTAACACACATGCCCATGGTAGCACTTCTGAAACTCAGTATGATGTTTTTCATGCTAGAGACAAACTAGACTTATCTTCTGGGAAACCTAAGAGAGAATCAGACCAGCCTAGTAGGGTGGCAGAGATTAAAGGTCATGTTTTACGATCATCTTAAGTGTTCATGATGTGTGGTTTTGCCTTCTACTTTAAGCCTGGCCCTGCACCCTTGCACTGCTTTTTCATCAGCATCAGTGGTCACATGGCAAAACAGTAGTCAGATCAGATAACTGGTCTAGGTGAAAGCAGCCTCTAAAAAACCCCCCAACAAACCAAACCAAACACACATCCATGCTGGCTTCTCCTCAGTCAAATTGCCTAAGAAGTGCCCTCCTTAAACAGCTGCATGATTGCTGGTGCCACCACAGTGTGGGAAAGTAGGATACAGACAGAGGCAAAATGGTGCATTTCAGGGGTAGCCTGGACAGATTGACTTAGCTGTAAAACACCATATTTAGAGTGCAAAATCTGAACCGGGAGAAAGCAGTTTCTCTGTTTGGTGAGAAAAATAAGGTCTTCCTTCATCCTTCCACACCTGTAGCTGAAAACTTGAGTACAACTACCACCACCTGTTGCTAGAGGACTGCCAGAGTTACGTGTTTGGTACCTACACATAGACTGCTCATGGATTCAGATAGATCAGGCACAATATTAAAAAAAAAAGTTTAATGCTATGTTGTCACGATTTATAAGCTTTGGATGGTGTTAAGTTTTCTAGTCCTTATGACGAATTCATGATTCAAATTATTTATGAAAGAGAATGTATGGAGGAGTGTCATGGTCACTGATATCAGAAGAACAGTCTGATTGATGTGCTAATTGTATAGATTTCCCCCCCAATATTCTGTTTATTGTACACAAATTATCATGCACACTAGCTATAACAGCAAATCAAATGTATTTACAATGGAAACATCAGGAATACTGCCTTACAAGTGCAAATGCATCCTGTGGCCATCCTATGCTCTTATATGTCAGTGGGAGATGTGCAGGAGAACAGGACCAGTAACGAAATTGTGATTAGCATTGTGATACAAAGCAGCAAATGCAGACTCACAAGCAAAAGCTGTTTGTTTGAGTTGAAATAGTCAAACTGTCGTAAGTTTTCACTTACTCAGAGGTATTTTTTCTTACTGTTTTTTCAGGCATGCAGGTGTTATTGTCCATCTGCCTGAGCCTTCCCCTTTCTTTCGGAAGGGTACACCTGAGCTTTATCAATGCTTTTTAATTCAGCCAGGAGAGAATTCTATTCTGAGTATTCCTAAACGTCAGTTTCATACCCCTTTTATCGCAGCTGCCTTGGTTTACCACTGATCAAAGAAGTCCATGGATGCCACAGTCACTAAAAAAGTTATGAATTCAACCCTAGTTCATAAATAATCCACAGGAATAGGAATTTCCTTTCAATTCTTTTGTTTTCTGTCTTTTGCCTAAAAACAGTGAGGCCACAATTTATATAGAGAAAGCATAAGGAAAGTTTGAGTGCTGTACCGATGCTGCTGCAGAATTGTGAGATATGGAAGAAAATTAAGAAGTTGCTGGTCATTATTAAACAAGACAAAAGTCCTTTATAAGTAGGCAGAGTCTTCAAAATGAAGTATTTTTTGAGCCAGGATTAGTTCAAGAATGAAATGACTAATTGTACTGGAGTTTGTCTGCACAAAGGATATTACAAGATTAAGTTTGTGCAAGGAGGGGGATGTCTGAGTGTCTGTGGAACTGTGCCTTGTTTTATACTTTGATCTCAAAAGTAATTTTGTATGTAGCTCTTATAATACAATTTTAAAAATAAGGAGATAATGCTAACATTATTAATGTGTTTGTTGGTTTCAAAAACGATGCTTGGTTTGGAAGCCAGTCTGCACAGGAAAATATCAGCTTCTCTCAGTCTCTCTTCTACAGCACCATACAGTGAAAGTAAGAGGTGTAGGGGAATATGGCTCTTATGTATAGATGCATATTTCCTTAAAAGCTTGTCAAGATGAAGTAGTCATATGTTACTATTCCCATATATAGGTTAAGATATTGCAGCCTAATTGCTAGATAAAATTTCCAGAATTATTTTACTGTGAGAAGAATGACATCATGCATTGATAAATTGATGTCTGAGGAATGGTCAAGGGGTGCTTCTTGCTAGAATCCTCTTATGAGCTATTTGCAGCCCAGTAACAAGGATTCAAAGTCAAATTTTCTCTAACCTTTTTATCTCAACAAAACAGGTTACCTTTCTCATAGAAATATTAAAATATCCAAATGTCAGCTATTAAAATTCCTGGATAAAGTATTATTTTACTAAACCTGTGAAGTTCTTTAAACACGAAGGGAATGATCTCCATGCAAAGCAGTGATTCGACATTGTGTCTGACCTTTTTCAAAGTTTTCAGGGGACACTGCAAAACATAATTAAGTTTACTATAAAAGTGAGGCTGAGAAACCATCTGGGTCAAAAAGTCATCAAATGAAAAATTGGTATTCCAGAAGTGGAAGATTGATCACCTTAGACAAAGTAAGTTGCAACACCAGCAAGTAGGTGATGCTTTATCTGTTTTTTCTTGTGTTTTAGGGTAGGCTACTAAGAAGGAAGTACCATACTAGTGCAGTGTCACCGCCTGGTTTCTTTACTATGATTCCATCTGCAGATTCCGTACAATTCCAGAATGCAGTCTGATTTTGGCAGTCATTTCCAGAAGCCAGTAGATTTATTCTCATTTTTAGTCTGTAGTCTTAGTGTGTAAAAGTGTGGTCACTGGCATGCTTGTGTGTATGAGAATTTATCTGAAGCATGCTAAAAGAACACCGATGTATGAAAGCTAAAACATTTTGTAGGAAGATGTCAGTAATTAATGCTCTTAATTAAGTTGAGCATGATCAGAAATGTAAAGCTGTCAGCTTTAACCATGAATTGTCAAATTTTTGGCTTGCCAATATATTTAGTAACTTGTCACCTATTACTTTCGAAACAAAGAGGCAAAAAGGAAAGATTTTACCACATGGTATTTGAAATCTAAGCAGGAAGCTTTATGAGTTTTGAGGTTGTGGTAGAGGTATTAGATTACAGGATGATTTCTAGCATCAAAATATCTAATGTACTATAACTTAGGAATCTATCAGAACTGTTTTGATGAAGTCCATTACAAAACTGATGGCTATCTTTTTTTTTCTCCCCAACAAAAAAAATCTAACTGAATTATTTTGCGATTTTAATTCCAAACAAGTTTTGTTTGCTGAGTAATTTGATTTTGATGGATTTTCTGTATTTTTGGATTTTCTCGGTATTAATAGTCCTTTTGCTTTGATGAGATCTACTGTTGAACAAGCAAGTAAAAAAAGTTATTTTAGCAAGCCAGGTTTTAAGAGCCTCAGAAGATGTGCATCATGAACTGTTGTTTTAAGTGATTTGTGAAGCTCCAACTAACCAACTTTAGTGATGGTCTTAGACTAGGTATAAAAAGGAAATAGAACACCACGAGGTATGCATACATACAGATAATGCTGCAGCTTCATTTTCCTTGCTCTTGCACTTGTTTTTCTTAAAATTGCACTGCCAGGTAGATGCTGCACAGCCCGGCTTTTGCGGTACGGAGGAAGAGCAGAGCAGATGCTCTGGGGTTGGAGCTGCCAGGGCTGGACTGCGGTCACCCCGGTTGTCACCACTAGATGCCAGCGTCCCTCCACCGCACCCAGCGCGGGCCCGGCTGCAGGAGGGTGATGCCGGGCTTCTTGCTGCTTGCTGTTTGCTCTGGTGTGGCAGAGGGGAGGGGCAGGATATTGTCTCTGTGCATTCCTCCTCTGGCTTCTTTGGTTGCAGCACTCCTTCTCTGGACAGTAGCGTTTTCAGGTCTCCACACATCAGCATATCAACAGAATCCTCCTGCTTTGTAATGCTTCATCCCACTATTTAGGATGTCTTACCTGTCGTGCCATCATCTCGCATGTCATGCAGCAATACAAGCCTTGTGTGTACTCCCTGTATTTCAGCAGTGTTGCAGATATATTGGTTCTGTATGGCTTGGGTCACTCTGAAAAGGCCATGCCATATCTGGGCTGGTTTCAAGTCAAAGAGGAACATAAAGAGGAATTTTTGCTGATTGTCACAGTGATTATCATAGTTGTGTGTAAGAAGAGCTGTAATGATGGCTTCAAAAAAGGCTGTGATCCACAGCAGGAAGTCCAGTTACTAGTGATAAATCCCAGGGATTGTGTAGTGTGTTCTGTGGTGACCTGGATGATGGGACAGGGTGCACCCCCAACAAGTTTGCTGGTAATACAAAACTGGTAGGAGTGCCTGGTACAGCAGAGCATTGTGCTGCCATCCAGAGGGATCTCAGCAGGCTAGAGAAATAGGCTGATGGGACCCTTACAGAGTTAAAAAAATGGCAAGTACAAGGTCCTGCAGCTGAGAAGGATCAACCCAGGTATCACTACAGTCTATCTGTCTGGGAAACAGCTTTGCGGAAAGATACTTGGGGGTGCTCCTGGTTGGTCATTGGCAAGCAGTGTATCTTTGCAGCAGAGAGATGAGACCAACAACCTACTGGGGAGCATTAGGAAGAGCTTTGACAGCAGGTCAAGGGAGGTGATCTTTCCCTTTTATTCAGCACTTGTAAGGCCATACCTGACGTAGTGTCCAGTTCTGGGCTTCCCAGTACAAAAGAGGTGTGGAGCTACTGGAGAGAGTCCAGCGAAGAGCCATGAAGATGATTAAAGAACTGGAGCATCTCTCATATGAGGAGAAGCTGAGATAGCTGAGACTGTTTAGCCTGGAGAAGAGAAGACTCAGGAAGATCTCATCAGTGTAGCCAGAAGATGTAGCTAAACTTTTCTCCAAGGTGTCTAGTGAGCGCAGACTGAAATATGAGAAATTCCATTTAAACCACAAGAAAGAGCGTTTTCAGTGTGAAGAGGATTGAACATTGGAACTAGGCAGGTTCTGGAGACTGTCGTTGGAGGAGTCTGCTCTAGATGACCTCGCTTTGATCAGGGAAAGTTGGATTTTGCAGTCTTACGGATTATGCCTCAGTGGTTCTGTGAGGAGGACTTAAATGAGGGTTAGAGAGTGGCTCAAAGCATAAATGTGGAGCATACTTAGAGTTACCTAAGGATCAGCTAAGAAGGAAAAGTATGAAAGTACTTTCTCCTCTGATAGTTTGAGAAAACCTTTGGAGACTGTATCTGTGCTGGGAGTTGTGTGCTGCAAGAGTGAGACGGGATCACATATTACGTTCGAACCTCTACAGTGGTCCAGACAAACACTTGGGGCCGGAAGGCAGTCTCATCAGTCGAACAGGCAGTGTTGCATGTTTCACCAGTCATTCAGAATAACTGCTAGGACTCCTGAAAACGAGGACTGAGAGTTATCTCACAAGTGAATCAGATATTTACCAAATATCTTAGGTAATTTGCCTCTTAAAATTTGTTCTTCCATGAAGAGGGTTCTACAATATCTCTTCTTTTGCACCATGTTCTTTCATTCGTGTTAGAAAGCTTTTGTCCTAGTATGACATGGGTTGCTGTAATCACAATTTGAGTTGCTTTTTTCTTCTCTTATAGACCTAACAGCCATTTCTGGGAAGCATTATGGTTGTGTTCCCCCCTCCCCTCTTCATAGGTTATATTTTCAAAATCTCACTCTCTCTTATCAGGAGTTTCTGAAATTTTTATGTGTTCTATAGACTGATTCTCAAAACCAATATAGAAGCCTCCCTGACACTGAGGACAGGGCAGTACATACTTCCAAAATCGTACATAAGATGCTTCTGATAGTCCATGCCGATTTAACATCTGCAGCACTATTGCAATGCTTATTTACTTTGTGAACTACTTGGGCTTTTTATCCTGCACCTCTACCTGGTAATTATCCATTTTGTGCAGGTGCCTTTGGTTCCATTGGTGCTTTGCATTAAGTTTCAGCTGCCTTATTTCAGACCATTCCTCTGTCTGGTCCAGATAGTTTAGGATTCTGATATTTTCTTTTTATCCACTCTCAGATTGCAGTTATCTGCAGCTTGGTTTATTCCAGCATCCTGTTGGGACACCTGGGAACCATAAATGCTGTCCTTGCTTAGCTCTGTCTTCAGCATCTTTGCCTCATAGTTCAATGCTGAAAATCTGTCAGGATTGCTCAGTCTTGAGAGGTGGAGGATAAGGAGAATATACGAGGAGAGTGCCAGAGAGCTGTGGGGTTAAATCTGTCATGGGAGAATGTCCTTTCCTTGCTCTGTCTACCAATATTAGATTACCTTTTCCCAGCATATCCTCGTGGATTTTCTCTGATGTTGAACAGATACTAATTGTGGCTTTCATGATTGTATTGGTTCTTCAAGGACAAGCAAAAATAATCACTGCAGTAGTTATTGGCTAGCTGTTTTGAGCTGTCTGTGTCCTTGCCCCAGTCCCCTTGCTCTCAGTCTTCTAAGTGCAAGTTCTGCCTACAACTTAGAACTTCTATATGCCTGCTTTCACCAGAACCTTTTGGACTATGATGTCCAGAGACTGATTCAAGATCATGTGAAAAGAGGGTACGGAGGATGGCGTGTGGGGCTTTCTGCTTCGCAGAGGACACAGTATTGAGTCTGGGATGGTTTGGCTCCTTGTGTGTGTTATGTCTTAATTGTGAGGTTTGCAGTCTTACCTCTAAGCTGCGTTCCCTGGTACTCTCCTGCCTGAGAACCCAGAGTGAAGATAAGCACCACAAGGTTCAGAAAACAGTTTCTAAGAGCAGACTTTGCTTTTGGTCCTGTTTAAAATCCATCTGTTGATCCTTCCAACATTTTACCTTGTGTCTGTGATAAAATGGCAAATGTACCCTTATCACTGAGAAATACTGTCTCCTGTTAAAATGCCTCTGTGCTTGTTGTCAGGACTTGAAGATAGTCAGCCATTTTGTGTTGCAAGTTTATTTCCAGTGAAAGTATTATGATTAAATTAAATAATGATAAATATTGAAATGTACATGTAGGGTTTTTTTTGTCTGATGTGACTACAATAAAATAGCTACTGGTATGTTTAAAAGTTGGACTTTATTGCCAGTGAGGAGTGACAGCAGGGTTCTTTAAGTGCCAAGATTTCAAAGACCATAGTGTTCTGGGACGCATTGCCTGCAGAAAATGTAGCCATTTGGCATACTTTTGTCAGCTTTAAAGCTGTAAATGTAAAGGCATTTCCAAAATACAGGATAATAGGTAGTAAGTATTCTAAAGTAGTAAGGTATTCTAACTTCCCTATAAAATTACGTGGCTGGTACTAGAAGTAGGGTTCTGTAGTTTTGTATACACCAGTGTCATGGGTTTGCAAAAGTCTCCCCTCCTTGGGATTGGAAATAGGTTGTCCAGATGAATTTCTGGACAAGGGCCAATCAGGAGTTCAGGTGACGCCTTTGCTAATTACATCTTCAAGAAGAA
>JAWMRA010000041.1:20691410-20762548 GCA_035584735.1 Pseudotriccus pelzelni | reverse complement strand
AGAAGACTTGAAGCTTTAAAAGTGGAAAATACCTCCTTCTCCTCCTGGACTGATACAAAGGGGGGAGGGATGTTTCTCTAAATACATAGTGCTTTTGTTTAAATAGAATTGTTATAGGTGTAGTTGCTTAGTTTTATTTTTGCTAATAATAAATCCTAATATTATTTTCACCCCAATCAGATCTCTTTGTCTGCATAAACTTTCACCTTAGAGCAATTTGTGGGGGGTGTGGTAAAAATTGTCCCCTAGGCAAACCCATGACAACCAGGCAATTTATTAAAAAAATTATTAGGTTTTTTGTTTTTCTGTTTATTAGATGAAGAAGATGAACATTGCTAGTTGAAGGTTCCATCTAGAATAGGTGACTGTTTAGGGTTTGTCTCCACTGAGCTTAGCCAGGAGTTAAGTAAGCCAGCTTGAGCCAGTTGTCTGAACTCAGTGGAGAGCAGCATGTGCTTTGCAGGAATGGTTCACCTGGTAGGGAGGGTGGGTAAGACAGATAATTTCCTGCTCTTGGTGCCCTCTGAGATCTTCAGTAGCCACAGAGAAATTTTGGTCACTTGGATTAGATGCCTACATTGTAGGTGTTTGAAGTCCCTGTCATTACGCATTGAGCTGGCTATGAATGCAATGACTGCTTGCTGTGTGTGCTTGAGCTCACTGGGCACATCTTAGCACCTGTAGCCTTGTGTGTGTACAACATGGTGGTGTTGGATGTTACCTGTGCCACCTTATTCTGCCCAAATACTCTTCTGTGTTTACAGTTTGCTTACCTGTTTGTTCAGGTTAGTTTTTGTGGCTGATACTTTCTGAATACTTCAAGGAGAAAGATACATTTCTGAGTTTAGGTATTTGTAGTGTTGGATTCATCCTGCAAGTTAAGATGTCTGAATGTATGTCTGCAATGAGGTTTAAGCTCCTTTAATGATATTCATAGGAACTGTAGTCAGTACTGTCAAGCCTAGACCATAATTCTGTCATCCCAAAGATGTTGCATCTGATCAGCTGAATGGCTGTCTAGACTTTGCTGACTACTGTGAGATTGTAGGTACTGAACCCACACGTTGACGTCAAGATACAAGTGTGTCATTGTACACATCTCTGTCCACAAGAAATATCTTACCCAGCATGTCTGAAAAACGCCATGTAAACTGACATCTAGAAAATACCTTTCCTGCAGCTTTCTCATGAACCATCAAGCCTTCCCACAATATTAGCTAATTAAAAGAAACACAGCTAGAGTGTTAATGAGCCTTCCTGTAACTGAAAGCTTTCAAAAATCTTCAGGCCTGTTCCTCAGGTGTATTTTTGCTCAACTGTCGTGATAAAGCTTTGTGCAAAAGGATCTATCTACTTAAGCATAGGTAGTTAATAAATACTATGGTAAACAGTGATTCCATGATGGTGATCTAGTTTACAGATTAAAACATTGCACTTTTTAATGAGAGTGTAGAACTGCAAGCACAATAAGCATTACTATGCTATAGGAGTAGACAGGAACAAATAAAATAGTGATTTATAAAATGCAGTACAACAAGATATGTGCCTTTAAGATTGAGCCTGGACAACTCCTTGAGATTTTGATCTCCTGTGAGGAAATGGTACCAGGTATCAAAGAAACTTTTTCTCAGTTTGGTTTGGTCATTCTGTAGGCCTTTTATGATTCTTAAAATTAGCTGGTCTTCCAGGGATAAAATTACCTCCTAAATATTATGAAACTTTTATTCCTGAGAGACCAGTGAAAGCCATGGGAGAAATTTAAAGTCCAATCTCTTTTTAAAAACACCCAGACAGAACAAACTTATTTTTAAAACTAGCTGTATGTTCAGCTGTTAAGGTGTAGACTCCTGCCTCTCCCTGTTTACACCCAGAATACCGTTTTTACCTGTGTATTAAATATTGGGATACAAAAATAGTTGATATACAAAACACAGAAGAGTTGTGCAAGAAAACTTCTTTAATGCTACAACCTCTCCTCTTTCCTTCCTGGGTGCCTCTTGTATTCTCACAGTGCTGTCTGTTCGGTCATGTACTGTAAAAATGCTTTGGGGCAACCATTTGTGTTTCTAATAAAGTAGTTAACTCTCTCATTGGACATTCAGTATAATAAAGAGTATTAGAAAGTTACTACCAGAATCATTGTGGTTTCATAGGCAGAAAGGTGAGGACTTTTTTTTTTCATACATTTATTTTCTTACCCTGTTTCAGATAATTATAAATTAATATGTTGACATAAACTGAGTTCCCAAGCACTACTAAAATCACCTAGTCTATCCTGTGTCCTTCATGTTGTACTTTAATGAATAGCTGTAAGCCTGATTAGGGGAACTGACTGGAAATTACTTATCTTTCCATTGTTTCAAGGTGACTTTTTCTCCTAAAGAGAGTCATCTTGTTCTACAATGCAATTTAATACAGTAAGATATAGTACATCATCAAATGAGGACAAAACTAGTATTTTTTTGTCTTATTTATTTTCTGAATAGGCCACACTACATAATCTTGTAGATTTTCATGGCTACCAGTGTTGCAAAAATCTAATCTGACTACTGGCCTGCCCTGTCCTCTTTCCCTTTCTTTTTTCTCTGATCTACCAAGAAAATAATTTAGTTTCTTTTTCCAGACACACAGATGTGCACCAGATGGCTACAGATAGTTTCAAGGTCCTGATGAGTTATTGGAATAATTAGTGTTGGTATAAGGTTTGTCATCTAACCATAATGCTGAACTGTGTACTCATCACGTTCAAGTTTTTATAATATAAGAGTTAATTTTACTAAGACTTTTGAAACTGTGCTTCAGATGTCAGTGCAGATAATAATTGATACGTCATGGTCAGAAGTTCCCTCAGCTCTTTCATATGTAAAATTCTTGATCTTATACAGGGGATCAAAGGCAATCTACATTTAGGTGAAATACTAATTTATGTCAGAAGAAACAGTAAGATATCAATCAGGGAATGATTTTAATGGTGAATTGGGAAATACTTCTTTCTAAAATATGAACACAAGACATTGAAAATTATACAGAAATTGATACATATATACCATTTATGAGCCATGAAATTAAAAAAATAGTGGATATTAATTGTAAAAGGCCTTATCCCAAGTGTCTGTTCAGTCTTACTCTTTTGTACAAGTCTTTGTTGCCACAGCAGGTTTATTACAGATTTATACAGATTTATAGTGTCAGTGTGAAGAGAAATCTTAAAATTTTGCTTCTGTGTATATTATTTCCAAATTCAGTTTTTTCTGTAATGTATATGCCTTCTAGATCTGGTATATGGTACTTATTGTTTTGACAGCTTAATCTGACTGAAATAAGAAATAATTACTTCTCGTTGTCCTTGACAGAGCAACAAATCCATGACTTATTTTTCAGTGTTCATCACTATTTTAATAGGTGTGTCACTTGTAACACAACTGTCTTTGGATGCAACTGCAACAGCTACATTATCATGCAGCCCTTGCCTGCATGATTTAGATATGTTCCCTGGTATTTTGATCTGGAAAACAGTTTTGAAACAAGATTATTGTCATATACCAAAAATACTGAATTTTTTGCAAGCAAAGCAGAAGAAGTAACTCCTGTACAGAAAAATACTGTGTTAGCCTTTTAAGGCTAACACATTAATTTAATAAGGAATTTTGTGGAATTGCTGGGCACTAATAGCATGCATAAGTATTTGCAGGATTGGAGCTTTATAAAATCCCAAGCAGAATTTGAGGTTTTTTTCCTTAAGAGTCACACTGGTTAATCACTTGAGACCTATCCTATACTACTGTTTCCTTTCTGATTCTGATCAGTTAATCCATGTGTCTTTTAAAGCATATTTGATGAACAAATGGGGGAGCTGTGGAGGTACTGAAGCTCCCTAGAGTATATCATCCCTTATGTGGACTCAATCTGCTCTCCAACCAACTATATATTTATTTAATATCTGGTTTTAGCCTGCTGAAGGTCTGATACATTCTTAACTCAGGTCTCCGTAGCCGCATTAAAAAGTGAATGGGAAGGGTAACATGCTTTAAATGGACACTTGGAGCTTTTGATGTCACAGGACTGACTTGCTCTGTAAATGTGCCTGTCCCTTTCCATGGACTTGAAGGGGCTGAGAGGACCAGTCTTTTGAGGAAGGTCACTTAAAAAATTTTGGCATTGGCAGTACAACCTGCATGCTGCATGTAAGAGTTCATTTAGTCTGTTGTGTTAGTACGTTGTAGTTCAAAAATGTTTTGGGGCTGAGGTGTTCTTACCTTTTGCAGGTATGGGACATTGGAGGACAGCCAAGGTTTCGAAGCATGTGGGAGCGTTATTGCAGAGGAGTCAATGCAGTTGTGTAAGTTTTCTTTTGTATGCTTATGGAAAATGTACTCTGCAATATATATTATTATAATATTATATATTATGTATAAAAATAATATAGATAAGTTTTTCTTTCTGTCCACCTCCATTACATAAGAAGGCCCAATACAATAAAAGCAGTGTGTTTTTACACACCTAGCAATCCAGACATATAAGTAATTGCATATTCCAGGCCATTTTTTCCCCACAGGCTGTAGTTAATTCTGTTTCTTCCTGTATCAATAAATGCAGGGTTTATACAACTCAGGACTTTTCTAATGCTGTTGTCAATATGAATACATTTGTCACATTTCAGGTGTTTTAATGCAACTTTCTGCAAGTAATGGGCAATACTATGAATAACTACATTCTCATTGCAGTTACATGGTGGATGCAGCAGACTTAGAAAAAGTAGAAGCTTCAAAGAATGAGCTACACAGTTTGATAGATAAGCCACAATTGCATGGAATTCCAGTAAGTATTTTGGTTATTATTCTTACTGGAATGTAGACAGTAAATCCTTATGAATTGGTTTCTCTGGGCGCTTGAAAAAATGAAGTTAAACGGGATGCAGCCTTGATACACTGAACAATCTTAGAAAAATTATTGTGATATTTTTTCAGAGGACTTAGCATCTTATGAGTGCTGCAGTGTGTTAGTATGTTTTCTTGTCTACAGGTCAGAATAGATTTGGAAAAAATCTGGTTTTGTGTGTGGTATTATCAGACAGTAATTACTTTGAGTCCGTCCCCTTGTTGGCGGGGTTTGAACCAGTGACCCAGATATGTTCCTGAGAGTATCTTAAGGCATGTGAGATTTGTCTTTCTGCAGGTTTGCAGACACTGACATCAAGTAGTGTCCTCTGTTTTCAGAGATCGTGTAGGAACTTGGCTTTTTGCGTGTCCTAACTTTTTCTTGACTAAGTTTTTCAAACTAAATTGTGGGGGGGGGAAAAAAAAAAGCAAATGTGCATCTTTTCATCAATAGGAAGTGTCAAAGAATAGCATATTCAACTGAAATTCTAATGAGGTATTATAGAGGTGGAGACTGAAGTTTAATGAAATGTAATCTGCCAGTTTAGAAATCTATCAGGTTAATATTGGTCTTTATGTTGACACTACCAAATAAGAGTTCATACCTGTGATTGTAAGAGAGAAAACAGTAGTACATACAAATGAAGAAGAAGTTGCTCACAACTTGATGGCGCTTGCTTGGCTCCTGTTTTTTAAGCAATTATTTGGACACTTGGCCACTGTAAATAATTGAAGTCATCTGAAGATGAGTAGACAGACTGCCAACATAAAAACATTCTGAGAATCAAGATCTCACACATCTATTCTCAAAGGAGAATTTTTCAAGTGACTCTCTTTTTTGTAAGGTTTGCTATTATTGTTGAGATTTTATATAGTAATTACCTATTGAACAAATCCGACAGAAATCTGTAGTCATGCTGTTCATACTGAGTGACATCGCCTATCCTTTGTGCTCTCTTCACATGCTGTTTTACTTCTCACTTTTCCTTCCAGAAACGATAGGTCTCTCATATCTTCAGAAGTATTTAATTAAGTTCCTTGCCTTTTATATGTTATAGTACCACATTCCACATGCCCAGCCTAACCAGCATGGTAATTTCCAAGGTGCAGTGATGTATTTTTTACTTACTTTTATTTCATAGGTAGTAACTAGTATTGAACTTCCTTCAATTTATTGTGCTCAGGCTTTGGCATTATAGATTTTGAAGTAACTTTATAAATCTGAGACTGCAGGTAATGAGTTTAATATGTTCTAGGTTCATGGGAAATACTGGGACAATCTTGACTTAGAAAACTGTAGCACATTGTCTCAGTTTTAATGAGACACAGGTGTTTTGCTGGGAATGAATTATGAGGAAGACCCAAAACTCCTCCCTCCAAGCAATTACAAATCCGAAATTACGAGACTCCAATTCAGGAACAGTGTGGGAAAGGGAAAATTGAATTATAGCAAGGTAGGAATAACAGCCCTTTATTAAAAGGTATATATGTATTGACAAAACAATTAAAGAACACAAGTAAAACACCCAAACAATAATCCTATACCCAGAAACAGTCCTCTTCAAGACAAACACATAAAATCAACAGTGAAAACAGTTCACTTTTCACCCTTTGGGGCAATTATAGCCACAGTCAGCAGGAGGCGCTGTTGTATCGCTGGAGATGTGGAGCCTGCAGTTGTCTGAGTCAGTCGGCGGGGGGCGCTGTTGGATCGCTGGTAGTCACCGTGTGACGTGTCCCGAGTGCTGGGGATGAGCTGGACAATGGACATCGTCCTCCCCTCACCAAAAGGGGGAAGGGGAGGGGAAGGGAAAGAACCGCGGCTCCCAAACACTGGAGAACTCTCTCTTTCCCGCTGGCTGAGATGCATGGTGACGTGGTTTTTTTCGTCCTTCTCTGATGGAAATCCAAGCAAAAAGCTCCAAACTGCCACACAGCTACAAAGAGAAACCGTCCTGACAGCTCCGGCAGCTCTGGCCACTCCCACTAGCTCCAGTTACCTCCAGACCCTCCTCCCGGCTTCCAAACCCTCCCATTTCCCTGGAGACAAAGTGAGGCAATTAACATGGGAATTCAACCTTACTAGCTCTTTTCTTCTGTGACACTTAGTTGCCTGGATACCTCAGCCAATTCCCCTTCCCCGCCAATACAGTGGGCAGAGGAAAAGGAAAATTCCAACATAGCTCCAAGAACAAACAAAACCATGACACACATGTGGAAAACATTAATGCAATCATAATTACAAAAACCTTCAATTGCTTACTTTATCTGAGAATGTGCTGAACCCATTTATGTGATCTTCATTTATACTTGAAGCCGTAAGTATTACATAGGAACTCTGAATTTCCGGCATCTATTCAGTAAATTATCTGCGTTGCTCCGACTTCTTTCCTAATGGCTTCCTTTCAGATTTCTACCATGGATGCTCAAAGTGGAGGGAGAAGAACTGGTCATTTGGCTGGTGCTTGGGTGATAGATGCTTTGGAAACCAAACTGTTTAGTATTTCAGTGTTAAAAAGCAGGGAAGCAAAACTGTAGACAGAAGCATGTATGGGCTTTTAGGATCTATCCTCTGCTGCTGGGGACCTGCTTTTTATTCACATTAGTCTGGTCCTGTGAATTGAATGTCTGTTGGTGGCTGGAGTGCACCTGGTGCATGCTCTCTTCCACATTTAGTTGCATGCAATCTGATGCCATCCTATAATGCCATCCAGAACGGAGGGATTCACTTCCAAAGGAGACTTCTGACACTAATACACTCAGAAATAATTGGATCCGGTTTTCAGAGGTTGTACATCTAGCATCTGGCCCTGATTAGGAGTGGGATGTCCATGATGCTGCCACAGTCATTGGTCATTTGGAGTATGTCCTCTATTGCATTCTAAATATTTAGCTGCAAGAACCAGAATAGTGCCAACAAACAGTTAAAGACAAAAATAAACTTTCATTGCTTGTGGATTGAATATGCATATGAATTATTTTTTTCAGGTGTTAGTTCTTGGAAATAAAAGAGACCTCCCAGGTGCACTGGATGAGAAGCAGCTAATTGAGAAATTGTAAGTAGCTGGCTTGTGTAAAAAGCTGAGGCACTGTGAAATTTGGTATGTAGGAGAAAATCATTGGAAGTCTGTAGCAATAACTGGCTATAAAAGATTCCATTTTACATTCTCAGATATTTCACTTTAAGCTCTGATGGCACTTGACATAGTGATCTACACTGATAACTGACTGCGGTAGATTTGAACCTTTCCTGATTGTTGTTTCAGTGGTGTAAAGGTGTTTCAGATAATCCTGTTATCCCATCATTGTAGCTACAACTGCTGTGGATGGTAATAGGATCACTTAGACTTTTCAGAGTACATTGTAGTGGCAGTTTAATGCTTGAATGGCATTAGAACAGAACGATTTCAAACTACGGTTTGTAAATTTAAGCAGTTCAGATATTTTTGGCATATATCTGAAACATACACTTATTCACTTATTAGTTTCAGGATTACTGAAACTAACAAACTGATGGATTTTAAGGGTAATTGTAAAGGAAATACACAATTTTGTAAAAATGGCCAGTATAGCACTAATTTTGCAGAATAAGATTCTGTGTGACAAGTCACATAATTTTAACTAGTAGGAGTGAAGTGAAGTTTTGGTATAGTAAGGATGGTCTGAAGTCTAGGCAGCTAAACTGGGCCTCACAGAATAGCTGAGGTTGGAAGGAATCTTGAGATCATCCTGTCTACCCACCTGCTCAAGCAGAGCTATTTGCCTCTTAGAGCTGATTGCCCTGGACCATGTCCAGGCATTTTTGAATATCTCCAAGGATGGGGACTGCAGCCTCTCTGGGCAACCTTTGCCAGTGCTTGGTCACTCTCAAAGGTAAAAAGTGTTTCTGTGTGTTCAGAGAGAGCCTCCTGTGTTTCAGTGTGTGGCCACTGCCTCTTGTCCCATCACTGGGCTCCATCTTGTTTACAGCCTCCCTTCAGATTTTTGTACACAGTGATAAGATGTGGCTCCCTAAGTTTTTCTTCTCTAGGCTAAACAGTCCCAGCTCTCAGCCTTTCCTAATATGTAAGTTGCTCCAGTTCCTTAATGATTTTAGTATTGAACTCTCTCCAGTAGCTTCAGATCCGTCTTGTATTGGGGGGCCCACAACTGGACATGGGTAAAGCCTTATCAGTGCTGAGTAAGATCATCTCCTTCAGCCTGCTGGCAGCACTCTTAATGCACCCCAGAATACCATTAACCTTTTTTGCCACACTGCTAGGTCATTTTCAACTTGATGTATTTTTCTGCAAAGCTGCTTTCCCAGACAGTCAGCCTCTAACATGTCCTGGTGCCTGGGGTTATTCCTCCTTGAGGGCAGAACTTTACGCTTCCCCTTGTTGAGCTGCATGAGGTCCCTGTCAGCCCGTTTCTCCAGCCTGTGGAGTTTCCTCTGGCTACCAGCATGACACTCTAGTGTAACAGCCACTTCTCCCAGTTTTCTGCAAACTTGCACTCTGCCCCATCATTTGTGACAAATGAGGATGTAGAACAGGACTGGACACAGTATTGATTCCTGGTGTACAGTGCTAGTCACTGGGCTCCAGTTGACCCTTGTGCTACTGGTCACCTGACTGTTCAGGCAGTCTCCAGTGAACCATCTGCTTATCCAGCCCATACTTCCTCAGCTTGTCTATGGAAGACACTGTCAAAAGCTATACTGAAGCCAAGGTGCACAATATCTATTGCTCCCCTCTCGCCTACCAGGCTGTAGATTTCATTGTAGAGGGTTATTGTGTTGGTCAAGCATGCTTCCCCTTTTGTGAATCCATGCTGACTACTTCTGATTCCATGATGACTACTCCTGATGACCTTCTGGTCTGTCACATGGCTGGGAATAGTTTCCAGAATTATTTGCATCATCACCTTCCCAAAACTCAAGGTGAGGCTGACTGTCACGTACTTCCCTGTGTCCTCCTTCCTGCATTTTCTGAAGAGTGACATTTGCTTTCCTTCACTCGTGGGCACCTCTCCCAGTTGACATGATTATTCAAAGGTTCTTAAGAGTGGCCCACGCTGACATCAGCCAGCTCCTTTATCACTTTTAGGTGCATCTCACCAGGGCTGACGGACTTCTCCATATCCAGTTTGCTTATTTATTCCTGGGCCTGAGCCTCTTCCATCAGGGGTACAACTTTCATGCTCCTGACTTACTCTTGACTTCTGCAGCCTGGGATCTGAAAGCTAATCTTGCTAGCAAGGGCAGCATTTTCATGTCCTGTGTAAACAGGTACCTTGTCTCATTGAGCAGTGGGCCCACATATTCTTCTGTCTTCCACTTGTCACTTACGTATTTAGAGAAACCCTTCTAGTTTACTTTGGCATCCCTCATGAGATCCAACTTCAGCTAGGCTTTGGCTGTCCTAACTGTGTCTCTGCATGCTTGGACAATGTTTCTGTGTTCCTCCCAGGTTACCTGTCTCTGCTTCCACCTTCTGTATACTTCCTTTTTATTACTGCATGTTGTCAGGAGTTTATAATTCATTCACTTAATGCTTTCTTGCTTTTTTTCTGGACTTGTTAGGATGGATTACTCTTAAGGTTGGAGATGATCTTTGAATATTAATCAGCCTTCTCAAACACTTCTTTACTATAGGGCCTTATTCCATGGGACTTTTCCAAGCAGATCCCTGAAGAGGCCAAGTCTACTTTACTGAAATCCAGTGAGGTCACTATTTAGTTGTCTTCCTGATTAGAGTCTCTTGTGGTTTCAAGACTCTTTCCTTATCAGTGCCTCCACTCCCCATCTGCTTCAGGAATAGTCTTTTTTGTGCATGTCTGTGTCGCTTGAGTGAGGATAAGTAAATGAAAATATAACAAAGTGCTCAGAAACTCTGAGGGGGGCAGGGAAATTCCCAGAAAGAAGTTAATTAAGAAATCAGTTTCTTCCTAAATGTAAAGGCATCCTTTCAATAGGAATCAGATCTGATATATTAAGTATGATAGAGTAAACATCCTGAAGATAAATGGTGTGGTCATTTGAATGGTGTGGTCATTTGAGTACTGTTACTTGATTATGAGTTATTGATAAGAACTCTGAATTCTAAGTGAAAAGATTAAAAGGTGCATTATAAGACATGAATAATATTTGGTTGCCACTACAAAATGGTATTTTTAGCTCATGGATTTTTGTGGTTTTATTACTCACTATTACACTGACTTAGTGAGAGATTTGAATTTTTGTGGAATGACTTTATAACCTTTTAGTTTTTATAGTTTAAGAAATGTGTGGTTTTCTATGTGGCATATTTTAAGAATTTAACATCTGAGAACAGAATTGAACCCACTGAGTAAAAAGTGGAAAACTTACATTTAATGGAAACTTGTCCGTTTTTGTGGTATTATAACAGTACTTATTATTTTTGTTTCTGTAGAAACCTTTCAGCTATTCAAGACAGAGAAATCTGTTGCTATTCTATTTCCTGTAAAGAGAAGGATAACATTGGTAAGGTTTTTCCAGCATCATCAATATATGCTTTGTACTTTGGATCAGATCTTAAAAATGTTAATGAGATTTGAGCGTATATCTACAGTATATTATTGAAAGTCTCATTTTACGTTGAAAGATATTCTGCAGATATTGTACGCAACTGTATTTGTTTCAACACAGAATTATGTGTAATCTTAAAGTAATTTGTAAAATTATCAAGTTCCATGAGAAGTTAATTTAACAAGGACCTTGGAAAAGTGTATTTAAAGTCCATAGTAATTGAATCCTTTACAAGAAACCTGTGTTACTTTTGAAGAAGCAGTGGCTGCATATAAAGACCTTCCAATTATTAGGTGATCCTAAAAAAATTTGGGTGTTTCGCTCCATACACGATTTTACTTGGTAAGGGCTGTATGATGGTGTTCATCAGACTGAGGGCAGAGTGCTTTTATCCCACTGGAGATGAAAAGGGTGTATGCTCTAGTAGGACCTATAAAAGACCCGTGAATTTGTTCTCCATCTACCTCTGTTTTTTGCATTTTCCTGTCTCTCCTATCTTCCACTTTCCTGTTCCCTTTCCTCCACAGGGCAGGAGAAGGGAACAAGCACAGACTGAGCCAGCAGCAGTTGCCTGGGGGCATGCTGCCTCTGTGCCACCCTCCTTCTCTGCATGCTGCTAAAACAAGTGGTGCTGAATGGGAGGGATACAGCCTGGGTTCATATTTATAGCTGCTACTTGAGGAAGCCAGACTTGCTAGAAGAGCTGGGCAGCTCTGTAGGGCTCAGCTGAATGAGAGACTGTGAGTGGGAATGGGAGGAAAGCCAGTTTCTCTCAGCAGCAGGGGAAATTTCCAACCTACATAGAGAGGACCAGGTAGTGGAGGTGGTGAGGAGACTATGCCATTACACCTTGGTTCAGTGAGCTGTGGAAGATTTCAGCTGTGTGCAGAGATGTGTTAGGCGATGAGGGCTTCTCTTGGCAGTGGTGTATGTGACTGGGATGTGTTAGTTTGAAGGAGACTAGCCCCAGGTCTGCTGCAGTTTGGAATGCAACTGTTATCTCAGAGCAAGGGGAAATACACATGTTTACGTTGGGGAAGATTAGACTTCAGAATATAAAGACTGTGCAAGACAACAAAAGATAATCTCAATAGGTGAAAGGCAGTGAAGGTGGTTGAGGTTTTTGAAATGCTGTGTTTGATCCTTATCAAATTGGCAAGACTGCAGTGAAGGTTCTCAGAAGTGGTATTGTGACTGGAAACTGGCAAGACTGCAGTGAAGGTTCTCAGAAGTGGTATTGTGACTGGAAATTGGCAAAACCAGCTTAATTTCTGAACGAATCCTAGAGAAAATAGGTTTTGATCCTGGTTCATTTATATGGATGTCCTGGAGGAGAAAATCATGCAAAAAAAAAAAAAAGCAATCTAAAATTTGCAGACAGGGAAATAATGAAAAGAACAATCACTAATGCAGAACCATGTAGGTCACTTACTTGTGGAAGTTCTGGGAGTAGCGATGGAAAAGATTCAAATCCTAACTAAGAATTGGTCAAGCAACATCCAGTGTAGCATTATGCCTAGAAATGCTAGCCCACTTCCTGAGTATTTGCTCAAAGAAATAATAAATGGAAGCAGACTGTGTATATCATTTGTGTTTGGAACTGTGCGGGCATTGCTGGAGCAGTGTGTGACGTATTTTGAGGAAGACCTTGAGAAACTGAAAAGAGGTTGAACAAGAACCTAGGGAGATCAAAGGGCTGGAAAGTATCATTTATAATGAAAGACTATAATGAAAATATATTTAGCTTATTAAAGTGATGAAACTACTAGTCTGTTAGGGAGAAGATTGGGAGCTGTCTTCTTCCTATACATTTTTGATTAATGTCAGTTGAATGAGATGACACTTGTTTTTCAGTGCAAACTGCAGCCTAGCTGACTGGTCTCATCAGGAGGTGTAGGTGTAAGGCTGCCAGTTTCTGTGTCCTGAGAGACTGTGGAAGATTATTATATAGTTATTAGCTTTGCTTTGGATGCTGTGGGATGCTTTTGTTTGCAGTCTCAGTGCCTAAGCTGGTCTGCAAGGATATTCATTGAGTGCTGTCTTGAGCTAAGTACAAATATGGCAACAAATTTCAATTTGAGGGCTAGAGCTGTTGCTGCCCCCGACATCCTTCCTGCCTTCCTGACAGATGTTACTCCCTTGAGGCAAAAACATCTAATCTGCTCATGAATCAGTTTGTGAACTGCTGCAGATTTCAGCTCAATGCATTAGATTGCATCAGGAGGGGTGCCAATTTCAGCTATCAAATTTTAGTCCAGTGTTGCATGTCTTTCAGAGACCTTGGACTCCTACAACCTACCTAAATAGCTTTCTAATATATTGTGTTTAATATATCGCCACATGTTTGCCCTTCTCATTCCTTCTGTTTGTGTATTTCTGCCTCTGTTCTCACATTGCATTTCATTCTTGTCTAGATTTTACAGTTCATTTTATGGTCATCTTAAATCTTTGCTTTTTGAACAGTTCTTCATCTGTGGCTTAGAGAACTTGATGTCAGTCATCATATTTCCAGAATACAAAATGCCCATAGTTTAAAAACATAGAAAAAATAAGAAAAAACCTACGTAGGTGCTGAGCTTTAATTACATGTAAATGAGAGCCTGTGGTTTCTAGGTTTTGTTTGGTTGGGGTTTTTGTATTTGTATTAACCTGCTGGTGTTCTTGTAGTGCTTCTACACTCTGCAAACAGGCTGTTGAGTTTTTCATTTTGTTTCATCTGTCCTGGCAGACATAACGTTACAATGGCTTATTCAGCACTCCAAATCAAGACACTGTTGAAGAAAACTTTGGCTGAAGATAACTCTTCCCCAATCACTTTGACTCCTATCAGCTGTACACAAGTGAAAAGAGAAAGAATGCAACTGCGTACTACCAGGACTCACTGTGGTCGTATTTGTTAACAGAAGTAAATCTGAATTGTAGCTCGTCTCTCTATTTTGATTGTTTTTGGTTTTGTTTTTTTGATTGAGATATTTATCTGCCTAAGTGAAATTCCTGAATGCCTTAATACAAGACTGGAAGAAATCAATACTTTTTTGGGCTGAAATGTTTGAGTTTATGCATGCAAATTGTCAAAAACATAGTAATTTTTTTCTAATTTGAAACTGAATAAACTACAAAGTGAAAAGAGAAATAACTGGATTTTTTTAATGTAGCATATAATTATTCATACAGATTGTTTTTCCTGAAAACACATGTAGTTAAGTATCAATAGTCAATTAACACTATAATTAAGAGCTTCTAATTTGAACAAAACGCTGATACTCAGAACACTTTCAAATACTATGGAGAGAAGTTTTTTCCAAAGTCATGTATCTATAGTTATTTTTTCCATTCACTAATGTTAATTATTTGTATGAATATTGTTTTGGAATTGATAAATAAATCAAATTCTAGATAGTCCCGTCCTTCTTTATTTAGAAAGGAAAGAGTCTAGAATTGCAGTGGATATTTTTCTTTCTTAAACAGAGAATGAAATAGAGACAGGGCAGGTGAGATCCTGTGCATTCTCTCTGACATTATTAACCCCAAATTATTGGATTTCTTAACCACTTTTACTGTAAATGAAATAATTTTCATGGTGTATTCTTTCCATTCCTGAACCTGCAGAATTTTCAGGTACACAACCTAAAATAGCTGGGCTCTGAAGTAGGATTAGTCCTTTTGAAACCGATTAAAGAAGCAATTCACTTTTTAAATTTTGATGCTTTTCTGACATCTTACTCATACCTGCTTCCGAGTGCTTCACTTAAAAGGCACTCTGATGGGAACTTTTCTGTGAGTTTGGAAATTCTATTAAATATGGAGAGTTCATGCCAAGAAATAGTAGATAGATGCTCATTGGCCAAGTGTTTCAAGGACACTGGCAGGAGGGAGAAATTCTGGCATAGTGTTCTAAAGGTGTGGTAAATTGATGAATTGCTATAGTATTGAAAGGGTTATAAGTCATTTATGCTATTCTTGCACTTAAATACATGAACTATAAAATAGCAACATTTTTGTGTCATGTCTGTTTGAGGATGCTTTTAGGCTGGTGGCTCTGATAAGCTGCTAAAAACGTACGACACAGACTTGATGAAATCTTTTTTGAGTGTCACAGGAATGCTACTATAAACATGATAAGTCAGCTTATAGCACTTATTTGTAATGTTTGCAGTCTTAACTTGCAGAAGTGTGGCCAGAGGGGTTCATTGTTCTATGGTAACATGAAAACAATTTGACTAAGTGCTGAATGTAAATAAGTACATGGTGGATGCTCCTGAAATGGGATGTTGCAAATGACCTTCCAAAGTCTGACATGTAATCCATCTAGTGACATTTTGTATGCTGAAAAAACAGCACTAGATGTCAAAGGTGATGAATTTTGAATATTGTTGTTGTTCATGGACTTGAGGAGGAGTAGAGCCATTGCAAAATACACTAGAATTACACTCATTATGCATATAACACATAAGAAGAGCCACTTCTGTACCAATTGGTTGTGCTTTTTCATGGTAGTGCCTCATAATTCCAAATTATCATCATGGCATGGAAAGTCTTGCTTCTGGCATAAGAGCTCCACATAAAATCTCATTGCATCACTCCTTAATCTGGACCTCTCTTACCCCTTTGCTGCAGGAGATTTGTGGGACACAACTTCTTTTCAGATTGATTGGAACCAGGCAGTTTTCCAGGCCATCACTGGTGAGAAAAGTGGTGTTGGCTCCTATCCTTCCCTTGCTTTGCTCAGTGTAGCGTTTTCTTGGGAGATGACCAGAGAAGTTAACTTCCTATATGTGGTATATGCATCACCAAGTACCCAGTGCAAGCTAAGGAAAACCTGTGGAGGGAGTAGGTTAGTTCCAGGTTGGCTGAATGAATCTCTGTGAAAAAAATTGAAAATTAGCAATTTTGTTATAAAAATTTTCCCGTTATACAGCACATGCTGATATTTTTTTCTCTTTTCTCCTATTATGTGACCTTGTATCCAAACCTAAGGCAAATCAGCACAGGCGCTGGTCTCACTGTTGCCATTTGAAACAGCCTGTCTGTTTTTCAGCAATTTACCTTCAAGTAATTTTTCAGAACGAATTTAGCTGAAGGTGGGTGTTTACTGTCATATTCAATAGCTTTGTGGGAAAGATGAATTGCAGGTGATTGACAAATCTGACATCTTATTTCTGAGAGTCTATATGGCCGGAAAGGGTTACAGAGATGTAGACCACTGGAGACAGCATTGCAGCACAGTTGTTGGAGAGGTCACAAACATCTGTGCCTGGGAACCTCTGTGCAGGGGCTGTCCTGTTGCTTAGACAGTAACACTTAATGCAGTGCCTTGCATGGATCCACATTTGGTGTGTTTCAGAAGCAGGGAGGGCATGGAGAGACATGGAGTCACCACACTGCTTTCTGCTTCTCAGCACTCCTGAGAAGCTGACTGCGACAGAGCAGTAGAAGCTGCTGTTGTGCTCTGGCTTTGCCTGGGAGGTGGTAAGTGCCCTGCTGTGCTCAGAGCTCCTGATTCCTAGGTCTACTTGGTGTTGATAATCTGGTCTACTTGCACAACATCCTCCAGGCTATGGGAAAAGAGCAACATTGGGGTATGTGGACAGCTGAGGAGGTAGGACTAACCTTCAATCTAGGCACATCTAGTAACCCCAGATCCTACAGTGTTGAAAGCCCTAGAACAGCACAAGTGCAACAGTAATACAAATGTGTTTCACTTCCCTTTTTTCCTTCTCCAAGTGTAGGAAGAGCTTAACTGTCTCCCAGGAATATAAAGGACCACCAGGTGCCAACCATCTGTTTTACTTCCAGCACATTTTATTTATTAATTTTTTTTCCTGCTGGCGATGTAATTTCCCCCATATTTCTTTTCCATTTGCATTGTGTATTGTGGAAAGCAATCATGAACATAAAATTTTAGTTAAATGATGTTAAAAAAAATGCCAAAGACAAGTTTTTTATCAAACGCACTATAAAACTTTCTACATTTATTGCAGAAAGCAGTGACATATACATAATTTGCTCCTGAATAAGCTATTTTGTAAAATGCTTGTACTTCAGTCACCTGAGCAGCATATTAAGTTGAATGCCTCTGTTCTGTGCTTTAGGACAGAATGTAATATAAGAGTCACAAGACTTTTGAGCAGGCCAATGGAACATAAACAAGAATTGTGTGTAGTGACCCCAAAATTTTAATGCTTGTGAAACAGAACAGACTGGCTGACATCTCTCCCAAGGCGCTTCTGCCTCTTGCTGTTCCCCAGCCTGGTCTGTAGCATGCACACTGATCAGCAAACTCCACCCAGCTCAGGCCATAACCTCATGGCTGAAAGCCATGTAAGGAAAAGGGGTTTGGGTGGTGGGCTGGCTTCTGGCTATTCGTTTTCTGTGCCGTGGTTTCCAGTCCCATTCACGCCTTGGAGGCAATGGGTAGCTGTCGATACAGTTACGCCTGTGCAGCACTTGTTTCCATGGATCTCTCTTACTGAAATGCCATCAAAGAGCAGGACAGATTTGTACTTTTTGCTTCAAAGATCCCAGGATACACTGGCAGGAGCCTTAGTATCTCTCCATTACGTATTTATGTTTGGGACCTAAGGCTCAGAGACTCTTTTATGAGGAGTGCCTGCAAATCTGGTCTAGAGCCAGAGGTCTTTGGCACAGAGTAATGCAGGACAAGATACCAAAAGCAAGTAAGTATGAGGAGAGATGTCCTTACATCCTCCTTACTTATGGGGAAGGAGGGTTTTGAGATCTGTGGGGCAATGAATGAGAAGAACATCATGTGACATCAAATATGATATGATCAAATTTTATCCCTGGCAAGAGATGGTGTTGCATTATGGTCCAAATCAAATGGTTCATGACATCGTGCAGTCAGGCTACAGACATAGACCAACCATCACTAGTAAACTAAAAAAACCCCAGTATTCCAGGTTCTCAGAAGATGTGGTCATATAAAAGTCTCGGGGCATGGGACAGGGTGGACCTAGTTTCTTCTTCCACTGAAGAAAAAATTAGACATCTGTGAGGAGTCACAGTACACTCCCCCAGCACAGGCACAAGGGCTCTGTGACAGACTGCAGGCTGGATGCTGCTCTGTTTTCAGCTTTCAGCAGAAGCCTTTCCAGATTACTTGTGACCTCCTGGAAATGGTATTACCCTCAAAAATGGTGAGCTCTGCCTTTCTCACTGGCCCCCTGCCAAGAAAGCCATTTTCTCCTGCAGCTCAGGCAAATGACCTGACAATTGTCCATCCTGGCTTTAACCCTTTTCAGGAGCTGTTTGCAACATTTCACATAGCTTGGGTTGTGTGAGAGCCAAATTCAGACTTAGACAATTCCAAGGTAGGTCTGAGAAAGTCTTGGTCTCATTTTTGTGTGCTTTTGCACAAAATAAACCCTCTCTTCTATTGTTTCCATTCTGTCTGCATTTAACTGCTTCCTGGCAAAATGAGTGTAATCTGAACAGTCTTCTCAGTGCTACAGTCACCTTGAATGAAAATATCATATCCCACTTCTTGAGGACACTGTCTTCATTGTGGCATCACATACCACAATCCAATAATAAAAGGGAATTTGGAATTGGGCTAACAAGAAATGCTGAAGAGGAAATGCAGTCCAAGTGGTATGGGTATGTGAGAAAAAATGAGATTGTGGTGTATCACAAGAATGGTGAAGATTCCCTTTACCAGCTTCCATCTCTGCAAAGAGCCAGGGCAAAGCCAAGCAGCAGGCAATGGCAGTGTCTGCACACAGCGTCCGGGCCCCTCACTTTTCTTAACCTTTTATCTACGTGTGTGGTTGTGTTTTCGTGGCTCCGGCAATGCTGCCTCTCTTGCCTTTCAAGGTGCAGCTGCTGAGCGGGTCTCCACTGGTTGGCTGGGAAGGGAAGAATGCTGATGACACCACAGCCACGTGTCAGCTGAGGGGGTTCAGGCCAGCAGCCCCTTCAAGGCTCAATGCTTGCTGAGCCTTACAGGCCTGGTGGCTTGAAAAGGAAAAAGGTCAGGAGATGTACAGCTCACAGCAGCCATCTGTGGGTCTCTGATCTCCACTTGGAAGGGAGAGAGCAGGATGAGGAAGGCTGCAGTAGTTTCCCCAGGATGAGCTGGGTGCCAGGCTCTTTGTGACATGGTTTGGTAATCTTCCTTGCAGGCACCAGGGAGTAAACTCAACCTGATGAAGGACAGGGCTGGGATCGTCTGACAAATTTTGAAGAAGCACAGCTTTTGGGAGAGTGGACAGGCAGTCCTGTGACATCCCGTGGTACAGATTCTGCCCAGCTGCTACTGGGATGCACTCGTGGCCTTGGCCCCTCTGGAAGGGACTGTATCAGCAGAAGCGTTTCGATTTACACTGAAAAGACATTCGGACGGGTCAGCTACCTCTGTGTAGATTTTGCCAAAGCATCTACAAGGCCATGATAGTGTGGACAAGGTGTAGGACCTTGTAACAATTTAGTTTGAGAGTTGCTGCTCTGGATGAGTCTGCTTTTCATGTGTCCAGCACACCCTAGGATGGAGTTCAAACTCCAATGACGTGAAGAAATAGGGAGGTGATTTCTCTGCCATCCCTTAGTACCTAATCCTTTCTACTAGAGGCAGTTTTTCCCTGGGACTCACAGGCATTTAGAGAATGCTTTTGTTTTTTGACTGAGTGGACCAGATTGCACCTAGTGCACATAATTTTGTAAAACTGTCCCCAGGGAGGGTAGCTCATCCGCCTTCTAGTGCTTTCAAAGACTGAAGCACTATGATGCATCTATGTAGACAGTATACTTTGTCAGGAGTAAGGTATTTACAGATAAGTGCACTTGAAGTAAGTGGGTTTGTTAAGCAGCATTGCCTGACTTTTTCCTCATTGTTATCTATAGATTTCACGGAAAGTGTTTTCACTCAAGTGGAAAACAAGTCAATATATTTCCCTAATCCATCCTTCAATGTAAAACTAGGCACATGCACTGCTGGTATTTAAAGTTATTTACCAATTAAAGGACAAGGAATCCAAGTTTGCAGCATGTCACTTGCTTTGGAGGCTACACAGTACAGCAGTGTTGGACCAAGAACTTTGTTACAGAGATTCAAGAATAAAAGAGCTTCCATATTTTGAATAGCCTGTCCTCTCTAATGATGGTAGCATTACCTATGGAAGGTTCTCCCTCATGTATGCTATGGAGAGGTTGTCCTCTAGTCTGAAAAAGAGACTGGAGTAGATCTCAAGGCAGTCAAGACCATTTATGCAGTGTCTTGTACTTTCCTTCACCTATCTTATTTCCCAAGTTTATGGCAGTAGGACTTGAATGGAGTGTTTTAAAACAATCAAATAACTGTATCTTTTTCGTGCTTTTTTGGGGCAGGTGTGGTGAATTTTAGTGGTGAGATACTGTGTGTCAGCTTTTCTTCCCCTTTCTAGTCACATGTGGACACAGAAAGTGTAGGGATGAGTAGATCTCACAGAGTAAACAGCTGCTTCTGTACCCAGAAATGCAACTTCTGGCTAAGAAATTAATCTGATGCCTCTATAGTTCAGAAGACAGCATAGAAATATATGTCTATAAATGCATAAAGTGGCTGAATATTTATAAATCATAGACAAAGGGGATTTCTTGACATTTGTTGCACCATATGTAAGTGTGTGCTTCAAAAAATGGCTAAAATGAGACCTTTAGCAAAAGAGTAGTTCCTTTTCAGTCTCTAGAGAGGAGTAAATTGTGTTTTGAAAGGTTATGCTTTATTGTTATTTTTAAACATGTTAGGTTTTGATCCATTCACAACCCCAAATACCCATGCAGGGATTTGATTGGATATAAAAATATACATCCATGTACTTTTAGTAGTGTAGTTGTACATGCAGATGGGTAGTCAGCTACCTGCCTACCTGAATAAGGTCAAAATTAGTCAGATTTTTGTAAGGAGAGGTTATAAGTCACAACAAAGAAAGCGCCCAACATGTCCTCTCTTCTGTAGAAATTAATGTGGATTATGTGTAAACATTTTTGATGTACTCATGCTGTATGGAAGTCTGTAAGTACTCTAGAAAGAATCTATCAAGATGGTCCATGTTAATTTCAGTATTTTTTTTACACTGTGCCACATAAGTCAGCTTCCAGATAAGATGAATTAAGAACCTGTAATACCACTCCACATCTGACAGCCTTAAGTATGTGCCATCCTGGATCAGTCTCGTTCCTCAACACTCTGGAGTTCAGCTCTTGAACCATCACCCTGCCCATTTCCTTGGTGCTTGGTATGCAGCAGATGAAAGATGTCTTGAGCATCCTGAGTCTTAGTGTTAATCTGAAAACTGCCACATTAAGGCCTCTTTCAGCTTTTTACAGCTTTAGCTTCCATATTGAGTGAAGGAAACCAGATTTATCATGGACCTGTTTATCAGCCAGTTTATTCCCTTGTGTCACACAGAAAACTCCACAGATTTGCTGTAGGACCTCCTGAGGAGTGGAGAAATGGCTTGGTCAAAAAGTGTGTTTCATTTGCCTTTCAAAACTCCATTATTTTTGAGAAAGGTGAATTACTGTCACTGTAAAGCAAGTCTGCCATGAAATGAAATGGAAGAAAATATGGTTTTACTATAAAATGCTCAGGAGGGTTGCCTTCTATTTCCACGACCTGAGAGCTTGATTTTGTTAGTTTTGCTTGTGAGAAAGTCAGATAATCCAGGCAATGAGCCTTTTAACCTTTTTATTACCTCAGATCCTGTCCCCTAGCTCTGACTTGGCACAGCCTTCCCTGCACTCTGAGATTTTCTCAATGTCTATGACCCAACCTGTATTGAACTTCTGAAACCCTATGAATCATGAGTTTCAACCTTTGGGTTAGCAGCTGTCTCTTTTCTAAATGCACAAAATGACAAAAAAATGAATGGAACATAAAATCTCTGTGTTTGGGGGTACATTTTAGTTAATATAGTGATGTTTCAATAAGTGCCTAACATTTAGAAATGCTTTATATTTTGCCCACAACCATCAGCAAATGCACGTGACCTATTCTAGATATCGTTCATATTGCTGCAAGTCTCCTTGGCCTGTTTGTTGCGTGGTCTAGGAATTAAAGGTATTTTGTCTGCCAAAAGTTAAACTTAGCATGGGTAAGGTTGGAAGGGGCCACAGTGGGTCACCTGGTCCAACCACCCTGCTCAAGCAGGGTCACCCTAGAGCACACAGTAATCTGGGCAATCTGTTTCAGTGCTTGGTCACCCACACAGTAAAGTTCTTCCTCATATTTAGGTGGAACTTCCTGTGCATCAGTTTTTGCCTGTTACCTCTTTCCTATTGTTTGCAACCACTGAGAAGAGCCTGGCTCCATCCTCTTGACACTCTTCCTTCAGATATTTATATACATTGGTGCAGTCCCCTCTCAGTTGTCTCTTCTTGATGTTGGACAGGTCCAGCTCCCTCCTCTTTCCTTGTAAGGGAAATGCTACCATCCCCTAATCATCTCTGTGGCCCTCTAGCAGGACCAGCTCCAGGAGCTTCGTGCCTCTCTGGTACTGAAGAGCCCAGAACTGGACAGAGCATTCCAGGTGAGGTCTCACTAGGGCTGAGTAGAGGGGCAGGATCACTTCCTTCAAGCTATGGGCAATGGTTTTCCTAAGGCACCCCAGGATACCGTTGTCTCTTTTGGCCACGAGGGCATACTGTTACGTCATGGACAGCTTGTTTTTCACCAGGACCCCCAGGTCCTTCTCCGCAGAGCTGCTTTCCAGCAGGTCAGCCCCCAGCCTGTACTGGTACATGGGGTCATTCTTTCCCAGGTGCAAGACCCATTCAGGCTTGGAGGCAGACAAGGATATGAAGGACATTTTGATCACTGGAAGAATGAAATCATCTAACGTGTTCTTAACCTTTTTTAACTTCTCAAATTCTCTTCATTTTCATTTCTTCTGTAACTAAGAAGCACTCAAAGCATTTTTCCTGCGTTTGAGAAAACACTATTACATGCTTCATTTGCATCAATTACACAAAAATTAGACTTGAATGGCCTGTATATGGGGGTAGAATGCCCCACTTTCTTTAATGCCTAAAAAAAGCAATATTTAATAAAGACTACTTAGATCTATAGTGCTAGAACCAACCATTCTTTCTGAAAACATTTTGTTTCAGAAATATAGGAGTGGAGAAAGATAATGGAATGCATTTATGACTTACATTTTAAATATATTATTGAAGAGATTAGCAATTAATCTTATACACATTTTCAATTTCATTGCTTAAAAACTTCTTTAGAGTGTTTGTTTGAAATCACATTACAGTAAGGTCACTGAAGCCCTTTTTGCCTGTATGTTTATACGATGATCTGGAAAAAATGTACAAGTGGGTTTATTAGTCTTGGTAAAAAAGACAAATTATAGGACTTGGGGAACAAGTCAGGCTTCACTGAAGGGAGTGACTATCATTCAAAAGGACTTTTGCTATCTAATAATTTTCTGACTCGTGTGTATTTACTGTTTTTCACTGAGAATAAAGTCAAGCTGTCACACTGCCTTACATATACCAAAACAAGGTTCAAAGTTGTAGTTCACTCTATGTTGAGCTAAGCAAAAAGGAGGGAAACACTAACAAAATAATACTGCAGTAGTTGAACTGTTGGAAAACTGATTTCTAATTAAATCTAGTATAACTGTCAAATTAACTGCACAGCGCATTTGAGAAATGAGACTCTGAAGTCACGTGTAAGAATTCTGAGCATCAGGATTTCTCAATTTACTGGAGCTGTAAACTAATAAATCAATGTCTTTAAAACAAGAGATGAAAGATGAGGGAACAGCAAGAGTTATTTTCACACTGTACAGAACAAAATGTATTAATAATTTTAGTGGATAGTTTTAATGACATTTAATTGTTGTACTCTAAGTCTTAAACAGAGAATTTTAATGGACACAGTAAGATCTTTGTCATTAGTTTTTAATGCAATAAAATTCAATGCCTGATGCCAAGCTGCTATAAATCAGTGAAATGCCACTGAAGTCAGCAGAGTCACAGATACACTGAGGCTGAAGACCCTTATTTTTTATCAGGTGCAGCCAATCTGCACTATCAAACATTGCAAAACAATGAAGCATGCTGTGTAAAACCTGGAGTGTGAGAATGGCACCTTTCAGGGAGGAGAATTGGAGGTCAACATTGGTGGTTAAGGTTTGCTGGTCCGGGGGCTAATGAAAACTGACAGATTACTCCTCAGGGAAAAAAATATCTCCTCACAGAAATAACAACCATGCAAATTAATATGATACACAAAGGGGGTAAAGATTTATGTGATTGTTTCCCTCATCCCTTTCATCTGGCTTCCTTTTTCTCTGCTGCTCCCTAATGATGCTCATTTGTCTGCTTCATTTTCTACTGCCTGCCCTTCCTCTCATGCCACTCCTGTATGCAGGCCTCCAGTACTGCTGGGGCACATGGGGCTGCATCTTCCTGGCCTCTCATTCTTGATCCCCACTGAGGTTTTTTTGATGGCAGTGGAACTGTAGCAGCTGAGGAAGCTTTTTTGCCCGTGTCTTCAAGCCACTTCTCTGCCAGAGCTGATCTCCTTGCAGCACAGGTGCTCGGATGGGCAGTAGTCCTACACTACAGCCACAGCAGGTCAGAGCTTTGGTGTTGCATTCAACAGATGCAGGTGGCAATTTAAGTTAATATAACAGTCTGTGAGTTGCTGAGCCAGGTGTGAGCTGTTTTACTGTTTCCTTGGCTGGACTCTGGCTGCCAGGCTTCAACCTGACAGAAAGAGTGAGTCAGAGCTGTCATGCTGATGCTGCAGCCCAAGTCCATGGAGATCAGCAGGAAGATTCCTACTGCTTTTAATGACAATAGAACACTGGCTTTAGATTACCCCCAAGACTCAATTCTGCTATGACATTTCCAAAGAATAAGAAGATCCACTTGAGCAAAACATGAGTCAAGCTCTCATTTCTGTCCAATCATATTGCATCTAAACTCGGTTGAGAAATAATGCAGTTACCTCTCTCTGCATCCAGCTCCCTTTTATTGGTCCCTCCCTGTTGTCTCCGCTCTAGTGCATCTGAAATGAGTTTCTGGTTTCTTAGAACACAGGCCCTGCGTTTCCATTTAGAGTGCAAGATGTTAGCCTTTTGGGAATGTCGTGAGATGATAAATGTGTAATAGAAAATGTGTCTTCTGCACTTAACTGGAGAGTAATTAATTGTGGGGCTTTTTCCTTCCTTCTGGGAATGGTACTCTTACCTACTTCCTGAGGATAAGAGGCAATTGGCAGGAGGCATCCTGCTTGACAAAGTGAGATGCATTGTGGATTTCTCTGAAGATACTGATACTGAGCAGGGTCTATTTACTAAAAGAATGAAGCAAAAGGGAGGTAAAGGGATGAGAACTGAGCAAAACCTCACCATTGCCCTCTTGTCCCTCAAAGACAGGGACAGCTCACCCCAAAGGTTGTTGCAAAGTGGTTGGTTAACTGTTGTATCTGCTCTCAATCTAAAGTAGCAGAACATATGTAAAAACTACATGTATAGGTACACACACACACGTGTACACATGCCTATATATTATGATAGCTGATACACTTTTTCTTTAAATATATGATATAATGTATTAATGAGCTTAGGTTTGAAATTTGAGCTTTTCACAGCACAATGTGAAGGGCTGTTGTGGTCAAAAACATTAGTATTAGGTAACTTGCTAAATTCCTCACTCAAGTATGGGTGAACTATTACAAAGAAGTGCTCATTTACTTTCATTTCTGCACATCTGTAACTTTGCATTTTGCAAATGTGTTTTCTGCTTTGTGTTTAGCAAGTAAGAACTTTATTTGCTTTCACCCTAAGAGATATGAGATCACCTTATAAGATAAAGCTATTTTTAAAGATTTCACCTTATGAGATAAAGCTATTTTTAAAGATTTCACCTTATGAGATAAAGCTATTTTTAAGGTCATATTCAAATGTAAAGGCATCCTTTTCCTGCACACATTCTCATCTTTTGTAATAGGAGGTTGGGAAAAATAGCAACTCCTTGACTCTCCAGAGCATATCTTCAGGTTGAGAAGTGTTTAAGAGTGATGGACATGTTTTTATATCAGCTGCACATGTTGGTTTGCAAATGACTAGTGTGGGAGTCCAAGAGGTTGATGAGTCTTCCTGTGACCAGCAGAGTGCAGGGAAGCTCACTAACCCATGGCAGGGTATGAGGCATGCATGTGAGGTGTGAGAGTTTTCAGGGTGTTACAGTAGTCACAGTACTAGATGACTGAGAAGGCTTGTGAAATCTGCTGTTAAATAAACTTGGAGAGATTTTTTCACGTTCACAGAAGATTTGTGAACGTGAAAAATATTTTAAGCAAACATTGCCATAATCTACAGCAGAGACCTCCAAACTCTTCCATGGACTTGTATCTATTGGTTTTGCAAAGACTTCTATTAAATACGGAGCGTGTGAGGAAAAAACCCTATACTACCAGTCCTTGACAGGTCTACCTCAAGGCAAAAGACTTCAGAACCTTCAGACTGCAAAAGAATAAAAAAAGTGCATAAATTGCAGTTGAACCGTGCAATTGAACTGTCATTTGGTTTTGGAAGTTTCAGCAACTCAGCTTAAGTTGATATTTATTCCTTTGGGATTGTATTGGAAAGTCCCTTGAGTATTATCCATTTGATTTAATTTCTTCTGCAACAGTATAGCATACATATAACATGGAGTTGATATAGCCAAGAACTCCTTTCTGTCTCTTGGAAAAACCTCTTTTCTTTGCCACCTGGAGACATTTGTGTCCTACTGTGTTTATTAAACTGCTGGCCTAGATATTGCTGAAATGGATAGCTTTGGGTAATAGGGGGATATGTATGTAACAAAAGTATTTTTTATCACTTGTTTGCTCTAGCTGAGATTACACATAGAGACAGTGAATCAAAGCTCAGCATATATTCTTTCGCAGTCACAGAGAAATGAAATTTGCTTTGTAAGTCAATGGGCTGCTAGTTTTATTTCTTGTTTTTCTTTTTTACTCTCTATTAGCAGCTGAATATTTAACAAATATAATGCAAAACTTAATCTGATGAAATTATCTTCTGAAATGCGCTATACTAAAACCAGTAAGCAGTGCACTGTGTGTCCTGTTCTCCTTTCAGGAGGGGAAAAATAAACTACGATGTTTTGAGATGTAGACATATTGGCATCAAAATACAGTAGTTACACAAAGCAAACCTCATCCTGCTTTTGATAATGCAGTAAGCTTTGGATGGATACTATAGCTCTGTATTTGCAGCCTAGGAGGGTTAAGTGGCAGAAAGATAAATTGGTTATCCAGAATAATTCACATGTTCTGTTTGTCACCAGCAGTTGTACCTTCATCATTCTCCCCTAAGACTAATAGTGATATTTTCCATTGTCTTTGGTCTTATGAAAGACCCTGAGCTGAATTCAGGTATTGCAGCAAGATGAATCTATTTAAACCAACATAAATCACTGGTAAGACCTGGGGCTATTTCTTTTTTTTTTTTTTCTGTAGACTTTCCTGCTTCGCAGTTTGTTAGAGTAAATGCTGTGTCCATTATTGGTCAGACCGGTAAGTTTGCTGAAATGCTGCCTTTTCACTGAAAAGAACAACAATCATCACTCCATAGTTTGGGAGAAACAGAGAAATAGTTGCACTCTAATTACTCTATGGAAAGTCAGTTCCTATCTTAACTGAACTGGATAAAAGCAGTGAAAAGCAGGGACTTCCTTAGTTCTTCACAGTTCCTTGAAAATATTAGATCATTTTTTATATATATAATCTTAGAATGGTGGCTTTTAGCTAATACCTTTAGGAAATGCAAGTTGTCCCTTGCAACAGAAACTAGGATCATGCACTACCTGAAGAAGGGGAATAGCTTTCAGTAGAGCTGAATTTGTTCGCAGTGTGACAGTGACACACATGTTTTGGTGTAGGATGCCGCTGACTGTGAGCCAGACTTCACAGAGCAAGAGCCGGGCAGATCCTGCTGGCACTTCAGGCCTAATAGGATGAAAGAGCTCACAGGTTTGGGATGGATCAATACTCTCTCTGCTCATACCACTTCAGACAAAGCTGTTAATGTAGAGTACCTTTAGCACATGCTGGATAAATAAAATTAAAAAGTGTTGGGTATCTTCTTTATTGCTGTTTTGCAGGCTACAATCACTGATGTATTCAAGCTACAACCTCTCCACTGCCTATTGTATCATGATAAAATTGGGTAGGAAATTGAACAAAGACTCATTTTTTCTGTTACATTCCATTGCTTTTTAAAAAATTCAGCTTCCTACCCCAGAGAGCTATAAATTTTCTGAATAACTGTCAGGACTACATTCAGGATTTTGGAGGACAAGGGCACAGCAGAATACTTCTGGAGAGGTCTCCATCATCCCAGACAGGTACCCTATATGTGCACAGGGGGTTATATGACACACACAGTAAAATCCAGTCAGCGCCTTTGAACATATGGCACAGCAACAACTGCACAGATGGAGCGAATGGGGTGATTTATTTGCTCATGTGCAGCAGCAGCTTCTGAGACACACCACAGTCAGTATGGCCATGGAATTACATGGAAGATGCTAGCTGGGATGAACAGCCGTTCTGGTACTGATTAATGTGTCCTGGTGGACATTCCAAGCAGGCTTTCATCCTTTTAGTGAAAGATGACATTAGCACTCTGTTATCTGCGTATATGGTGTCAAGTGTAATAGGCACCCTGAGCCAGGCTCACAGGTGTTAACAAGATAGAGGGAAATACTAACTTGTATTTAGTCTTGAAAGTTACCTGGTTGTGGGAGCCTGGTCTCAGTGTCTCTTTCAGCAAGTTTTCTCCTGGGCATCATTGTTTTATTAAGAGACTGAAGAAGAGAGGACACTCAGCTGTCTCAGGAGCTATTTTTTTTGTTGTTTTAGTCAACCACTTTCCAACTGCCTCTACTTGGTGATTTCCCCTACAGACCAAGAGCTTTCTCATTTCCTTATGTTTTTATCAGGATAGAAGTAAAAATTATATTATTAGGAATAATAATGGCAACCATATCATAATCATGGCATTATACTCTGATCAAATAACCCTCGCCAATATTCTTTGTATTCTACAGCTGGAAAGCTTAGAATCTTCCAAACTTTTCTTATGGAACTGAAATTATTATGTTTTAAATAACTCTTTAATTATTCGGTAATATTTTTTAGTTCAGCAAAGCCTCTTAAGGATAAGTTCCAGAAACTACTGGTTTGTTTGTGAGGGCCCTCAAAAACGTGTACATCCCTCTCCTGTCATGTGTGGCATTATTTCAAAAGCTACTGTATGCTTCAAAGCCCTAGACTGCTGAGTGGGGCAGCAGATTTATCTCTGGTGGAGAAATGAACAACTTTAGTTTTACTGTAAAGCTCCAGGCATTATGGACAGCCAGGTAATATCCTGACTCTGCTTAAATCACTGGCAAAATGTCTGCTGACTTCAATAAAGCCAGAATTTCATCCATGACATCTTTAATAATCTGTTTCAAAATGAGATCAATGCTTTATTGTGGGTGGGAAGACATGAAATTGTTCTAAAATGGAAAATGGACAAGTTGCCAATAACTAAGAGACATCAGGGAATTTGAGAAGCTTCCATCTGGGAAACATCTTTGGTTTGTCTTTCATATATATAAAAAATATGGTTCCTGTTTTCTACAGCTAATTAACTAGGAAAAAAAATATTCATCTGGTGGGTGTATCCAGTGATCAGACTATGAGATAAAATCAGTTAGTCTATCATTACCAGAAATACTGCTGGAATTTTGAATTGTGTTAAAGTATCGCTGTGCCGCCTTTTTCATTAATCTGTACCTCAGTCTGTGTTGAAGCGAAACCTAAGCTGCTCTGTACAATTAATTCATATAATCTAATATCATGGCAAGATATTTTATAGAATAATTAAGGTTAGCAGTTTCCAATAACATAAGCTCCAATCCAGAAAATACAGTATATACCACTGTTAATTTTGGCTGAGATGTGCAACTTCAGTGGCAGAAAAGACAGACCTAGTATGACATTTTCAAGTCACATGAGTGAGGAATTAACTTTTCTGCTGTCTTCAAGACGTCAGTAACACTAAGGCAATGTTGCAAGAGGGGACATCTATTTTCAAAAACATATACACCAAAGTTCACAGGTTTGCTGTTAATTACGTATACTTATATAATTAAGGAACTACAAGGGTAAATGAAGTTTTCTAATCTTATTATGTAATAAAGTACTTATTAAGTTATCAATCTATTTTTATATCGATAAATCAGTCAGTCAGGCTCTCTAATAAGTTTTTAACATTCTGTATGCTTCTAAATATATATATATATATATATATATATATATATACCCCAAAATTAAAATATACTGATTTTGTTGTGAAAAGCGAACAAATTCCTTTTCAACTGATGTTCAAGATTTGTCCAGGAATCTTTACCTTGTATGTTTACTTTTTAAGCAATGGCTGGTTATCCATCTGTGCTCCTCTCTGATAATCACAGCTGGATTTTTTTTTCTGTTTAATGGCAGCAATCATAAGAAAATAACTGTTTGCTTAATCGAAGTGGGTTTCTTTTCAATTCCCTCTTCAGTGGAGCTTCTAAAAAAGCCAAGTCAAATGCTCTGTTGCATGCGGGAAATATTTACAGAGAGACATTATATCTACAAGTTAAACAGAGAGCATTCTCTGCTAAAACTTGAGTTTCTCTATGGCAATACAGTGTGTAAAGAAGAAAACAAAGCCAATATAGCCTCTGAAAGAGCTGATTTGCTCTCTGCTGTGTGGTAAAGGGAAAAAACAATGCTAGTCTGAAAAAAAAGGAACAAAGTGTTGGTTTCTTTTATTGGATTAATTGCTCCAGTAGTAGAACCATAATATTTGGATAGAAAAAGCAGTGTCTCCACCCACTAGTTTGATAATAGGTGCTGATACAATAGAATTTGAGGATTTGCAAGAGCAGGCCTTTACCTCATCTACAGTTGCTTGCAAAGCCAAGGTTTCTGTAATACCAAAGATTTCTGTGTGCTCTTACTGGTGTTGCTGTACCCCAGCAGAGACAAACAAAGAATTATTTAGACACACACTCCCAGACACTGCAAATGTACACCCAATGAAGTCATGCTGTATGTTGAGGAAGATCATGTTACCGAACGATCAGGCAGAAGCAAGAGGATGTTCTTCATGCTTACTCTTGCCAGTCAGTCATACCCACCCATGGGTCCCTTCAAACTCAGAATATTTTATGATTCCATAAGAGTGTTTATGCCTCTGATGACTGTATGGCAAAAGCAGAAATAATCCAAAGAGATTGCATGATTTTGACATCTTCTAATAAGAGCATAATCCTCTAGGTTAAAATCAGATTTTCCCAAGATACTATTCTCCTAGTCCAGATTTAATGTTCCCCAGCTTTATAATGGTCTGGACTGAGCAGAGAAATGGAGGAGTGTTCCCACTGTGAATGCTGCATCTTCTGATATGTGGGTACCCTCCCTGGACCAGAGAGCTTGGGCTAAAACCCTTCCAGGCTGCAGATGGCCCAGATTCAGGGGTTGCTGTTGCTTGGTAGGGGTCCCTGGAAAGTAGGCTGCCGTGCAGGAAGACAGACAGCGGCACTGTTGTGTTTCACATGACAAGAGCAGGGCTGAGAGCCTATGCTAAGTGTTGGCTATTGAACTCTCTAGCTGGCTGGCCTGCTCAGCCGTGCAGGGACAAGTGGCCCTTTGAGCCTCTGTGTACACTGAGAAGTTGAGAGATGCAAACTCCTAATTTAGACTCTCTAAATCTCTCTCTGGAGGTGTTCAGAGCTGTCTTGTCCTGTCTGTTGTACATTTAAAGCAGTTGGACATGTTTCCTGCGCAGCTTGCATTACATTTAAAAGGACAGTTGCCTGATTTTAAGATGAGCTTAGTTTGGACATAAGCTCGGGGTGGGGTGGAATCCAACTAAGGTTTGCTATGCCTGTGTTCTCCATCTGTGAAATGGAAATGACAACACTCTGCAGGGAAGTTGTGTAGTTTTGTATACATTAAGAAACTGATGTGCCTCTGATTATGCTGATACTTGCATTTGAGAGACTGAATCCTTTGACACTCCCCAGCTCCTCTGGGCTGTATCTTTCTGCTAATCTTAATGCTCAAACTACATCTTTTCAGTGTTTTTAATGAAATATAACATCAATATATGATTGGAAATCTATGGCTACTGGTGAATGTAGCATTTGTGAAAAGGAACCATTCTGTTCAGGCTGTATTTGCTGCAGTCTTTTCCATGAGAAACATCACATATGCCATTTAGCAATTGTTAATAGGAATCAGAAGCCTAATTGGCAGCTCACCAGATGAACAAAGGATATAAAAGGATACCAATTTCCCAAGGATATGCCCAGATAGCTAGGAATAAGAACATTCTGCAGCTCAGTTTTCGTAAATACTGAATTTGTAGCTGAACTCAGCAGTTTCATGTGGCCAGTTGCTCTGTAATGCGGGACCTAACCATGTATATAAAAGTTACAGCACATACTCTTGCACTTTAGCACTAAGTTGCGCTGTGCCACACTTCAAGGATGGACACAACACTACCACACAAACCCCCTCTCATGTAATAACGCTCAGTGTTCCCAGTTTTGCTTTTTTCTGCTTCTTTTTGTTTAAGAATATGTTCTGAGACAGAGACAAATCAGCTGCAAGTATTCAAGAATCATGGTATTGTTACGGGTAATTAGCACTCCAGATGGATAATGAAAGACTAATAAAGGACTAAGGGTCAAGCATTATAATTGTTAAGAAATGCTCTTCATTAAAATACATCACAGTCTCTGGGATTATGTTTTCTCTCTCTTCTGGCACTGATGACAGAATGGGGTGTTCTGTCCCTTCTCTAGTATTTGGCTTTGGTTTTTATTAGTCTGTGTATGCTTTCAAAAACATGACAATGTCTGGATGTATGGTGTCTTTGAGTTTACAAAAATTAATTTTTGTTGTTGCTTTGTTTTGTTAGAAAAGGCAGTCCAAGATGATGGGCAGTTGAGTAAAGTCTGAAAGGCTTTGGAATAGAGTGGCTGTTTTTTGGAAGAGGAGAAAGCATTGATGATAAGTAGGAAGAAAGGAACTGCTGAAAAGTAATCAGACTTCATGAAGGACCTTGCTTTGTCTTAATGAATGCAGGAATGCAATGCTGAGTCTAGACAACTTACTCTTAGATGTAGTGTAACAGGAAAGAGTTGGTGTGCCTAGCAAATGGATGTCTCCTGGAAAATGTGTACCTACTGCTTGTGTCACCTTGTGCTATTTAAATATACCTCCCAAAAGCTGCTGTTGTTTTTATTACTGAAGTAAACTTTGAAATCCTTATGTCACTAGTGTTTTCTTAATATCTGAGACAAAAACCTGCCAAAATGCAGATGGGTCCAGGTTTATGCTTTTCTTCCCTTCTCCCATACCCATGAAGAAGTGAGTGCTATTATTACAGGACGGTAGGACTCAGAGACCTCAGTCTGCAAGCCCTGCTGTGATAATGTGCAGTGTAGATCACACCAGGCACCAAGGTGAGAACCTACAGCATGCTGATATGTAAACTGACTTTGTCTCGGATATGTAAACTTAGGAAAAATCTCATTGAAGTATTTGTACCTGAGAATTAAAGACCCGCAGTGGCTGGCTTTACATTTTGGAGATGATTTAAAGCAATCAGTCAAAAAGTATTATTGCATGAAAGAATGTAAAAAAAAATAGTATTGAAAACAGGTTGCTTTTGGCACAGCTTAAAACGACCCCATCATATGTGGCAGGTGGCTATGTGTGCACAGTATGGCAGTCAGTGGTACTGGCACAAAGCCCATCCTTCTCATGTGCCACCACTTCATTTGTTCAAATTTATAATTCAAAATTGTCCTATGCTTTAGCAGGTGCCCATGATGTTAAAATTCAAGTAGGTCCACAACAGATGTCCGCAATGGTTTTTTTGTTAGCATATATCTGCATCTTCTTTTATTTGCCATGAAGATATGTCTAGTGGATGATGAATGGAGGATAGGCTTCCTACCTTAGCTGATTGATGCTGATAGATGGACAGTCTCTTGGAGTGGTTTTTAACATGGGGTATCAGAAATTTGTTACTGGAAACAGTCAGTGTGAATCTAAGAGAGGAGATCTGATCCTTCGGTGTAACTCTGAGAAATAAGCAACCACATGGATCGTCTTCAGAGAATAGAGGTAACACTCAGCTCACAGGGGAGTGGACTCAAGCTTCCTTTATCTGCTTTAGCTGACAGAGCACCATCTCTTCCAGATGCTCTTTGCTGACAGATTGTATTTTCAACAAGATGTGCCATCTCAGTGTTCTATTTATGAATACATTTAATTAAAATCCATTCATGCAGATGTAAAAACATTTACCATTTAAGGAGACTATGACAAGGACATAGAGAGGACTTCTATTCCTGTAACTTCTTTGCCCTGTACTTTGGGCTTTTCAGTTCCTATCTGAATTTTCCAGGATATTCTTAGATTACCTGTTTGACTAAAGTGGCTTTCAGATATAGATGCTACAAATGAAAATGCTTACAGAAAAAACATTTGATAATCAAAGTCTTTTATTTCCTATCTCTCAGCTATCTGCAGTTTTTGAAATGCAGCCTCCTGACTCTGACAAGGGGTCCATGCTTAATTGCCAAGATTGAAAATGGTGCACCTGCTGCAAAAAAATAAACCACCACTTCACAAAAGATTTAAAGATATTTAAATAACCACAGCAGCTCACAATAAAAGCCCCTCAAGAGTCTCATCCACTTTAGATCTTATCATACAAGACAAAGAAATACTCCGATAGTGTTAAGCTACGGAACTAAGCACTCCAAAATGACTCATGTCAAGAATAGCCATACACCCCAAGCTGTTCAGGGATATCACAGTTCAGTTGTTGATTACAGAAGCACATCCTATTTTTAGAGAATCTTTATGTATACTGCACTGGGAATGGCCTGTGATGCTTGGATCCATAAATATTTCTCATGCCAGTCTGAGATATCCTCACGATATTAATGGTGAGAAGGCCAGAAGGATGGAAAAGGATGTCTGCAAAACATTTGCAGATGGACATCAGATTTGGGATGTATAAGAGGGATTCCCAAATGTGCACCAGAATTTCAGCAAATTATGAAGAAGTCTAGAACTACAAAACACTTTAAGAACTCAGAATTAATGCACTGGTTTACCAGACCAAGTAGCTTCATTCTGGTGCAGGGTGGCTTCAGTGGGTGGCTGTAAAGAGAACATTTTTTAATGAGTAATACAGATAAAGACTGAGATCTGATCTGCTAGTAAACAGAGATTTAACAAAAAAACCACCCACCTTATATCAGTCTGACTCATTTGAAAATGCCCAAACGTGCAGAGCAAGTAATTATTTTTTTATATATAAAACCACCTGTCTTTGAACACCCACTAGTGAGCATACATAGACAGGCATGGGAAAAAGGTGAAGTCCTTTAAACTGCAAGGAAGAGATGGCATCTGGCTTTTCTGATGCCACAGTTGTGAAAACACACACAAAGTCAAAAGAGTCGAAAGAAGTTCTTGAAATCAAAAAGAAAAACATTTGAGATTCTGGAAGCAAAAGAAATAATGGCATTAAAGAAATGTAAAACTGTTCGGAATAACAGCAATTTGCTACTGCTGCTGCTGAGTAAACACAACAGATTCTTCTGCCTGTTCTGCCATTAGCACAAGAGAATCATTCATACCACAGCATTGAAGAAAACAAACAGAGATCTGTAATTAATTTGCAGCGAAACCCTGAGACAGCAGCCTCAAGAAGATGAGGACAAAGGACCTTGACAATACCCTCCACAAGCTGCACCTATGAGTGAAAAGAATGTGTGTGTGATCAGAAAACCAATGAAACAGCCTGCAGTTCTGTAAGAAACAAACCAAGTAACTGCCAACCAGAAGGAAAGGAGTACACGGTATGCGTGTGCTGGGTGGGCTTACAGCACAGCCAGGACAAACAGGATAAATCACTTTTAGGACTGAGGAAAGGTTGCAAGAGACATTAGGATACAGAGGATGGAGGTAGATAGAGGTAGAATAATCTGAAGAATCAACAGAGAAAATCAGAGTGAAGGGGAACTAGAGAAGTCACTAAATTCACTCACTAGCCCAAGGCACAATCAAGCTTTCCTCCCATCATCCTCCAGAAAAAGCAAAGAAGTCCACACTGTAGTGGGTGTAAGGATGCTGAAATGCCCAGGAAATCCTCTTCACTGACCCAAGTATGATCATTTTGCATTAGTGTGGTGGAGGCTAGTTGGTATTTTAAAATGTCAAACAGCCACGGCAGTCCCTCTCTTCATTGAGACCTTTCACTTTGTGAATTACCAATTCACCTCCAGCCCTGAGGTCAAACAAAATAACTACTCATAAGACAGATGCCCATTCCTAAAACGAGCAAGCCCATGTGTACAGCCCCACTGTGACTGACAGGAGCTGAGTCATTCTGCCAGAGGACCTTGCAAGCAGAGGACAAACCCTTCATCTTGGGTAAGCTCTCTACCAGTGCATAAAGCAGCCTGAAAGGGCAGAATAGGAAAAACAGCCTGTGTCACATCTGGTCAAATAAGACTCTACTTTCCAAAGGTGGCAAGCTAGAACTTTTAACAACCACTTGAATTCATCTCTGAAAATGTGAGATATGAGTGATGCAACTGATGGCAGTACCACTGCGGCTGCCTTTTCTCATGGACTAGCTAGTTGCTAATGAGCAGTGGTTATCGTCCATCTTGTCTGGGATTATTTACTTCATCTACAGTTACTCTAGCAGATAAAGGCTGTGTAATGGTAACAGCTACAAAATACAGAGGGAAGCTGGGCTTTGAGATGGAAGATAGTGCAAACTCAATTAGTGACTCTCCCACCTTTCAAGAAAAGTGAATACTGGAAGTGAATAATAGTAATGATTTTTACCTGAGTAATGCTGGGTGGAGATTAATGTTATTAAAAAAATTTCTGCTTCTGATTGGTTTCCAGCTATACATAATGAAAGGCAATAAATTAACCATTTCAGTCTAAACAAAATGTAAGAATCACAACAAAAATTAAATTGCAGAAAAGTCCTTTGACAGTAAATAAAATTTTATAGCATGTGTAAATAACAGTTCAAGTGGCTCAATTTAGCAGTGACAAAAGCTGTTTTCACTGCAAAGTAATTGTTCAAATTGCCCCCTTACACAAATAAAAGCAGTTAAAATGAGCCAATTTATGTAGCACTGACAAAAATTGTTTTAAACTGTAGGCATTCTGTTAAAGCTGTTTAAAATTAAGTAGATGGTTGCCAAATTGATGCAATTACTTAGACATAAAAACAGTTTTAAAGCTATAAATGCATTTGCTAACAGTATTAAATTGAGGGAATTAGCCAACAGGAGTTCTAACCTTCCTCTAGATACCAGGAATCTCTTTGGACATGAGAAGTACTTTCATACCTGTCTTATTGTACTTTATATTGGTGTTTAAGGAGGGGAATTATCTGGAGACAAATCACCAACAACAGCTTCCAGAGGTGTGCCTGTTTGGAGCCAATGTTAAGCCATGCATTGAGGATGCTGTGTTCACGTTAATTGGTGCTGCATGAATTGTGCTGATATTATTCACTTTTATGTTTCATGTATGTACATTTTGTTATTTAGTCAATAAGTCTCTTACTGGAAAGCATCTGGAAGCAAATCAACCCCATTAACAGAGAGCAATTGTAAGAAATGAGGCCTGTGAAATTCCTCCAGTTTTCTCCATTTCTGGAGTCCAGCTTGGTGCCATACACCCCAGGATCCTGCCTGTTACACTGCTGACTTGGGAGGTGCTGTGTGTGTCATTGGTCTTACAGTCTTCCCAGAAAGGCTTTCTGGTATTAACTGATGTCAGTCAGGATGGTGGACTCTTGCTGATCTTAGAACACTCACCTCAATCCATTTTAGGACATTCTGTGTGGCACTTGGCCAATCACAGACACTGAGAAACACCAAGTCATATCGGTGCCACTGACATTTACACAAGGTTCTTTAATACTCAATGTAAGTTTAAAAGCATGAGCCACAAAACTTTTAAGTAAGCCCTCAGAAGTGCAGATTTAGGTTGCCAAGTGTTCCAAGCCACTACAGCCCTGCTCTTGTAGGCATTCATCCCAAACCACTGAGGTCCCTTGGTTGAGGACATCAAATCCATCTGCCTGATCTTATCTACAGGAGAAGATTGTCTCTTGAGAGTTCCGGGTGCAAAATGTTTTTCTGACATGCATACTTTAGTTTGGAGAGACTTTGTGCTGTTATCCTGAGCCTTGATACAGAAAGTTGGAGTTTATCTGAACCTTTCTATTTAGCATTTCCTAATGGCTACCTTAGGCAGCTCCTAAGATCTTATCAACCCTATTTGGAGATCCTTGACTTCCCCACACACTGCTCAGGCACTTCTGGGCAGCAAATTCCTGTCGAAGATCCAGATATGCTGCAAGAGCCTTGCATTTTTCAACATTGCAACACCTAAGCTCATTTCCAGATAGTTATCTCAGTTCCCACCTGTTAGTGGAAACGATAGTACTCACATGTCTTGCAGGAGTAGTGCCAGAGGGTTAAAAAAGGCTATATGGTTGTCAGATGCCATAGCAAAGAAAACCATATGAAAGAAAAGAAGGAACAGTTGTGCAGGACTTGTAGTGGATTAGCCTGAATCCTGATCAGTTTTGTTCAGCCATACTCTCTCCTAGGGTAAACAAAAACCTTACAGGAGAATAATACATGCTCAAAAAAAAAAAAAAAAAAAATCAGTGGTCTGAGTTGTGTTTCCCTGACGGCCTTTTCTGAGCATCTTGATAAAAGCTTTGGAGTTTCAAGTTCAGACACTCTGAGTGGGCTGTTACTTCGGAGAGGACAAGGGGTACTTAGCAACACTCAGCTTTGGGACTCATAGAAAATGCTGCCTTCTGGGCTCAGTATTCTCTACTGACACTGAGGGACTTTCAGGCAGGTTTTTTTACATCCATAATTTTTGTGTCCTTTCATTTTTTTGGTGTCCATTCCTTCTGTGTCTTCCAGTTAGTCAAACTGTAACAAGGCAGAGAGATTTCCTTATGATTTAGAGAGCCAGGTAAGAACTGTGGCTATGTAGAGATTACACCCTCCAAAAACTGAAGTTCCTACTGCAAAAATTTACTACAATCTTCTAAATGACTTATAAGAGGTGCAGGGTACTGGGCTGATAGAGAGAAAAGTAACAGGAGAGCCACTGACCATTGTTCTCAGCAGATTTGCACCCACCAAAGAAAAGGTTAATAATCAAAAAAGTCTGGTTATCATATATACCTTGTGTATATGCATAAAAAAATAAGGTGGCTTAACGGCATTTCAGATATTATATTTCAAAGTGCTATTTATGAACTGTAATGCAAATAATACATCTTAGAGAGGTAAAATAAGAATTACAAAACATTATAAATAACAACTCCTGTTCGTTGTTAAAACTTTCTTCCCATACCTTTAAAATTTTGGGCAGGTATCTTCCTCACAGATTCTGCTCAATAATTCTTCCTATACTGATCAGATTCTGATAATTTGTCTAAAATTAAATAATTTATGTCATCAGAGAGCAGCTATCAACATTTAACTGTCAGACTGGAAAGTTTCACATCAAGTTCTGTGAAGCTCTGTTGTGAGTCCATCCAATACTTTCATTAAAGTCCTGGATGTAGGAATAGCGAGTTTGCTATTAAGTCTTCAGATAAACAGAGGCTGGAAAGGGCCACAGGCATTTGTTATGATCTGATTACTAAGAGATACCCCTGCCTGAATTAAGGTTCAAACAAGACCGTATGCCAAAGTCAATAACATGGATTTTATTTAACAGTAAATGTGAGGTAGAGAGATAGAAAGAAATAAGAAAGGGGATGAGGGGGTGGGGGGGAAAGAGAGAGAGGGGGAGAGAGAGAGATTGATGAAGCATAAGATAGTCATCACCTTGTGGATCCTGTGGTGTCCAGTTGGTCCTTCTTCACCCTGGTCTTCCCAGTGGTGGGGGGCCCAGAGTTGTTCTTCTCGGATATCACCTTCATGCTGTCCAAGCTCCAGGTATCCATGGAGCATAGATGCATTCCCATAATTTGGAATGTCATATGTATAAGTAGTTGCTTATTTTACTACAGTCTGCCACTGTTGGAAATTTTGTCTGGTGTGGTAGCCAAGCTTCACCTCCATTAGGTCTGGAATTAGTGCCCTCCTGCTGCAAATTCCTCCCTTCTTAGCTTATCTCAAGTTCCTGCTCTGGTGGCTTATCTTATGGCAAGTTCCTTCTGTGGCTTTGACAGTGTTTTGAGACAGTTAATTGCATTCTTTAAGTCCTTACAGCACTTTGGAGGAGAGGTCTAGAATTCCAAATTGCCACAGCAAATTCAAAAAATGGTCTTAACAAGTAGGAGGCTGTTCAACAGGGAAAAGTGGAAAATACTAGAGACGCCTAGGAATAATCAGCAGCACAAAATCAAGACAGGAAAAGAATCACAGACCTCTCAGAAAAAAAAAGAAAAATTATTTTAGCAAGATACATAAATAAGAAGTAGTGTAAATACTATTAAACATTTCTTTCATTATAGGCAGAAGTAAATAACACCTCAGCTGAAGTTGTCCATGTGGGGCATTGCACATCAAGACAAACATGGACAAGGTCGATCAAATTTTAAAGCCAGTCATCAGAAAAATCAGGAAAACAAAACTTGAAGGCACAGAACGAAGATTTGTTTAACATGGAGAAGGGACTAACTCAGGAGACATAGCTATAATATGAAAATTTTTTAAAGGTTTTTGTAAAGGGAAAGCAAATAAGCTTTTCTCATACATACTGGAGAGAGGGTACAGTCTGAGAAACTTGAACTGGAGCAAAGAAAATTTAAGACAGATACTCTGCAAAATCCTCTAACAGACAGGAGAGTGAAGAACTCAATAGACTGTATAAGGAAGCTGTGAAATCTCTGTTTGTTGAGGGTTTTAAAGAACAAATTAAACCAATCTCTCTAAGGAATGAGATACTGTGAAACCTGCTATTGAGCATGACAGAGGGAAAATTAAGTGACCACCCAAGGTCTCTTCTAGTGTTGTTTCTTGTAATTCCTCACCCAAGAGCATGCTCAGCAAAATATTCAGGCAAGAAGTCTTTCACGCTCACATGCCACGGCCCAAATTCTAGACTGTTCAGACTCTGCTTGTATTGACTGTCTTCTATTTAAAAAGGAACTTAAATTGCAAACAACTGAATTACTGTGTTGCATTTATATTATTGATCAATTATTTCTGCCTGATTCAGCATAAGACAACCACAGTTCTGCAGGAAATACACAGACTTTCAATTTACCAGAGCATGCTCTCATCAATGAACAGCATGCAAGAAAACCTTTTTTGTCTATCAGCCTCTGCTTTTTCATCTTTTTCCACTTTCACTTCTTGTGGTATCACCGTTCAATGCATTTTTTATGAAGGTTTATTCTGGCTTCTTGTCTCCAGAGCCTCTTCCTGCATTTCTCAGACAGGCAAGCTGAGCCACTAGGAGTTCACAACATAATATTTGCTTATTTCTTCTCTGCTGGAAAGAAAGAGCTTGCTGCTTTCCTGACTTCCTTGTCTCCTCTTCTGTGCATTCATTTTGTTGTATTTTCTCAGTCTGGGGAGGTCATTATATGAGGCATGGTATGTTAACCACTGTGTAATTCACAAAGGAGTTTCTTGTGCCTTGGCAGTACAAATGTTTATCAGTGTAAACTTAAACAATCAGCTTTACAAAAAACATTTTCTGGATTTTTTTTTTTTTTCACTCTGACTGCTCATAGCTGGACTCTCAGTGATCTGTGGCTTTGTTGTGCCAGGAATGGTGAGTCCATACTGGTCAGAGTGCTTCTACTGAGACCTTAGCTGATGTACCTTTCCACAGTTCTTTTTTTTTAAAAAAGAATATAGTATGGGCTGTAGTATTGTTTATTCATGTGTTTCGACCTTTCTTTTGTTTGTTTGTTTGTTTTTGAGTAAAGTTTCTAGGCATTGAATTTTAAGGTTCTTTATCAGGAAATTTCTGATTATTGACATTATTGATTTTTTCTGAGATAGCAAATCAAAATCAAAACTGCTGCTGTTCAGCAGAACACAGAAGTTGATGTCTCCATGGTTTTATGCTTCCTGAGCTGCTAAGTGTTTGTTATTTCATTTTGCCAATCTTGACTGTAGCACACTTCGTAGAGGATTTTTTTTATGATTACATTCCTCTTTATATTGTAAGCTCTACAGTGAAACAATTGCCTTCTGTTCCTGTGCTATGCCTTGCACCCTGGGATCATGCTGTATTCCAAGCCTTGAGAACTTACTGTACTAGAGATAATGAATGAAAACAGATCATGCTAGTTGCGTGACCCAGATGCAATATAACAATTAACCATGGATATCACAATGGCTCTTTCTTGAGGTCTTAGTTTTCTTCTACTGGAAGGAAACCTCTTATCAATAGAGTTTTGAAGGAAGAATTGTATTCTATAACTGGTACTTTCATTTATAGTATTCACTGATCTGGAAAGATCGCAAAGGTAGGAGAAATGGCCGAGCAGAGTAACACTCCCTAGATATGTCAAAAACCTGTTTTCCCTAAGAAGTAGGAGAGACTGCAGTTTTCCCATAATACCTGATGCTGCCCTAAGTTTCTGGCTTTTTGTGGGGTTGTATGGTCCTTTGTGCATAAATATCACTGTGACTAGATTCTATTGTGTGCAAATGTCTGGGAATCACTCAAACATTTCAGTGTTATTTTTCTGCTAGTGATTAAAATCTTGGACTAGTGCCTGTCATTCATTATTCATTATTCAACATGAAAAAAAGTTTGGTCACAGGCAGAAAACAAGAACAATACCAACAGGCTTGGGTAGCATAATGTATAATTAAAATGAATAATTTTAGTAAACAAATTAAAAATCTAGTCCCTTAGTAATGTTTCCAAATAAGCCATAGGTGCTGAGAAGAAATTGAATTGCAAATTTTTAGCAAAAAGAAAATAAAAGGGGAAATAAAACCCAACAATATTTAATAAGTAAGTCAATTAATGACTTGTTTTTCCATTGGCCCCAGCTTTTAAGAATTTGTATTGCTGAAGCTATTGCAAGCTTTAGGAACAGATTCAACTACTGGGAACATTATATTTCCTTTTCCAGCATCCATATGAGTCTACATTAATGAATATTAAGCTACTCAAATTACCCAACAATTTTATTGCTGACAGTTTTTGCAGAGATAGTTAAACTTATCATTTTTAAGTCTTTGATATTGTAGACATAGCACCATTCAGGACAATGCCAGTGTTCAAGAACTTCACTTAATAGGAAAGAAGAAATAAGACATTTCAGTGGTTCCACTAACTCTGAACTTTTAAGATAGATATTACCTAGAACTGAAATTTGCATGGACAGATCTAAATGAAGAGAACTTACCACTTCTGAATGCTAAAGTATCATATAGTAGTTTCATATCTTTACTTGAAAATTCAATATTAGAATTTAAAAGTCACTGCTTTAAGACATAAAACTGTCACTGAGAGGATGTCTTGTATATTGACCTTCTTTTGTACCCTCTTACTCAGATGCATCCCTTACTTCTAGTGTACTAATGCATTAAGCAAAATGCAGCTGCAGACATGATCTGAACAAGCTTGATAAAACCAAACTGACATCTAGCTTCTCTGAACCTCTCCTGAATGCAAATAATGATAAAAAAAAAGTTTAAAAAATCAGCTTTTCTGAGATGCATTAAACATATTTTGGAGTTTTGATGGTCTCAATTATGTGCAGCAGTTCACAAATTATAAATTCAGAATACATCACATAAAAGCCAGGCAGTTACAGTGAAGACAAAAACTTTCATGGTTAACTGGAAAAGATGATCTGCAATGAATTTGAGTAATAGTTGTATTAACAAGGCAATGCTCTCTGCTTCTTAATTTGCATGAAGAGAAAAGAAAATTGTATTATAAACTTTCCAACTCACATCACAGGCAGAGCATTGTGTAAGGATTTTTGCTGTCTTTGTTTCTATTCAAACTAATTTTTAGATTGTTAAAAAAAACGGTTTAAAAGTTAAAAAAACTCTTCTCCCAAAACTCACTTGCAAAAACCAGCTAGTTTTCTTCAGAAGTTAACTTTAACCGTAAAAAAACACCTTGTCAGTTTAAATAAGTCTACTGTGACTTAACTCCCCAGCTAAATTGACCGCTGCAGCACAAGCTCCTTGTCGCATTCTAAGGAAGAGATACTAACTTTCTGAGTAGTCTCTGCTCTGCCTAGGATAGCCACTGCAACTGTTGAGCTAATGCAAGGATTCTTCTGCCCTAAATTAGCCATCTTAGCAGTTAGACTTGTGTATCTGAGTTCGTTACCCTTGCGTATTTTTACGTTCAGTGGAGAGAGATGCTAATCTCCAGAAAGTAACTTTATCCAACCCTCATAAGGAAGATAAGACATAGGAATCATCTCCTGAAAACTCTTCCAGTCTGTTAACTACACAGCTCCAAGGATGATTAGCAAGGCCCTGATACATAACTGCTACAGGACTTTAGTTAGCATAGATGAATCCCACACAAATTGTTTTTTGATTAATTACTAAACTTCTTAAAATTAGAGACTTCAGCTCTGCAGGAGAATTACCAATGGGAGTTTTCTTGGCAGATTGTTAATGTGCATATGCAGTGGGTCACTAAATTTGGCTCTGGGTCATATTGCTGAGCGTTTTATTCTAAGTGATACCACTCTGAAGATAATTACACAAGGAGTAAAATGCCAGACAATTTGCATAAGGAGAGAAAACTGTGAAATGGTAGGAGCATTTTTAGACATCATTCATAAAAGTGGCTGAGGAAGGAACATCTTCATGTTCCTCCAGCTGATAAAACTGAATCCCTTAGTCAACTAGTTCCTTTCCACTTCTTTCATGTATAAATATGCATATAAAAGTATAAATGTCTCTTATGAATCTTTTTAGTTCTGCCCTCTTTCTCTAAGCTTCATTCTGTGATTACAGAATTCAAAAGAATTTTCTATTTCATAACTCACAGAAACAAAAACTGCAAATTACTTTTTTTGGGAGTACCAGAGGAAGTCTAGAAGGCCACATGAAAGGAAGAAAGTAAGAAGCAGGAGGAGTGTGTAGTTACAGCTCTGGATTGCGTTTTGGATTTGAGATAAAAGACAAACCTGTAAAAGTGATGGGGAGATGAGAAGGTCTCAGCTCTTTGCTTTTTTTTGAGGGAATCCAGCCGTGATACATGCTGATCACAGAACACTCTTTGATGTCAACATGTTTAACTGGGGAAATCTTAAAAACAAATATTTCAACTCCCTTCCCTCATTTTTATGACCAAAATAATTTTCTAATTGAATTATAGTAGATTCAGTGCCTCTGAATTAATTTTTTTCAACAACTTAGCCATCCAAGAAAGGTTATCCAGTCTTGCTTCAGAAGATCCAAATTTAATGGTTGTCTATTTCAGCTTTTCGAGAGGTAAATCATCTAAATTTAGGGCCTAATCTCATTACCCAGTTGGAACTGTGAATCAAATGAATGGTATGTATGTGATCTCTCAAAATCCTAAAGTGGTAACAAGTGTATTGTGCAGGCAGAATTGCGAGGCTGTTGCCTTATGCATTAAATGAATCCCAGCAGACTTTTACTGTGACGGTGTTGGTCACCTGCTGTGTTCAGGTTCCTGAGTATATCATAGCACAGCCCTGTGAATAGAGAAGCTAAATCTCTTGTGGTTTTGGTCTTCTTTGTATGTTTACACTATATGAGGTAGGTGGATCAAGCACTGGCTAATCAGAATAGTAACAGTTTGTGTTCATTTGCATCAGCACATTTGTTTGCAGGGATGAAAGACAATAGGGAATCCAAATAGGAGCTGAAAAGATTAGTTAGAAAGAAGCAGGAGAACACTGGAAAATTCATATTAACCTTATTGTGGCAAATGTCAGGGGCCTTCATATTGCTTAAAAATGCACCTGTGAACACTTTTTTAAGGGTTTAACTAAAACTTTTTTTTAAATTAACACATAAAAAGATAGGACAAGCTGCATAAAGACAGAGTTCAGGGTAGCTAAGGTGATGCCTTTCTCATGTTAGTTAATTGAAATATGCTTCCCAAGTAGAAATGGCTTCAGGAAGTGACCAGCCAAAAGACCTCTATGGTCTAGGCACAGAGATTTTCTTTTTTATATATTAAGAAAATTTTGGCCTTGTAGAATGAATTTGCTAGCCCACTAGAAAGTTTGACTGCTTTCAGATACATGCTCTTTTAGCTTAAGTGCTCTATTCCCAGTATTCAAGTTTCTCTAAAAGTGCAGTTTGGTTAGGAGGAAATTTTCACTTCATATTTATAGCTATCATGACTGTCCTACAGTATTTCAAATTTTAAGCCAATGCATGACTTAATAAACTCAGTGACCTCTTTGACCGTGGCTAGAATAAGATAGTTGCAAAATGTGCCCTCTAAATCTGGCCTGCCAAGGTTATTATACTTGTCAATATGTCCTTTCACATATCCAGACAAGAACATATTCTACTTTGGAATATTCCTAATATAAGCAGTGCTGTCTTAGGTAATGATTGAATGTCAGGTCCAGTATTAGCACACAGCTGTAGTACACAAGTGCCTGACAGAATTTAATGAATATGTTATGGCTCTGAATCTTTTACCTTGACTTTATGATTTTTCTCATGACTTACAATATCTCTGGAATGACAGTAAATGATAGGATCTTATTTTTTTCCCTCCTGTGATACTTAAGGCACTATTTATTTTGATGTTATTTCGCTGCAGAGAGAAATGTGATCTTCACATTAATTGTGACAATCAAAGGCAAGCTAACAGCTCCAGGGACCATGTTGAGTTGCTCCCTTTTAACACTAGAGGGAAGTGTGTGTAAAGGCACTAAGGGATCTTGCAGAGTGCACTTTGGTAATTTGTTAGATGAACAACAATTTTTTTTAAAGGTTAAAGATTTGGGACCATTAATGATGAAAGGCAAAGCAGTGCAATGTATCAGGAAGTGGTGTAGGGTAGAGACAACCTGAATTCTGTGACCAGCCTTCCAGGGATTTCTGGCCAGGCCCATTTATCTGTTTAGACTTCCCATTCTTTAAGGGCATCTGTTTGGACCAGTTTTAGAGTTGACAGAGAGCAGCACACACTCCCAGAGGTGGAAGCATACAACTGTCTTGAGAATAAGGAACAACTTAAAAACAAGAAAGAACAGAAACATTTATGGCTTATCAGATGCCATTCCTATGGCTGTCACCCTGTGGCCTCTTTTATGCACAGATACTGTGGGCAGCTTGCCAGTCAGCCCCAGAACCTTTCCAGTACCATTAAGAACTTCAGTGATTTTCTAGCTTCACTTTGGTATAGGGACACAGAACAAACCTTTGCAATAGAGGAGAAAGACTGTTAGCTACATGTTGTAAGGACATTTGCTCCATGTTATTTATGATGGATGAGAATTACTCTCTCCATTAACAATAAATAGAAGTATTAATCTCATTTGCAGGAAAAGCTTTACCCTATAAGTGCTATTCTTCACTGCTGTTGACAGATCATGAGGTAGGAGTCTGAATGTAAGTAAAGAATTCCTTGGTGATGTTATGCTGACCCATGTGAATCCTCATCCAATGCCCACTTCAGCTAGAGAAGAAAGTCCCGTGAGTTCAGTGAGCTTTAAACATGTACATGAATATACATAATCATACTGAAGTGTCAGGTAAAGCTGAAGAACTAAAGGAAATCAGAAGAGACTTAGGAAGAGGAATTGCACTCAGTGGGTATAGATTGACTGAAAACTATTTTCTAACTCTGGTCATATGTGTGTTCATCTGTCTCATACCAGTTACTCAGCAGAAAATCTTGTTCTTTCTGAATATTTCACATGGAAGTACTAGGACAGTCAATAGACAGGTATGGCTTTTGGGGCACCCAGTTAAACAGTGGTACTTCAGAAGAGGTTCTCACAGTTTTTGATGAATGATAAAATAAATTACATGAGTTTTAAAAAGTTAAAGGACTTCTGTTCAATTGTGAAATTAGCAAATAGCAATGCATAACATGAAGAAAGTAGCCATTTGTCATATAAAGTTATAAAATTATATTATGTCTTCACACACATTGAAAACATTGAAATGGCAAGATTATTCTAACAAAACACAAATTAGTGTGCATAATAAAGTCATCAGTCCATGGAAAACACTTATATCTTAGTCTCGGTTCTTCCTTACATCTGTACTGCTTTTGAAACTACCCCTTTTACATATCCCATGGCATTTGTGGCCTTTCTTAGACTATTTACACAATGCTTAGGAATTTATACAGTCCTGCAATACAACACCTCACCTCACACATGCCACATATGGCTTCTTCAAATCTTCACAAACCGTCTTCCCCCAGATGTGCTTGTACTGGACTTCACTGGACTTACTCCTGACCAGCGTTTCTGATCCCTCTGTAATTTTAAAAAAAAATCCTATTGTATTAAAGCTGTAATCCCATTCAAGAATATTTTCTATGTGATTTTTTTGCTTTCAGATGGAGAAGAGAAAGTGAAGACTTCCATTGTAATTGAATGCAAAAAAGAAATTATTCTTTTTTCCTTGCTAAAATAGTAAGAAATACAGTAATCTACTAATTTATATTGGACGAAATACTCTACTAAGTCAGCTCTCTCCCTCAATCCGCTTCTCGCATAAGCAATGGAGGCAAAGCTGGACTTATCATTACTGAGGGAACATTAGTATTTTATTCAGCTACTGGCAAACTGGTCTTACCCAGCTACTGATTTACTTACCTTCTGGTTGGAGCACTTGTTTCCAACCAATAAACTGAAATTTAGCTCTACCTGAGGAAACTCAAAAGTTCATCTTCTAGAACTCAATAGGTACATTGGATACATTGCTTGATACTTCAAATGTCTTGCTCACTTGCTCAATATTATTCAGTGAAGAAAAGTCACCCAAATAGTATAGTTAAAAATCTGCAGTTATATTAAGACATTTGCTGACTGGCAGATAAGAGAACAAAGCACAATATCAGAGAACAGCTCTTTTCTATGAGTCAACAACATAATCATTGGATTTGGGGTATAGTAGTTAAGCTATAATCTAACTGGCCAAAGAAACCTTTTTGAGGATCCTGTTTCATCATATTAAAGAAGCAAGAAAGGGTGATGGCACTCTGCTGGATTTGGTTTACCAGGATAGGAATGACCAGTATTATCACCATCTGTAGGTGGAAGGAAAAGCAGATCTCAAAGTCTTCTCAGAAAAAAAACATATCACCCAAGGGACACTTTTTTTCACAACATCCAAGAGCATGAGACTGTTGAGTTTGGGGAAGTTTGAAGGAGCATTCAAACCTGGAATTTCTTGAAACATTCTTGTCACTTGATTTTCTATTTCATTTAACCCGAAACCAGTGTGGATTCACGTGTGCATTTGCTGAACATATTCTGCACAATTTTAATTCATTGGCTTCACTTTACTATTTACATATCACGTGGGGTTCACATTTTCCATAGGAAACAAATGAACATTTCTCCTTAACACCACTATGATTTATTTTCATACCTCTCAATTTTAATCCTTTTCAGCTGCCAGCATATCTGTATAATTCCCTCCCCTTCCCCCCGCCAGGTAACTACCCCTTAAGAAGAAAGCAGAGCGTAGGGGAAGGGGAAGAAATATGCAGTATGGAGCATTTTAGTAATATAGATTAGGCATCAGAAATCATTTAGGCACAAGTGATTGAATCAACATTTTTAACCCTGCTGGCATAAGACTACCACATCTTATTGCATGACAGCAGAGCCAGGGGCTCTGATTCAAGGGCAGTTGAAACTTACAGTTCTCTACTGTCTTGTCATGTTGAATAAAAGCAGCTCAAAAGCTTATTCTATAGGAAATACTTTTCAGTTACCTTGAAGGCCATTTAGACTATTTTTGGTTTATTTTGGTGTTTTGGTTTTTTTTTCCCCACGAAGAGAGTTTTTTGCAGTTTTCTTTAGCCTGCAGGTCTCCCTTAACATTGTAGTGGTGAATAGCTGTGGTGAACATCAGGATTATTATTTATCTAACAGCAAAGCTAAGTGGGTGATAATTTCAGATACTCAAAGGAGAGATAAATCTGAATATCATATTAATGGAAAGACTTTTCACTTATAGGCACTAAGTACTTGCACATATTAAAAAAGTTATTACTTTAATTGTTCATTAATGGTAGTTTAATCAAAAAGTATGAAGTACTATCATTTCTCACTCTGTAAGTTCTAAAAAATTTTAGGTGTCAGAACAAATTTTGCTACCAGCAGTTGTGACAACCATAAACATATTGGTTTCAAATAACTAGTCAAGAAGTCTAGAGTGGAAAATGCAAAGGAATCTAAACATGAACATCCATTTATAACCAAAAATGCATGCAGCTGCATACTCAAAGTGAAAAGGTGGGTAACCTGCTAACAGAGAAGAGATCCCTCTTCAGATCTATTTTTTCCAGAAGTGTCAGCACTAGTGTGGAACAAACCACTAACAACTTCTTTCCTCTGACCAAGCCCTGATGTACCACAGGTGCTCTTCTACTTTCCCGAAGTTTGTCTCAGGGCTGTTTCTGCCAGGCAGATTTTACAGACTGAAGTTTCTTTCTGCTACACCTTACATATTTTTCTCATCTTTTTATTATACTGAAAAACATGACAGTGTCAGGGCAAGAGGGAGGTCAGCTAGGAGGTAAAACAGTGCTAGTTTAACACCCAATTAAAAAGAGGCAGGAAAGCTGGAAGGGAGGATTTTTCTTCCTTTGCCCAAGATTATTTCTACTTTGAAAAAAAATTTTTTTTTCCCCTCACCCCCCCAAATGTGAAGGTTCCTGTAACCATATACACTTCCCCTGGGAAAGTTTTGCTCTCTTCTCTCTCTGGAATTTTGAATGTGATGCTGGGTAGATGGAGATATCTAACATTTCCATTTGAATTACTTGTGCTCTCAGTGAGAGTAATAGTTTGCAAATCTAAACAAAAGGACTTACTTCAGTCACGTAAGTCACTGGAGAAGCGATATCTTTTTTATAGAATCACAGAATCATTTAAGTTGGAAATTACCTTTAAAATAATCAAGTCCAACCACTTAATTCCACCATTTAACCATGTTCCTTGGCACCATGTCTACAAGGCAGACTGGACCTTCTGCCGCTAATATTTTTTCACCATTAACTAGGCAAGAATTTGGACAGTTATATGAAGAGGGTTGGAAAACAACTCCTCTGCTTCCCCTCATCTAGACTAAAATGAAGCCATTTTGAAAGTCAAGACATGAACTGTTCAGGTGGAATCCTATCCCTGCTTATCCCTTCATGTCTTAGAGAACTAAGAGAGAAGTGGCACTGCAGGCAATAGGGCATCTTCTGCTGGCTCCCACCCTGTCAGAGGGTGCCAGCTAGTGCTAAGTTCAGTGTACCAAATCTGTCACAGAGGTATGGAGAGAGGTGGATATGTTGTATGACCTGTGCCATGATTTCATGAAATAAAGTATCTTCCTGAAACACAAGGAAAATAGTACATTATGGAACGTTATTTGTTGTTCTAGCAGCAAGAAGAGCTCTTTAATATAGGGAGATCAAAGAAACTTATTTTGGCTGGACTTCTAGCAAAACATCACAGTGCCCCCCCACCCAAAACAACAAAAAAGCAAAAAGCAATTCCTGTTTCCTTCTACTAGCTAGCATTCAGTTGCAGTCTTATTTAGCACAGCTGGTAGCATTTTTTTCCCAGCCAGAATAACCTGACAATCTATTGCTGAGCACTCAGATTTCAGTGCACAGCTTTGGATACAGCCGTGTTTAAGTAATGAGATAGCTCCTGGGAAACACATGCAGTTTTTGTATCAGAGGGAACATCTGTAGATAATCCCTTCAAGTAAAAACTTGTTTTTCAGCCACTTTAGCACGCAAATAAATGACATGAACCGTATAAAAGTTTTCCAGATGTGAGCAGTTGTGATGAATTGGTGCCACAGCTGATTCAGCTGTAGAACGTAACCTAGCACTTGCTAGACTTCAGGTTTGTCTGGAAGAAAATCCCTCAGAGACAAAGCAAAAATTGATTGTATGAAGCACATAGCACCAAGAGAAGTTTATTTTTATCATAATTTCTGTCATTTAGGTATGTTGTTCCATTTTTTTTCCTAGTCCCCTGTAGTGACTGGTAGCAATACTGAACTCTGATAAATGTTTGTATCTCGTATAGGTTGAATTATTTTAAGAGATTAATTCCTAACCTGCTAATTATGGATGCAAGCAGATGAAATTTTTTGATTGTCCCAATTTTTAGCTGTGCTGGAGCATGCTTGATCAGAAATTATATTAGAGTACAACAGTTGATGGAGGATAGACTGGCATATTGCTGAGTTTCATGCTTTAAATGCTGAAATAACTTAAGAAAATGAAAAGTAATAGATTTGAAAAGTAAAGCCCTCAGATGGCCTTTCTTCACTCTGCTATTTGGAATGAAATAATCAGCTAGGATTCCTTGATATTCAAGCTCTGATAAATCATTTTAATATAAATGCCACAACTGACCAAAATCAAAAATTTGCATTAGGAAATATTCCTTCAGTCAACCTATTCTATATTCCTGTACTGTGCTTAGAGCAGGTCTGAACGTTGCTGATGTTTTTCCAAAAGCTGATTTTGCATTTATCTGTAGACCACATCTGCAAATTACTTACATTTGATCAGAACTTTTTTTTCTTTATCATCTTCCTCATTTACCAAAGTAGAACTAATTAGATAGTAATCAAGAAAATTAGATTTAAACTCCCTAAACCTCTATTCAGCTTTGCGTTTACCTTGAGTATATTTTGGTTGATGAGAGTACATTTACTCAGGCTAGTGTGAGACCTTCAGGGTCAACTTCCTGCAGAAATGGGGAGAGTGGCGTGGGCTTTGTGCAGGGAATCATCAGGATGAGCAGAGAGTCTTTGGTGATAGTGAGTGGCTGACTCAAGCCACCTTTCTCTCTCCAGTGGATGGTGCTGAAGAACACACCCACCAAGATAACCTGTGGGTGATGGAAGGGGAAAGGGGGAGAATGAGACTATAAGAGCTAAAAAGAACAAGGCAAAATTTTGGAAGGATGGAGCAAAAGGGTAAATGACCTGGAGGTGAAGAAAAATCAGGAGTAAGTGATATTGCCAGTTCCAAGAACACAGGCAAAATGATCCTTGATGAGTAGAAGATGAGAGGAAGGCCAGAAATATTAATCATGGTGACAGTTTGGATCATATTTTCAGATTATGTCCCTGTACTTTCTCACAGGCTGATTCCTTTCTATGCTGTCTTTTCTCTTTCTTCCTTTCTTATTCTCAAATAAGCTCAGCTGCAAGAGCTGAGAATGAAAAATCAGTGAGATGAAACTGGAAAAAACCTGAAGTTACAGCCAGTAAAAGTACAAATGAAAAACTATATGCCAGTACAGTACATATGATATCCTCAAAGAAGTTGTCCATTATTACAGAAAGATCAACATCTGCAGAATAATTTTCTGCACATTTATGTCAATTTGTCTTTTTTTTTTTTTCTCTTCTGCAGCTCACAAGAAATGAACCTCAGTAACTACAACTTCTGCTGTGGAAGGGTTTTTAGGTAGTCATTCCTTGAAAAGGGAAAATAGTACTGACAAAGAATGAATCATAGTGGTTCATGGCAGGACTGACTTCTCTAACACTTCAAAGCTCCACAAAACTTTTAATGGGACTTTGCATTTTCCTGCTTCTCAAAGTATTCTTTATAGTGAAATGAAGATAAGATGATTATTCCTCATTGAGACTCTGAAGCCAATGTGATCTTTGATCTATTTTTGTCTTTCAACAGATCTTATCTGTGTATTTGATAAAGAATAAAGGTGACTGACATATAAAATCGGAAATATAGATTTCCCAGTATGGAAAAATTAAACATGTTTTGTGCAGCATACTATTACTTTAAATACAGCCATGCCAGGTACTAGTGAAATATTTTCATGAACGCATAGGAATATAAAAACGGCCAGATCATGGAGCCTAATAAACAGCAAAAATTTCCAAATCGTAATACTGATTAGAGATGGGCTTAATTCATTTAAATGCCAGCTCTACTAGTGTTAGTTATTTAAAGGTCTTAGCAAACCTTTACGATCATAGCTCAGAGAATGTGCCCAAGTGGAAAGACATTCTTTTTATCTGCTCCCTCACTAACTATACTGGGAACAGTGAAACCTGCTCAGATTAAATGAATTGGTTGGTAGGTCGAAATGCTACATGATCTTAAGAAAAATGAACATGTCAAATAGCTACCAGAAATCAGCTTAGACAGAAGATTTGGATATATTATTTCAATACAGTGAGATAGTACCCCAAAAGGAGTTAGTTGTATGATCTTTCAATCCTGGTTTAGCTGAGGATTACAAAAATTGGGAATTTAAGCAAGAATGGTCACACTGAATTCAGCATGTATTTGTGAATGTGGTTGAAGAGTAGGGGGATGACAGAATAAATGGCAACAAGAATGCGGCAAAAGGAATGAGTTGGGTTGTCTTAGGGTCTCATTTAAGCCTAATTTACAGCAGAGTCACTTGAAGTAGGACTGAAAAAAGTCAGATGTTTTTCACTTTACATTTGCTTTACAATCCAACAGCATATATCACTTTGTCAAAGAGGTTTTTGATGACTTCCAGCCTTCCCATCTTTTTCCTGTCGACTAACTGGTGAAGGGGATAAACTTCTCAGAATCTAAAAATGGAAAAAAATTTATCTCTCCATCTCTCCCTGCCCAGACAGTCCACAGTAAACAACTTCCTTCCGATGTTAGACTATTTAGTTCCAAAAATCAACTATGCAATAAGCCACCCAACCAACAAACCTACTTGCTCAAAACAAAGCTTTGAACAAGCAAATACAGAGCTATTGCTAAATGTTATTCCCCAAACTGATACTGGGTAATGCACTGCTCTTAGGTACTCTTCCTGTTTATATAAGGCAAGTTGAAGTAAATGCTAAAATGAAATACATGTACTTTTACCAGTAGAGAAAAAACTGCAGCCAGTCCATTTTCCTTTACCCAAAAAAGAAAATGAGAGAAATGAGGACTAAAGAGAACTTTGCACAGTAATAGCTGCAGGGAACACAGATTGATTGCCCTCTCAGTAATTAAAATCACATAATAAGTTTTCAGTCACCAGCAGTGCAATTATTCAGACTTCACTAAGTGCACATTAAAGGCTTGATAAAGTTTTTAGGTGACAATTGAATGCAGTGCTAAGGATCTTACCCCCTAAAATGGATCCAATTAAAGATCACTGAGCAGTTATTTTCTCTTCACCAGCTGAATAAAGTAATAAATGAAAATTCATTTAGTTCTAACAAATTTTCCATTTTGGTTTGTTTTGTCTTTGCCAAATCAGAAAACAAATGAAAAATTGTCATGTGTTTACTGAAGCATTACATTGAGAATGAACAGCATATTTGATTTTCAGATACTTTAGGACAAGTAATAAAATGAATAGCTAGAATTAATGATAATTTAGTCATTGATTTCTTTTTCCAATTTATTAAGATTAGCAAAATTCTCAGGAAGACCAAAGTCTCATGTTCATTTCTGTGTTATACTTGAACAGATTTGAACCAATATGTCTCAGGAAGCTTCCCTAAATACATTCCATGCTGGTATAAATAGCATCATCCTACACTGAGGTGTCCTTTCTCTGTATTGTTGGTCATATACTGTTTCTTGTTAATATTAAAAGACTCACAGGAGCAGAGACTGGAATGAAAATGTCCAACATCCTATGAGAGTGCCCAGCAGATCAAGCTAGGTAGTGAAATAATTCACTCCTTCACATGATAGTTCAATGAATTTTAAATAGTGTACACTGAGCACAGCAGCTCTAAGAGACTGATAGTACTTTACTGGTGTGTGGCAGATGTGAGTTCAGATCCCTTCAGGCAGAAAAGCTTGATCCCTGGTCTCTCAAACAGTGAAGAAGTGTCTAAGCTAGTGAATAAAAGGAAATGGTAATAACACCATTCTCTCAAATACATTTGTTAGGCTGCAAATATCTGGAGAGACTGGACCAAGTTCATGAACAATTTCTTTTGAAAGAAGAAATTTTTTAAATGCAAAATTAGTCACATTAAAAGCAAACAAGAAACAGTTGCATACAGGATCTCCCATGTTTTGTTTTAAGAATGTTAAGTTTTAGGGGTTATCTTGCTAAATTCACATCATTTCATATGAGTCTTCCTTTCTTCATCATTAAAGATCTCTTCTCAAGTGTTATGCAGCATCTGTACACTGTATCAGCATTTTCTGTATGACTCCAACCAGCTATGAAAATATTGAACAGTGCAGAACCAATTACTGTCCTGTTCAGAACTCCTGAGACAGATATGCCTCAGATAAAAAGCCCTGTGAACTTTTCACCTCAGCATCCTGTAAACTCCCGTGCCTGAATGCTGTGTAAAACCTTCTGGTGGCCTTAAAATTGCCTTCCAAGCGAATGGATTCCCATATGACCAATCTTTCTCACCAGGACCTGATCAGCAGGGCTTTTGAGACATCTAAACATAGAGGAAAAAGACAGAATAGACTCAACTATGTTAGAAAAGTGGTTACTGCGTTTCACCTCTGAACTGTATGGATGATGCAGTAGGGGAGAAGCCCTGCTACTGTTAACCATGCTATGGCAGTTTTTCTCTTCTGTCTCCATTATTGTCACTTTGGCTTCACTCATCACACAATTATGTGGGAGGATGGGGGAAATGAAGACCTAAAACTCCACACACTTGTTATTCTAATGAGTTAGTTCTATTGTCGTCAATCTCCCAAAGTGCAGAAGTGAGACAGTAGAGACCATACAAATTCTTTGGTCTGGTACACAGGCAATGCCCCTCTAACATTACTCAAATTTCCTGTAATGGGACTTTTCTTGTGCTGGGCAGAGGAAGGCTCCTCCAAAGGCTGATGTGTCTGCTTGGTGTTATGAAAATCAAAAAGTCCTACACAAGAGACATCGTTGTTCTTAAGTTGAAGACACCGTGAGATTTCTCTATTTTCTTTTTTCTTTTCTTTTTTTTTTCTATTTGCCTCAGGGCATGCAGTTTAAAGTTGCAGACACTCACAAGATCTGTGAGAACTTATCCAAACTGACAGGAGATATGGTGTTGCCCTCTGGGACTTTCTAGCTTTGTCACACACAATGTAAATTACGGGGTAAATGAGAGAGCTTTTCAATTTTAAATTAAAGTATGGTAGGCCCGGTGGGAACTCTCACTGTATTCTGTGGTGTGATAAGAAGTGAGTTATCTGGTTACTTTGGGAGTTTTACTGTTTGATGATGAAGAAGAAAAGCCAGGTTCCAAGAGAGAAATTACTCTTAAAGAGGGAAAAGCTCATTTCCACTTATATTCTGAATCACATTCACTAAATGGCAATGCTGAAATGAGTGAGGTATGTGTTGGAGATCTGTCCAAAGTACAATGGTACGTTTCATATGTTTTTGCTGAGGTTATCATGAGAACTTTTTATTTTTGATATTTATTATGAGCTGTAGTTACTAACAATCAAACTAAAAAAACACCACTCGTGGTGGAGAGTTTCTTCCACAGGCAGGTTAATTTTTGCAAAACATTTCCTCAAACTAAAAGATGACAGTTTTCATTGTTTAAGGAACAGATGTCAATATAAGAAGTGGAAAAGGAAAATATGTTTGTGCTGGTTTTAACTACATTTTGACATGTGCATCCTAACTGATTATGTCCCGTGAGTTATATGTCCCTCCTTTACACTTTTCAGCCCCAGAACTGGCAGGTAAGAGATTCTGGATGTTACTGCCTCCTTTTTATATCTGGACTGCATCCTGTTTCTCTTATTCTGTGCAGCTACTTAATCCACAGGACAGCAGAAAGGAATGCTACCACCCTTCTCTTGCTGGTGGTCTGCAGATGTCATCCATCTGTCTGTCCCACCAGCACAGCAGATGGGGAGGCTGCAGCCCAAAGTGTCCTGATGTGGGCAGGGCTGCTGCCCTCAGCAGGGAACTGCATGTAGAAACAAAATGTATGGTGGGCTCCACTCTCAGAATTGGCCTCAAAAGGAATTTACTTCAGACAAATGATTTGGTTCGAAGATGTACTGAATGGTTCAGATCAGTGTCTCAAATGTCTCAAGTGTCTCAGATGAAAGCAAGAGGAGATAAGGGACTGTACGTGAATCATGCACCAGTGCTGATCAGTGCAATAGAAGGTCTAAGTTTGCACGCAACAAAACCAAGAAAAGCAGTTGTTCTGTTCTGGAGCCATGTATTACAGAATACAGCCAGTCCATGGTGCTAATACTCACTGCTGGTTTTTAAAGATAGGAACAGATAGACTAACATAATATTTTCAAACACAAACACAGCAATTTCTAATGTGTCACCTGAGAAGTCTGTTGAAGTACATAACTTCCTAACTGTATTCCCTGACAATAGCAATGTTACTGTTTGGATAATTCAAAAAAGAAATAAAAAAGATAATTGCAGAAAGTTAGATACTCACAAATTTGTACTAATTATTGTGTTTCATGTGAAGGTAAATTCTGTATGTTCTGAACAATAAAGTCCCATTTTCTGTTGAATTATAGTATTTTACAAATGCCATAAATGTGAATATGCTGAAAGCAGAGAAGTTTAAAGTACTTTTGTGTATAGAAGTGATAAACAACTGTGGCAAACCTGCCAAGGTCCAGCACTTCAGGGTACTTAAGATAACATTGCGCAAAGCCAAAGCAATAAAGCCAAATGCTCCATACTGATACTTCAAACTTTATATGCGTTTATGGCAATACACAGAGAGCAGTATCTCATCCATAACAATGAATTTATAAAAGCAAGTGATCAGGGAGCCTACACTAAATGCAAGTGATGCTTTAAAAACAGTCATAACAATAAAAATTCAACCAAATCCTCTCTGTGCACTGATTCAGAAAAGATGACAACTTCTATAGAATTGCTAAATTAATAGGCCATTCCAATTTTTTCATTGTTGTTTTATTCTCACTTACTGTCCCTTTCACCTTTACTATCAGCAGGGCAGTCAGACCAGGAAGGCAAAGTGTTCTTCACAAGGAATTGAGCTGGGCTGTGAAATCATCGTGTAAATCTACTTACCTGTTTCTTTCGAAGAATCAAAAAATAGTTAGGGTTGGAAGAGACTTCTGGAGATCATCTGGTCCTGATGAGGGTTCCTACGTTGAAAGAGCTAGTAATTTTGCCTTGTTTTGGAAAAGGTGGAATTTTTTTCTCTCTGACTACCCTTACAGAGGATAAAATAAATTGTTTGGGTTTTAATTTTTGTTTGGTTGGTTTTGTTTTTAAAATAAATTTACTGTTCATACAACTCATTGGGGGAAGTCTCTGAAGCCATGCATTGGTAGTAGTAACAGGGCATAGCACAAAAGCTGTACAAGTCTCAACTTGGTAGTAGCCAGGAGAGTGAAAGCAATACTTCTTGAGCCAAATAGCTGAAAAGATACCGCTGAGTTCAGCTTCCCAGATGTGGACAGACGGTGTCCTTTGACAGCCCACTGATGCAGTTGTGTCAGCTTCAACATACCAGGGTTTGAGCAGACAGGTAAAACTTGGATGGCACACTTGCTTAGGATTGATCAACACTACTGGTAAAGCACAAATTCATTTTGCATGAGGAAATAATAGGCTTGATGGATGAAGTGAAGTGGGATTCTTGGGGATGGTCCTGTGCAGGGTCAGGAGTTGAACTCAATGAACCTGAAGTCTCCCTTTCAGCTCAGCATATTCTATGATTGTATGAACTTTTAGTGCCTAGAGCAGAAGAGATATTAAAGCAGCTCCTGGAATTCCATAGATGGTTGTGGTAGATTGAGTTCTCTGTTTGACAAGGAACATCCTTGGAAGAGTCCTTGCCATTAAATCCTCCCTTTTTCACCATCACAACCTCTAGCTTATGTAATATTTAATTTACTCACTGGCTTTGTAAAAGAGCTGTCTTGAAAACTTAGATCAAAGTTAATATCTAATTAAAAAATTCAGAAGTGTTGCCCTTTTATTCTGTGTCTCCATAACCCTTTGGATCCTCTGTCTCCACAATGTAGTAAAAATAGAAATTCAGAAGTCAACATTAACAACAGAAGATCGTTGTTGTCTTTCATTTAGTGTTTTAACTTCTTCATGAAGGATTCGATGCCATTTCTGCTGCAAAAACAGCAGGATTGGTCCCCAAAGATGTCATCTACTTTTCTTCCTTTGTTATTCAGTTTTGTGATCCAAGTACAACTCTGAAGATGGAACTACTGAAGAAAACAAATATTAGGTTTTAGATAAATTTATTCTCTATCCAGTATGTGTAAATCTAAACTGCTGAGAATAAGTAAATTGTAAACAATCTATGTCCTTGGTAATGGACATAAACCACTATTTATCAGTCTCTGTGGTGCCAAAATGAGGTATAATGCCAAAAAAGCTGTAAATATTGCTATTTGTAGTGCCATTAAAATGGAAATTAAGGAATCAATCATGACTTGTTTTACATTTCATAATTTAGGTGAAGCTTGTGCTACTGTTTAATGCTGCAGATTCAGGTTTGACAGTCCAAAGATGGTAACACACCATTTTTTAACAAATATTTTTAGGCCGTGATGCTTTATGTGGAATTTAGAAGGCATATTTTCAAGTGCAATGAAATGCAGATATGCCCAAGACAGTAATTAATCTATTATTTAGGCATTAAATCACTGTTCTGGCCATTTGGGATCATTTCTTCTATAGTTTTATCTACATAATATCTCAGAACTTTGTAGTAATTGACTAAGCAGCTTGACAACCTTATGTTTCATGTGATAAATTCTCTTCCTCATCCTCTCGCGCATACAGTACAAACACTGATTTTTGATAACATGGTCTGTTTTTTTTAAGTATACTTCCAACTGCCAACCAAAACCCAGCTGAGGAATGTGCCTTGCCTGTGGAGGACATGAATATGGGAATGTTCTGCTGATAAAGAACATGAGAATGAAATGAATGGCAAAGTACAGAACTTTATAACTTCACTTGATATTAGGTCTGGTACCTAATAGACTTGGTCATGGATAACGCTTCTCATTAAAGCAAAAATGCTTTGCAAAATACCTGAGCAAAAAGAGGTATGAAAATTTAACTATATTTCTTTTCCAAATCATCATTTTCATTGTCACTACAGAGTCTTTTCATTTACCGTTTTTCTTCAGTAGTGCTGATATTTTGTAAAAATAATAACCATCAATCCAGGACACTTTTGCTTCCTCAGACCTTCATGCAGATATAATTTAGCATCTGCCACATAATTCCATGTTATCTTCTACAGTAGGATGGGGAAGATGTTGAAACAGTTTAAGAGAAGACAAGTTACATTTTTTGCTCTGCTAGAAACCTCCTAATTTCCATAAATGTGTTTGTGGGAACACTCTGGACATAATTCTCACTTCTGACTTGTACTTATCCCTTTGCTAATTTTTTTTTTTTTTTTAATGCTTATTATTTGCTTAACTCGTGTATTTATACAAAGCAATAAGTTGCCCTCTCAGGCTTCAATTTGCCTTGCTTACTTAGATTCTTCTTACAAAGTACAGAAATCCAGCCCTATATTCTTGTTCCTTGTCTCTTGTTTTTCGACCTCATATTTTCTTTGCAAGGCCAGGTTGGATGGGGCATTGAGAAACCTGGTCTAATGGGAGCTGTCCCTGCCCATGGCAGGGGGACTGGAACTAGGTAATTTTTCAGATCCCTTTCAACCCAGGCCACTCTGTGTTCTATGGTTGTTTAATGTAGAGGATCAGACAAATTCTATGTATTGTTGGCAAGTGTTTAGAAATGCCTTGTACAATGAGACAAATATCAATAGTTTTACTGTTCTTAAACATCATAGAGTCACTTTTACATTACTCTGATCACACCACATGGGTTACTGAATTAATTTTGAGTTAAAAACCACATCATCCTTACTTGCTGTTTCTATGTAAAGAATTCCTAACTTAATGTTGCTTCTCCTATGAGTTCAGAACTGATACTACTAGTTAATTTTACACTATTTCGTTACTTTATATTTTCTTATTTATATGTTTCTTTAATCATGTCTTTCTCTGTGTATGGTACATTAACCTTCCCTGTCTTGATGCTACTTTTAGTGTTATGCCAGGAAGAATTTAATGAGCATGGACTGCAGTCTTTTATAGTCACTAATGTAAACAATGGCTCCTGATGAACTTCACTGGTTATGTCTTTCCCCCCAGATATCACTCCCTTCATCTCTACCTACTTTCATTTATCTTTTATGCCATTCTCTTCCCTGGCATGACAGGACCCTGAGTCATCTACAGCTTTAAATCAGATAGACAAGAACAACTTCTTGCAAACTGCCTCAAAATTTTGAACTAAAAAAAAAAATCAGCTTTAATTAGAATGTGAATAATTAACTTCCAAAACAGAGAAAATGCAATGTACATAGAAAGGAGAGAGTAGTAATAAAGTGCCAACTGATATTTTCCTGGTGCCCACTTGGCCCCTCTCGAAAACCCATGCCTTCTGTGTTTACCTTCACTTAGCTCAGTGACTTCTGAGTTGTAGCAAATTTCCCGGTCATCTCTGGTTGACTGGAAACTGTTTCTGTCCTCTCTGAGACATGCCTGTCCTCTCCTGTCCTTACAGGAACATCTGAGTTTCTCTGCTTGAGCTCCAGCTCTTAGCCCTGTCTCTTGTCTCTTTCCTTCCTGGACCTGTCACTCACGGCAGTCTCTCAAAGCTTCTGACTTCAGGCATATTTGTTTGCCTCCAAGAGAAGGGACAAGCCTCTGCTCTTCCCTGGTGTTGTGCCTCACCCACTCAACTCTTTTAAAAGGCTATAACATAAACGAAGAAAAAATGATTAAAACAAATCACATACTGTTTAGAATTTTTTCCTTAAGATTCCTTTATTAATCTCCACATTTGCCAGCTCAACTAGTATTTGCATATTTACAGGAGAACATTAAATATTTACTAAAATCCAGATAAATGAGATATACTTCATTTAGTTTGGCCAAAGACCGTCAAAGAAAACTTCCAGGTCAATCTGTCAGGAAGGTTCCTTAGCAAACTATGTTACATTTCATCTCAGCTACCTCGAAGTTTTCAGTTATCCCTTCCTTCCAAGTCTGTTTTTCAGGTTGTTATATTAGAGTTTAGACTGAAATTGCTCACATCACTCTCCTAAATATAGATACTTCATTTGCTGTCTTCAATTATGTAGAAGGACTTGCTAAAATACTTGCTGTGGGATTTACAAATTCAGTACCAATTCTGAGAAAATTATCTCACTACTTGCCCTATGTTCCATAACTTTTTCTCCTCTGCCGTTGTGACAATTTCTAGTTTTACATATACATTCTCATTATCTAGTTTCATTTTTCATTAGTTTTCTATGTCGTCAGTCTTGAAAGCTAACCAAAGTATATTTAGCTTCTGATTACACCATCACTGTATCCCTCTTTAGTATTCTCATGACCCTGTTCTATTTATGTTTATTTATGCAGCTGGGCAAATTTTCTCTCTGCTCACTTTCAAGAAGCTGAATTCAGCTTTTTTTTGTTTGTTTTGGGTTGGTTTTTTTTTGTTTTGTTTTGTTTTGTTTTGTTTTGTTTTTGTTTTGTTGTGGTTTGGTTTTGGTTTTGTTTTGTTTTTTTTTTGTCATTACCACAGTAAACTTTGCCTCATTTGACATCCAACATATAGATATTTGTGTTCTTTTTCCATTATCTTCTTATTCTTAGTATCCTTCCTATTCTCAGACTTCTTTTCCCGAAATATTGCAGTGGATCAGATAGCTCTTTGTCCAAGGTTTCATTCATTGAGGAATACAGACTCTGGATCATGTTGGCTCCTTTGATAGGAAGAAAGTACATTTTCAAGGTTTTCTGTGTGCCTTCATCTGTCAATTTTACTATGAAGTTTCTTTAATTTTCAACACTTGGTTATTCAAAACAGTCTTAGCTGTAGACTTACATTTTTATTTTTTGAGTTTTCTTGAACAGAAATGATCTATTACTTCACAATCCAAGATTGTTTTCTACAACAAGTTTCCAAATTGTCTCATTTCTTGATAAAATCAAGTCTAAACAGCATCCTTTTTCTTATTTCAGTGACTATGTAATGAAGAAATCTTACAACTATCACACCCAAGAAAATGTTTTCCAAGCTGTTTCTACTAACACCCGCTGTGGAACATTTCTGGGTAATAATTCTCTCTCTAATAACATTAAAGATTTCCTATCCATATCCAAAACACGCCAAGAGATTCTCTGCCAGCCTGCTGGCATTAGTCCAGGGGAAGCTGTTTTACCATCTTTGTTTTATGTCCTTATAAAAAATATGCTGTAGGAGATAAAATGAGAAATAATTTTATTCCCACTTACAAAATTTTGCCTAAGTGGAATTTATCATTTGTTTTTGGGACACTATGTGGAGCTTTGACTAACTCTGGACTCTGCATCCCCAGGCAAAATGATTAATTTTACATACATCTTAGGTACTTCATGTCTGAAATAGGCTGCTATAGTAGGAGCAGAGAATGCATCCTGCATCTCAAGAATAAAGATGGCAAATACCTGTTTTCTTTCACAGTACTGCAGCAACATGCCAACTTGAGGCTCAATGCAGTGATGATGAATAACAATACTGAGGGATACCAAATAACACTGGGTCAGGCAAATCTTAAAATTTTAGTAGGTGTTCATGTAAAGAATAGAGGCAGAAATTTCCTTTGCTTTTTAGTAAACTGAGAGCAATTCTGTATGTGACTTTAATGAGTGGTAACAGCAGAACACATTTGGGAGTGAGGGAGAGAGAAAACAAATATAAATAACATTGAACTTGATATTGCTGATTGCACAGTATTAAGCCCTAACAGCATGCAACACATTATTTGTCTCTCATCTAATTAAAGATGAATCAAAACAAAAAAACATTTTCTTAGTCATCCAAAACCACTCATTTTACACTCAATTAATCTCATTTGGAGTGGAGTTTTGCCATTATTTTTCCTTATGGTGTAGTTACACCAGAAGTTTAAGTTGATCTAAGTTCACAGGATTGACACAGAGCTGATCCCTGCCCATAGCTGCTAAAACCCAGCCACACACTCTTATTTCTTACCTGATGGCCTCTTTAGTGCTTATACATTCTGGGAGGACCTTCTCCAACTGAAATATCATTCAGTAAGTTATGATTAATTCTCAAGTCCCTGACTGAGTACCCACTTGTGTACTAGAGCCTGCAACTCCCACCTAGCACCACAGAAAAGGTGTGGATTACCTTAATTTGGTTTTGCAAATGATTTTTCAGAAAATAATTGCACCTCTGCTATAGTCCTATGTCCAGCCATTAGGTTCAATCTAATATGCTGTAAATGTGTACAGTTCATGGTGAAGGTTACACTTGCCTAACTGTGATTATGCTGTTTCTCTACCACCCAAATTTGTGAGAACAAATTTAAACAAAGTTTAAATACTATAACATCTGAGATGCATGAAGATATTTCTAGGCATTGGTTAAAAAAAAAAAAAAAGAGAATCAAACAAAAAAACAACCCCACAACTGAAACATTTAGAAAAGACACTCTGGGTTGCTTTTATCTTCGTACTATCTTAGGTCATCTAAATGCAGGTTCATAAGCCAAAATAATCTGAGGCGTATAACCAACACTTGCTGCTAAAATATGTTTTGCACGATGTATATCCCCTGCACCAAGAACAAAACCAAGTAAAAATATATGGACAGGACTAAGTAAGGCTTTTTTTGACTTTTGTTGCCAAAGGAGATTGCAGGCAGAAATTTGTTTTCTGGTTTTTTAGAGAGCATTGGAAATTTACGATATGTTTCTGGAACTGCTACTGGCTCCTACAAGAGGTTGATCTTTTCCTTGAACTCTTTAGGTTTTTTCTATATCAGTTTTCGTCTCTGTCTGTTAGATTCTGGGAGGAAGAATGTCTGCAGAGGCAGGGACAGTTTTCTTTCTTGACTGTTTCTGTTTGAAAAAGTTTTCCTGCAACAAAGAAAATAAGAGATTTAGGAGTCAGACATTGCAATATAAAGGACAGAATAAGTCTAGATCTTATATGATCTGTGTACTTTTTTTTTTTTTTGGTACTGAAATATTTCATACCTGGGATAGTTTGTTGCTTGCCATAGTTCTGCTACCTTGAAGCAAAGTTATTCTCTATGTGTTTGGTCTCTGTTTAAATACTGGGTGAAGGGAAAGCTCTTGCCACTTCTCAAGAAGGTTGCACCCACTGCTCATAACAATTGAGGGTGCCTATATGCAAGGAAGGACTTTCCTACAATGAGTATATATGCAAAGTTGTATGAACAGCATTTGTGCTTGAGTGACTTCCTGCCTATCCCTTACTTAAAATGACCTTGTGAGGCATTTTCACTTCCTAAGAAGCTTTACAAGCTCTCTGTCAGGCAGCACAATCAGCACTGACACAGCACGGAGAGCACAGCTACAACTGTGTGTGTAGGTGTTGCCTGGGATTTGTGCAGTAAAGGTGTGCGGCCACTACAACGCAGTGCCCATGACTCCTCAGTAACTGCTGTTTTGCAAACAGCCACCAAATGAGCTTTCTCTTCTCGTTCTCTGCATTTCTTTAGGTGAATGTAGCTGGCACAGATAGTTTCTTTTTTATATGCTTTTGAATGGAGGTATCGTAGATATTTGATTTAGGTCAGTATATATGTGAGTAAACGTTATTTTCATGAATGCCTCGGGTCAGTGTAGTACACAAGTTGAGCGAAGATGCCCTATTTTGGGTGGGATGGCCTCAGTGCTGTGAGAACTGGGGCAGATCTGAGCAAGACATTCTAGTTTTGAGCTGTTTTCAGTTCACTTTGGATAAGAGCAGTTTACTATTTGAAATTTCATTCCCTTTAATACATTGGGAGATTTTTTACACGTGCCTAAAAACCTCCTTGTTGTTCTGGAATTGCTGGTGCTTGAAATACAGGGAGGGATGTGCCTTCCTCTTACTGCAAGAGAACGGACAGACTTTATTACAGGAATCTGAGGCATTTCAGAGTTAATTACTGTCAAGAATGTACACAGATCAATAAAGAAGTCTTTTTCTTAGAACCATCTTTTTTTTTCCCACCTGCATGAGTGAGCCAGAAGTCTGCATTTTCTTATTGGTATCCTGGCTGATGCAGTCACCACTATAATATAGCACCTGAGAGTCTGCGAGGGTGTTCACGCCTTGAGCATTTGTCATTTTGAGAACAGTTTCTGTTTGGTGGGGCTGGAGGTTCCCTCTGTCTGACCCTACAAGCAACAGGGAGATGTGGAAAGAAATGAACTAAAGATTTACTGTTGCTCTTGCAAGTCAAAACTCCAGTGGAAAATAATGCAGAACGGGTAGCTGGAACTGTCTGATAACTCATACAGATTCATGGGGAGATGAAGCCAATGAATTTAATCTCTTGGTTTGTGGGTGGTGAGGAGCAGAGCCAGGACAGCATACAGTGCCACACAGTATGGCAAGAAGAACCAGAGAAAAATATTAATATAGAAGCTATTTTTATTTCTGAAAATAATTTTGTTTGTTTGTTTGGGGGGGGTGTTGGTGGGTTTTTGTTTGTTTATTTTTGTTTGGTTTTCTGTTTGTTTGGTTTTTTAACCTAGGGTTTACACCTTGTGAGTGTCCAGACAGGCTGAGAGGATGGGTTATTATGTCCCACCTGCCAGATGCAAATGCACAAATTCGGTTTGGATGGGTTAAAATAATTTTGTAAGTCATGTTGCCGTGTTGCTCTCTGCTCTGTGTACCTCTGTATTTGCCTGTGTTTTGGAAGCACTGTCTTCAGTTTGGTGCACACGCACACACACATGCAAACACTGCAGAGAGAAAAGCTGATTATTTGGAAAAAGGAGAGAAAACAAACAGCTGCCAGTCTTAAATTTGCTAGTCACTGCATTCCCCCTTCTTTCCTGGATGAAGGTCAGATGAAAGTTATTCTCTAGGCACAAGGGAAGGTGCAAAACTCCAGGCTGCCAAGATTCGAATGTGTGGTGTCATCCTGAGTATATATAGATGCTCACAGGAGGCAAGCCCCCAGGTGCCCTCTGTTAAATTTCAAGAACTCAGCTCAATTCCATCTCCTTCGTTGCAACCAGAATCAGAAAGTAGCCAACCTCGGGGGCAAGATTTATGTCAAAGGCTCTCTAGGGAACCTAAAGTAGATTAACAACTTAAAGAGAAAAAGATACAGAGGTGAGTTGTGTGAACAAAGCCTGACTGGCTTATTGACCCCTGCTGCAGTGCTACCACTGGGTTGACAAGGAGCAATCCCATAATTTTTGTACCTAGGAAAGAGCAATGCTGTAAAGCACTTAAGCAGGTAGTCCATAAAAGGCCATAGGTGTTGTGGTCCTGAACTTAGGGTTTGATGTTTGAGAGGATGATTCACATATACTTCCCTGAACAAGCAATAAGTAAAAAGATATGTTCATGAAGAAGCTGGCTACCAACCATGAAATTCTCAACACCTCCCTTTGCTAATAACTTCTAGGAATCATTACTATCTGATAGCCAAGGACACTCTAGAGGTGACATCAGAACAAGGAAGACACTGAAATTTGCTTTCCCTATTCCTTTGTTGTACCATGAAATCATTATGGCCAAAGGTGTGTCTGCACCTCTGGCCTGACTGCGAAGAAAATGGTAGCCGTGATTCCACTCTGTGCTGAGACCAAGATTGTCTGCAGGTCTTTCAAAAATTGGAGTGGAATAAGCCATGGAGGGAAGTCAGGTGGAAGAACTTGGATTTTGCCTTCTCACCCTGAAGCAGGTGCTTGGCTGTCCAGCTGTGCCCATGCTGACATACTTGTAATTCTGTAGAGGTGACCACTGCTAAAGACTAAAGTGTCTCTCAGTCACCGTAGGCTTCCTTCAGAAGGAAAGAGTCATTTGCAGGCAGCAACTCATCCAAACTATTTTGTACATCTCCTTTAGACAGAAAATTCCCATGTGAGGCACTTGTTTTTTTTCTAAATAGAGCTCCTTGACTATCATTCTGGATGGTGTTCTTGAGAACTTGAGACTAGGGATGCCCTGGAAAAAAGCACGACCAATTTTTATCTGCTGCATTTCTATGACAAAAAACTCTAGGGGTGAAACAGAACATTTTTCCAGGAAGGCATCCTTGTAGTCTAAATACTTGAGGCTTTAAAAAAAAGGATACATTGCAAAGAAAATATATTTTCAATTTCTAAGAATATTTTTATTCTAAATTAAATTATTCTAAAGTAAAATTCAGTAAGGTGCTGATGAGAACATAAAGGTGATTTTATATATGTTTTTCACCCAGGAAATGAATCTACTTTCTAAACTTCCCATCAGGGGATAGATTTTATTCTTATCTACATCCACCCAGATCTGTTGGTTCATTACTACAGGCATAGCTGCAGACATAGTTTAGCCCTCAGATTTAGAGGTAGGTCAGAGTCAGTTTCAAAGACATGGTCAAAATCTCCCTTCAATTACCTTTACACAAGTCTCTCCCTGCACAGAATAAATGATTTTTATTGCTTTGTGGGTTTTGCCAAGCCCAAAGCATTATAGTGGGTTTAAGCATTATGTGTGGGTTTTATGCTTTGAAATAGGTTACAGGATAAGAAATCATAAATATTCATTATTTTAGCAACATGTTCTGAACAGCTTCCTCACTGCTGCTGTCTAGGGTCTGCCCATAATTGCGTGCTGTCAGGCTCCCTGCCCTTTGCCCTTCTCGCTCAATCAGGACAGGAAATAAGGTAAAATAATGAAGTAGGGAATTTTAAATATTGATTTCTGTGCATGGATTGTGGTATTGCGTTCAAGAAAAGAAAATCTCTAAAAGAGGTGTTTTCAACTGATGAACTGTCACAGATAAACTATGGAAAAGAGTTGTTTGTCATGGGTTCCTAGACCAGGGAATATGCTGAAATGCACCTTGACACACTGATGGGAAAAACACAGAATATACAATTTCTCTATACTAAAAGACTTTTCTCAGGAAGAATTTAAAGATTTTCTAATAGAATGAAACAATTAACCTCTAGGTTTGTATTCAAATATGGATGGAATAGTCTGAAGGACAAGGGAATGGTATTTGAACACACAGAGAAATCTCTCATTGGTCTTCTAACCTTTTGAGGATATTTACCACACATAAGCTCAGAGAAAGTTGCTTTTGAAAGGGAATTGAAAAGTCTTGGATATAATGAAAGGCTTTTTAAACTGCTTTGCTGAAGCCCCCCTTCTCCTGGTTAGTTGAGGGTTAACTGACCATCACTCATGCTCAAAAGGAGGACTGCAAGGCACATATTCCATTTAAAACACATGGAAACATCCCTGTGAAGTACTGCATAGAAAACACAAGCCCCACCACAGCAGTCCTCTCTGCTGTTTGCGACATTTTTGTTTGCTGTGGTCTGGACTGTTTAAAGCATTTTTTGCTGCCCAGGCTTGGCTCCTCCTCGGAACCCACTCAAGTGAGTGAGGGGTGGGTCAGGCTCGTTAGCAAGTGCTGGGGGAGGCTCTATAAGCGCCTCCAGAAGAGCTGAGTGGC
>JAWMRA010000041.1:20637000-20691310 GCA_035584735.1 Pseudotriccus pelzelni | reverse complement strand
GGAGTTGGATCAGGGGTTGGACTCGATGATCTTGGAGGTCTTTTCCAACCCAATCTATTCTATGATTCTATGATTTTGCCTAGCTGTGCCCTGCCTTAGTTTAGTCTCTGTCTAACTGACAAGGTAAGAAATGGTCATTATTGAGTTGCTGGAGAGCTACAGAACGAAAAGAGAAAAAACAGAAACTATTGCAAACCCCAGAAATAGATAAAGTTTCTTAAAATCAGAGAATTTGAGGGAATTTTACCCTGAACTTTGAAATGTGACTTTTGCTGTATCACAGGCAGAAAGGGAAACCCAGAGGCCTGTGCAGAATTAGATGGAATTGCCTTCAAAAGAGAGGAGTGCATAAAGTTACTTCTTTTTCCTCTTGATATGCTGTGAGCTATGGGCAGATTTCCTTTGTCTTTTTCAGCTTTTGTAAATTCATACTGACCTTCAAATCTTTTCTTTTTCTTTTGAACTTCGAAAATATCTCCTTACACTGTCCTCTCCCGGACAGCTCACACATGATTATAATCCTGACAAGTCACATCTAGTTCATGTATGAGTGCTCTCTCTGCCTCTGTCTCTCTGTGCTCTTCCTTTATTTCCCAGGAATTTTGTCATTTAAAACTGTATTAACAAAACCCCCAAACAATTTCCAACTATGAGAGCACTCTTGACTTGACTGATGTGGGTTCAGACCTCGTAGCAAAACCAGTATCTCCCGAACTCACTTTTTTTATCATTTGAAGTTTCACACAGTTCTTTGAAGTCTCCAAAGACACTAGCATACTCCATGGCTATGTGTCATGTCAATGAAATGTATGAAGTGTCCATTTCAAAGAAGTTATCAGTTTCTAAGAACCCATACCGAGTCACAAGGACTATTGTTCTAAATAAATCAACACTTCAATAAACGGTAGAGCAGTAATAGAGAATCCTTGTATCTATTAAAGGTAACACAGACTAATGCATTTGCTGCATAGATTGTAACACTGTTACAACAAATTGTGAAACCACATAGTGGTAAGAATAGTCCTTATGAGAGCAGTCTCCTTGGATTCAGGGCAATGATTCACACGAGGAGGAGTTTGCAGGAGAAGGCAACTGCTAGAGTTATTGCTAGATACATATTCCTGAGTATTTTTTCTGTTAGCTCTGCATGCAAAATCACATTGCAGATGCACTGTAAACTGACTATAGGAACTAGAAATACATAGAATAGAAATACATATTTAATTAAAGGACTGACAGTATAAGAAAGTTACTGCTTTAGGTTTCCTTTTGTCTGGTATACTAACAGAATGCATGAGCTGTCTGAAGTTGTTAGCAGTGGTTGGTATACAGTCCTCACTCCTTAGGCATAGTTGTATGAACCCTAAATGAGAAACTGAGTCTAGGTATATGGACTCACAGCATTGCCTAGTTGTTTAATTTGGCAATTGTACAATGACATTTTTGTCTCAGGAAGCAGTGATAAGTTGAGCAGGGTCTCAATCTGCAGTGCTTTGCTATTAAAACTTTGCTCTGAAGATAAGAGATTTTCCCTGGTTTTTTTTTTTGTTGTTGTTGTTGTTTGAAATTACAACGAGTGCATGTTAATGAGGCCCTGCTGTTTGTGCTTCCCAACCTGTTATCAAAAGCAAATGCCAGCAAGAATGCTGTGCTCTGGAAAAGTTTCAAAAGTTAATGCTTTCATTTGGCCACAGTATTCTACAGGCTTAGCATGACTTGTCTTCCCCACCTGTGGGCTGAACTCACAGAATTTTAATGTCTTGTAAAGCCTGCTTTATGCTACTACAGGCACTGACTTTCTCTACAGCACACCTACGTAATATGCCCTGCATTGCCTAAGGACTACATATTCTCTAATTATCCCATCTTGTGTCTTTATCTCTCTCTGTAACCTTGACACTTGCATGGTTTCAGAGCAATACACTACAGAATTTCTCATTTCACTACACCTAGGATCTCCTTTCTCCTCCAGAAGTAGTAATAATAATAACAAAACAATGATATTATTTATAAATGACAGACTATTTATGACTAATTACTTCATCAAGTGAATGACATCCTAAAAACCTTCACAATAATGTTTGAGAAGGAAATAAAACAGTAATATGTCTTCAAAAATGTCTAGAAAAATGAAATATGAAAGTAGTTGCTCCCAGGGCTGAGATGAATTAACAAAAAAGATTGTACATCAGAATCAGCAATCAATAAACTGCTCTAATCATTAAGAAACACTTATATACATTTAAGGTTGTGTCAGATCGTTGTAGAAGTGCAGTAAAATAAGTAAATGATGCTGTGTTTTTCCACAAAGCTTATTTCAGAGGATTTGGGTTTTGAGGGTCTTTATCTAGACTGATTAAAACACTGAAGTTCAAATTCAAGGCCATACTAACATTTGGATGTAAAATATGTGTAATTAATGCTTTTCAGATCTAAGTTTCACATTAATCATTGTTAACTTAAATAGTAAAATCTCTTTCTTCCTCAAATGTTTGTTACCCTACTGCTATTAATATGATGGGAAAGTGAAAAAAAAAAAAAAGTAATTAGAAAAAGACCATGCAGTTCCACTCTCTGCATTACTGTTATCATTAGAGGTGAGGCAGTGCTGTAAAGCAGCTCCACCACTGCTAAATTACACACATGGCGACAGAATAAATGGGTTCCTATCTAGCAAACATTAGCAGAAAAAGTCATAGTAAACTGGTTTCCATATGGGAGGTTATCTTGGTAGTGCTTGTTCTCTGCTCTTTTGTGCCAGTTTGGTGCATAAGGTCTCCTCTACTGCATTCTTCATTCTGGTTTTGCTGTGTGAATTTGTAGCAAATCAATACTCATTTAGGAAAAAGACCATGAATTTTTCATCAATGAAACTTCTGGTGTGCATCAAATGAGTGTAGATAGTGGCAAACCTTTGACGCTGGGAAGTCTTACAGACAGGCAAGAAAACATTACCTGATACTTTTAAAATAAATCCCTCTGATACTTATTTTTATACCAGTGATACTTATTTTTATACCAGTGATCCTTATGTTTAAGGCAAATTGAGGTCGCTCAGCATGAAAAATGGACATAAATGGGTAGCAGAATTATAATAGTTACTACTGTTATTATTTCTATTTTTTTGTATCCTGGATGAAAAGGTTGGGATTCACCTCAACAAGATATAGACAATGTATCTTTCAATAGCTAAGGTAGTTATCAAAAAATTCCTGTATATACCTTTTCTCCACTGAGAAAGAAAAAGACATTTTATGGTGAAATTTAGCTCCTCAAAAATAGGTGTTCTACTTAGGCCAGGTTAGGTCAGATAATTAACGTAAAAAGTGTCTGTTTCTCCATGCTGGTTATGAAAAGGAAGGCATCTTGGTCCTTGATATCTGAGAGGTCTGTCATCAAGGGACCAAAGGTTTAATGGAGCCACATCAGCTGCTGGATAGAAAGCACCTACAGCATCAGTTCAGACACTTGGAGTGAATATTGAGTCAATATAAACCTCACAGAGAGCTCTTACAATCAGCAGCAGCTTCTTTGGCTTGTAGTATGGTTTTATTGAAAGAATAAAAAGTGTTGGCTTAATCAGTCATTCTCTTCCCTTGCAAAAGAGTTCACCAACGTAACCAGAGGTGGCTTGTATACAGGTAAGGCAGCATAAATCTCTTGGTAAACTCAACATAACATGCAAGACCATGGTGTTTTTCACCAGTGCAACCTTTTACCAATCCTATTGTAGGATGATGGTGGCTTCCAAAAAATGGGGGAAGACCAGAGCAGTAGAGGGTGTCAAAATTATTTAAGAGGGCTTTCTGTGCCTTTTTGCCATCCTATGTGGACATCCTATAATGGACATGAAAAACTACAGATGTGGTGTTGTCACCATTACAAACGGGTTTCAAATCTTTTGCAAATCAGATATCAAAGCAACAGAACTCTGTGCTCAAAATGATTATTCTGTCATGGCTGGCTCCTCTGCTGGCTGCCTTGTCCAACCCTAACACAAGTTGACTGTGTCCTATCCAGTCCTATGCTGGATGGTTACACCTTGTTTGTGACAGGTTAACTGAAAGTATGGAGTTGCATTTATGGACAGTGGAACATTCTATGCCTTTGGTCATATAAAAAATTAATTCACGTTGTCAATATATGTTAATTTTAGTCTGTATGAATTTTACCAAGACATTTGTCCCCAATAACACATTTTATCAAAGTATGAATTCTCCAAAGAAATTCTGTGATTTTTTTTTCTCAGCAAGACATGTTTTTAAGTCAGTGAAAGTTTTAACAAGTCACCTTTGTTAGTACAAACCTAGTAATAAAACTACTTTGCAGCAAAGAGCCATCCCTGTATAATGAGTATTCTTAACTACTGTCACCACTGTTTTAACTTAACTTACTATGGTCCAGGAAAGCTCTCATATTGCAAAACAGGACTTCTTTGTCCATGTTTATGAACAAGTGGTAATGTTTTTGTGGCCCAGTAAGCATTAGAAAATGTTGCTTCAATGATAACAGGTCTTAGAGACCATTTGAAGTAAGATGTGTGTCTTGTTCTTCAGTGGAACACTTTTGTAATGTATAAGGCCCAGAGGAATAGTGACACCTGCCTCAAATCCTAACTCACTGAAGAACACTTCTAATGAAGAAGCTATGAGTTGCAATGAAGTAAAACCCAGCTTTTTATTTGGATGAAGCTACTCTCTGCTAGTCAGTGTGAAGTAATTATATGAGGTATCTCAATATTATTTTCTGATGCCTTTTTCTCTCCACATTTTAATCTTGTAGACAAGTCCTAATTTATTATTGGGAACATTTTGTGAAGCAAGTGGATAACTAGCTCAAAAACTGCAGATGAGAATATTATCATTAATACTGACATTTTAGATTTAAATAAGCATTTGGGTCAGTGCGTACATTTTGTTTATCATATTTAACACAAGCTAATTGGGGAAATGCATCCTCTGTTCTTGGTAGAGATCACTGATTTGCAGGCAATGCTGGGTTACTGTAAACTTTAAAACCATAAACACAAATAAATTCAGTTTTTCTAAATGGTAACTGCAGTGATTATAATTCACTGTGGTTTACCTCAGACATAATTAGAGGCCTAGATGTTGTTTCAGTACCACTTCGCCTTTTGAACACAGCATAGAAAGTAATAACGGTGGTTTTCAAGATGTGTGTAACACTTTCTTTCCAAGTACAGTTTTTGCTTTCCTGAAGACCAGACAGTTTAATTACTCAGTTTCAATGTACCAAACTTTAACCTCAAACTCTGCCACGCTGATGCCATTCCGGAAGAACATTATTTTCTCTTTCTAGAGGTTCATATAATTTTGGAATGGTACAGAAGTCCATCCATGTATTTATGTTGTGGTTGGGTAACAGGCTCTAGGTTTGTCCTCAGGACAGTCTGGTGTCCCATGGACTTTAGCTAGTCCTACTTCTTCTGGATCCTTCCTGTGAAAAGTGCACACTATTTCTGTGATAGGCTGCACAGAAGAAGAGAAAGATGTCTTGGCCTAATTGTGTTGAACTTGTTCCTGAGACTTCCAGCAGCAAATAGTGACATGTAAGAGCACATAAACTTAGAAGAAAACTCTGCCTAAAGATGAGAGTCCTCGAGGGTAGGAGAGAAGAAATGAACCACATCTGGCAAATACCATCCCCTAGTAAATGCATTGCAGAGAGGCACTTAGCTGGCATACAGCAATGAGTGCAGGGCAAAGAAAGACCTAGAGTGGTGGAGGTATTTATCACCGGCTTTGGGGATGAAGGTTTTTGTGAAAACTCTACAGTCCTGACATTTATGTTATGGTTTCAAAGAGGTTGTTAAGCCAAACAAATTATTTGCTTTTGAAGATATCCCCAGTAAACTGCCTTATTTTTTTCCGCTTGTATGCTATTAAACCTTGTTCTATTTTTTTTTGGTTTAGCTGAGCTTGTGCTCTGCCAGATCTTTGAATGATTCCTCTCAGTCCTCCCTTCTCTGAACCCAGGCGTTCTTAATGATGTTTAACACCTTTATATCAGAAAGCTATTCAAAAACCTAACAGCAGCATGCTTAATTTTCTTTTATTTTCAGTACATCTCAGATTCCCTTTCAGACTTCACACCAGTTCAGAATTATCTCTCTTATTTCTTTTCTACATTATGAAAGAAACACAGAATTAAAAGTGGACTCAGATTAATCCTATTACGTAAGTAAATGCAAAGTGTAAAACCTGCATTTATATGCTGTTTCTCCAGGAGCTTTTATGTCTAAAATACAGAAGACAATGGGGCCAGTAGAGTGCTCATAAATATCTAAATGCTTACTACTTACAATGATTTGAAAAATCTTCAGCTAGAAAGTTCTCTTAGCTGTCATTTGGGACCCTTTCCATATCACTGTTAGACTACAAGCTTCATTTTGAACAGAGGTCTAGCCTTCCACTACCTGCATTTTTCTGATTAATAGCAGCATAAAGTTCAGAGTGGAGAAAACAGTGATTGTCTTTGGGCATCCAAAGTTGGAATGAGGTTGAGGTAACCTCAGAGTAAAAACACTTATGGTGATGATTAGGTGATGACAATGAGAAAAAGGAGATATAACTAAGGATTATAAAAAGACAAAGACGTTAGCTAGCCTAGAGGAAGAGAGAAAGCAGAAACATGGCTGATGCAGGGTGGGGTGGGGACATGACAAGCCTACATGCTCTTGAAAAAGAATGTGGTGTGGAGAAAGAAAATCTTCCAAACACAAAGCTGTGAATATTTCTGCCTCTATTCCCTTTCGCCTTTGACTGGGTTCAAAACAGCCTGTATAGACACTTACTAGATGTATGTAGTTCTTGATATACTGTGTTATTCCTGCATTATTCACTCCACATAGTTCTCAAAATAAATGTGCATTTGTGTCAGAACTTCTGAAGTGCTTAAATATCCTTTTTCTTCAGCTACATTTCTTCCTAAACCATGGCAAGTCAGTCTGTCTGGAAGGCGGCATGGGGGGTTATTTGTACAATAAGAGAGCTGGATGTGGTCACTATGGTTTTGTGGTTCCTGCTATCATAGCAGAAAAAGCAAATGCTGTATTGATTCTTATTTCCTGTGCAGAACTTGAAGATGCCAGGTCCCAGACAAACAAGAGATGACAGAGTTCGTGAAATGATTGAAGAATGAGGCACATGATGTGACTCTTGGAGATGGTCCTGTGCGGGGCCAGGAGCCGGACTTGATGATTTTTGTGGGTCCCTTCCAACTTGCCATGTTCTGTGATTCTGTGAATACAGCTTCATGCTGGGTAACAGTGGAACAGCTTTCCAATTGATGTTGTAGATAAAACAATTAGACCAATTCATAGAAGAAAACTACACATCAGCAAAAATTACATGTTTTATCTCAGAAATTTCCTAAGTCATAAATCACTGGACAAGGGGGAAATCCACTGAAGAAGAGTTATTTTATTTTTATTGTGTTCCTGTATTCCTCTTCTGGCATCAGCTATTTCCACCAGGGAGATGAGGTAAGCTGTTGAGCTATATGGTACAGCTCTTTTCACGTACTAGTGTGCATAAGAGTACTGTCTTGCCTTTGGGTGAAGTCACAGCTTCTGTTGAATTGGGAACTCAGTGGGAAATGTCAGTAATCCTGACATTTTGAGAGAAGCACTAGTTCCCATTTCATATGTCCCAGTGGGAGTTAAAAACTTTAGATTTCCTACAAATATTTTCTTTCTGATTTTGGAAGGAAAAATGCCCTTCAGCGATAACCCTTTAAATATTTCCACCCTTTCCCTGTGAAAGAATATTTTGTATTCTTCATTTTCATTGCCTCAGTGTTGCTTCAGATCAGCTCCATACCAAAGTAGGTATTTTTATTGTGCTAAGGTAGCTGGTGGCCTAGCCAGTCTTGTGTACTGGCTCTCATTGCTCTGTGTCACAGAGGAATTTGAAAGAATCCCATCAGCAGGCACTGACAGAAGTCATACTCTGGAAAACCATCTATCTAGCTTCTCCTCTTTCTTATAAATAAGGCTATCCCTGAAAGAAGAGGGTTTAAGGCTCCTTCAAAATATTTAGATGTAGTTTAGAACTTTGGTATTGTTAGTTGTGCATCTTTGTTAACTGTATACTCAGACCAGCTCTCAGATTTTACTAAGAGCTTAACTTTCTGTTGTTTTCTCTTCACTTCTTGTCTCTGTTAATCTCTTCTGGAATGTTTACTTCCTTTGAATGTCAATATCTATGCCTTTTTTTTTCATTCTTATTTGCTTTATCCTTCCTAAGAAAGTGCTTGCATGAACAAAATAGAGACAGCTGATATCAGAAAGGATGCTTAAAGGAAAATCTTCCAAATGAGGAAATATAGTACCAATTTAAAACTAGAGTGTCCCCAAGTAAAGAACCATAAAGGGTAGTTGGAAGTAGGCAATATTATTCAAGCAAAAGTCAGTTTACAGCATCTGTGGAATTATTATTTTAAAAATATGTGAATTTATTTAGTGCTTATAATAAAGAGTCTACATTATACATATATTTTATCTGTTAAACCAAAAATTTATTTAAAATTTTTATAATTATTTCTAAGATTAAACTGTTTTCTTGCACACTGGATTTTTTCTGTCTTAATTAAACAGAGATCAGTCTTCTGAGCAGGCTCTGCGTCAGATACATTTTTGAATAGTGACGTCATTCCATACGATATGTAACTCACATTAGAATTCATAAGCATAATCCATGCAAATACTCATTGCAGGGGAAAGATACATACTGCTCCTATTTTTCTCTTCTGAAAAAAAAAGCCTAGCAGGAAAGGAACTAGAAAAGCTTATTCATTGGTTAGTGCTGCTACATTTCATAGTATAGATGCTAGAGGGGCATATCAGAGAGGTAATAAATTTATTCATAGTCCTGAAGCATAAAAAGGGAGGAAAATGAGCACAGAGATTGATTTATTCAGAAAAAGGATCAAAGTTAAACCTTATTAACTTAATAATACTCTTGCTCAGAATGCTCTCAAGAAACAGAAAGAGCCAGGACTATATAGACATAGGATTCATTCTCTAAGACGATAAAGAGAAAGGAAGAAGAGAAAATGTTCAGAATGAACCCAAAAGAAAAAAAAACCCTCTGTTGATGAGTTTATATGTGATCAAGGCATGTGCTCAGAAGGATAGAAAAATGCCTTCTCTCGAGGGAGAACTCACTCATGTGTCTCAATGCTGTCAACTATCCTAAACCATCCTAAACATAGAAGCCATTTAGTTATGCATATGAATAATATAATCTTCCAGTTGGGTGCTTATGTTTTAAAATCAAAATCTAAGTTGGGGTATATACTGACTGTGACATAGAAATCGTTTTACTCCATGCAGCACAATCATCGACTCTTCTAAATATAGCAAATATAGATTTTATTACGTAAAGGAATAACATATCCTGGCCGGGTGCTTATGTCTTAAAAGTGAAATCTGCATTTTCATGTTTGAAGGCTGACAGCTGCAGAGGCTCTAGGAACTCAGGCTCACACCCTTGATACTGAGGCTTTGCACTAAATACTAGTACTGACAAGCTTTCGTGTTTGCGCTCTATCTCTAACGCTGTCAGCTTAGTCAGCTGCCGTGGCAAAGCGGCTGTGGCAGGCTGCTCCAAAGCTTCCTTAAAGCCACTACAGATTCCTGGGATGCAGGTGTGGGGGTGGTAGAAAAATGCTGTATGCATGTCTATATCTATATCTGTATACATGGAGTACATAGTGAGGAATTTTGAAAGAAGCCTGCTGAACAGCTGGTGTGAACTGTTTGTGTGAGCTTCTTCCACAGAATTGATGCAGCTCAAATTTTGCAAGGAAAGGAGCTTAATGAGTCAACACATGATTCTGTCTGCCATTTGCAGCTGGAATAAGCATGGTACCAAGGATATTTGCAGTTCTGGTGGTTCAGAATTTGAAAATGCCAGGAGAAACTATTTCTTGTTTGCCCGAAAGGCTAAGGAGGCCCTATAAGAGGTTGGGAGTGAAATGCAATACTCCCTGGAACATTCTGGTTTGAACCTGTTGTTTATCATTTTGGCTGGCAGCCTGCTGAGAGAGAAACAAAGAGGCTTCCCTGCCTCTTGCATTAGTCTTTTCCTCCCATGTTCATTAATTTACCTTGGCCATAAAGACTCATTCCCAGCTCAGTGTTGTCCTTTATTGCCATCAAAGAGCACTAAAAGGTCCATCAGCTTTCTTGTTATTTTACCTTTTCCTTCTCTTCTCTATATATTTCATCCTACTAAGCAGACACTCAAACTGGAGAACATGAGAAGTGTAACAAATGCCTCCCCATTCTTTCCTCTGTAAAGCAATATGGCATTTTAGCAGCCCTACTGAAAAGCTTGTGACAGACAATGTGTTGCTTGGATGTGCTGCAGATACTCTTTTCCCCCAGTTGATAGGACTGAATCCAAGCAGGATAGTTCTGCAGAAACCATAGTAACTAAAGGGTACTGGTGTGTCTTTATGTCCAGTCAAATACAAATCCATTTAAAAGACGTCAGCCCTGAAGCCGTGAATCCTGTCTCTGCCAGCCTGGAGGGCAGCATTCCGATTGTCTCCCAGCAAGCCCATAGAATGCAAAAATAAGGAAACTTTCAAACTTCCACCTTCACCTCCAGTTTATCTCTTGTTCTTGGGCATGTACAGGAAAAGTGGAAACATCTCAAAATCATGGAAAGTGATGTTCAGGCTACTGATAAGCTTTCTCTAATTATTTCTGTCGTATCTTTCTCACATTCTCCATGATAGGTTTTGACTCACATTCGGATTTCGGCAGATTGGAAGACATATAACTAATGGACCATGAAATTGTTGTAGGTGTAATTAAAAAGATATTAAATCAGTAAAAATAGATTCATGTAATGACATTTGATACCTATGCCTGTCAACCTGCAAAACAGGAAACATTCCTGTTTCCTTAACATCTTATGTCTTTCCTTCTAGCCTTGATTACATAAGTCCAGACTTACAGATCTCATCTTCATCACTTCTACAGCTGGATAGCAAGAGTTTGTTTGACAAATATCCCCTGCTCCTTTGTGTGTATGTGTCAAGTGTTTGTAACACACTATTATTTCTATAAATGTGCTTCCTGTTTGTAGTTAGAAGGCAAATCCCATGTGCAAACTATTTTAAGCTTTATCAATTCATCACAAGTTATTTCTTGTGGTTTTCTTCTGAGCATCCTGAGTTTTCTAATGGAAGTATGTGAGTAGTAATATGGCATCATTTATCCTGCTAGTTTGAATGGTTGATGATTACATAAAAAACATTGCTCAAACTATCAGTTTTGTTTAACACCTTTTGATGTGTTAACGATGAATTTGAGAGGGCTAGAAAAGGGTTGTCTCTCTTACTTGTACCTGCAGCAAGGTCCTTGAGCCCTAGTATAAAGGAAGTGGAAGGATCGTTTCAAGAGAAAGCAGTTTTTCTTCTGTTTCCCATTAATCTTTCTTTTCACCAAATTTTTTATGCAACAATTTTTATGCTTTTGGGGTTTTTTTCTGAAGTTTCATATTCATTATCATGTCTTCGAACCAGCAGTTCTGGACCTTTTTTCTTTTTTTTCCCCATTCACTTATGTTTCTTCAGATCAAAACCAGTCAAATGTAAATTCTAAATGATGTTTTTAAAGGAAGTCAGCTATAGTCTTCCGAACAGCTGTTTGTACTACCACATATTCAGTAACATATTTGGAAGTAATGAGCTGCTATTTTGCTGAAATTCTCATAGGAAATGATTCTTAAATGAACAGAGACCTGTTACTTGAATAGACAACTATTAGCTACATCTCACTTAAAGCCCAATTTGTCAAAATGTTATTAAGTCCAAAACTTATCCATACCTACAGCAATACTTCTCTCCTATTTCAGTCATGGATGCTTTAATTTGAAGAAGGACTGTATGTGCACTAATAACATAGAGGAAATAAAAATATGTCTTGTCCATGACCTATCAGGAAGTCAAGGACAGAGATAGTAAGTAGAATCTGTGCCATGGTGACTCTTACATGGTCACATGAATAACCAATTGAAATATTCATATTGCTCATTTATTTCCTCACCTCATTCACTGTAATGAACTCTTAACTTTAACTGACATCAGATGCTGATGCTGGACATTTCATCCTTTACCAGCAGTCAGCCTTTTCAGAGAAACTCTGTTTTTTCAAATTCAAGCTTTGGATTTCATATAGGAACACGGAGAGTAATAGTTCCTCCTCCTTCTCTCAAGCAGTAGCTATTTGGCTTTTCAGGTCTCCTCTTTGGTTTGTGGCTGCATTTGCTGAATTCCTCCACCCTGCTTTGATCTCAAGTCATTAAACACATTCAGTGTTACTAGGTCAGCACTTCTAATTGGAAAATCTTTGCAAATTGTTATTTACACATATCTCCTGGACCCTGTCCCATAGTACAAACACTCTTGGAAGCTGACAATATATGCATGAAAAATTACAGAGCAAACATGAAGATTAATTTCAAAGAGTCTTTCTATATGTCTCTTTGTGGCTTGAGATCAGAGCAGGGTAGAGGAATTCAGCAAAAGCAGGGATAGATGCAGCCAGAAACCGAAAAGGAAAGGCTGAAAAGCTGCTGCTCGGGAGAGGAAGGAGAAAGCTGGAGTTGAGGGGGTGGACTTTGATGATCTTAGTTGGTTACTTCCAATTCAGAACATCCTGTGACTCTGTGAGAAGGACTTGGGGATGCTGGTGGATGAAAAGTTGGATGTGAGCTGGCAGTGTATGCTCACAGACCATAAAACTGAACGTATCCTGGGCTGCTTCAAAAGAAACATGGCCAGCAGGTCAAGGGAGGATATTTTGCCCCTTTACTCTGCTCTGGTGAGTGGACACCCCACCTGGAGTGCTGTATACAGCTCTGGAGCCCCCAGCATGGGAAGGACATGAACTTGTTTGAGTGGGTCCAGAGGCGGGTCAGAAAAGTGATCAGAGGTCTTGAGAACATCTGCTATGAAGACAGGCTGAGAGAGTTGGGGTTGTTCAGTATGGAGAATAAAAGGCTCCAGGAAAATTTGGGCCTTTAAATACTTAAATGGAGCTTAAAACAGATGAGGACAAATTTTTAGCAGGGCTTGTTGCAACAGGACAATGGATAGTAGCTCTAAACTGCAGGACAATAGATTCAAACCAGAAATAAAGAAGAAATTTTTGACAGTGAGGGTGGTGAAACATTGCCACAGGTGTCCAGAGAAGGATAGATACCTTGAAAACATTCAGGGTCAGGGTGGCTTTGGGTCTGAGCAACCTAAGGTAGTTGAAGATGGGTCTACCCATGCCAGGGGGGTTGTTCTAGATAATCTTTAAAGGGCATTTCCAACCCAAAACTTTCCATGATTCTATAATTTAAAAAGCATTATTGGGGCTGGAAGAGAAGACAAACTCAAGGAGACTCAAACTGTTGTTTTCATGATTGTGTTGTACTGTTTCTCACTTTGAAATTGCACTATATAGTTTCTTTTCTATTTTTTGTACAGGAGGTATAGCTATCTCAGTAGCTCCAACTACCTGTTTAGTTTTAAAAATTCCCTATGAATTTGACAAAGTTTAAGCACTAAGCACATCAGAGGATGCCTCCTGAAAATTCAATACCAACTGCTGTATACTTTCTGTTTGATATTCTGAAAACAACATAATTTATCATTTTTACTGGATTATTACTTTAGAAGTTCTACATTTTTCATTAATCAGTGTTCAAGCAAGACACTAATCATAAAAGCATCTGATACTAATATAAGAAAAATGGAAATAAGTAAAGACCTCAAAATGTCTTGGGATGCAAACAAAACAAACATAGGAGGAATCTGCATAATCTCCTATAAGCATTATCCAGGCAGAGAAATCCAATTCTTCTCACATACTCTGACATGATGAGTTTTAAAACAGTTGAAGGGACTACAGGATAGCTGAACATTTACAAAACATGGTTCTGCAGTCTACAAATAATCATGTTTATTTTATATCAGTACTTGTCAAGCAATTGAATTAAAACACCATTAGCTTTAATAGAAGGTAAGAGAAATTTTAATTAACAGGAAAATTTACTATTTATATTAGAGGAAAATTTGTTGACAGAACCACTGCTAGTTGCACTATAAAAACTGAATCAGGCCTATCCTCTGGACACAGGCAGTAAAAATCTTCTCAGGCAATCCCCAGACAGTGTTAGCCAATGTCACAGATGACACCTCCTTAAACCTGTTCTTATTTGTCACTACTCTTGTGAGCAGTCTGAAGCTCAGATTCCTTCAATTTATATTTATACACTCAGTATTTTAATTAGTATTGAAACCACAGACACAGATAATTCCTGCAGCTATGGATTCAAGAGGTCTGATGTGGGGGTGTCTGTCACTCTCCATGGGCTATAGATCACATTTAACTCCTGGTCTCACTGGTATAATGGCTACCTGAGCTGTTTCTTGTTTTCTGAGTCTGATACTGAAAAATTCTGCATGCTAAAATTGGGTGTAAGCATATTAAATAAGATACTGAGTAATGAGTTTTTAATTTGTGGATGCTAGAATGCTACAGCTCATGTCTAATTATATCTTTATCAGCTTTAGCTAAGTCAGTAGGTTAACTGTTACCCCCGGGTTATGAGTGGATACAACCAACCACATTGTGTGCAAATAAAGGAGAAAAACGCAGTATGTTTGTTTTTACAAAAATATTTCAAATATTAAATGACCTCTGCTGATGTAAGGGCAAAAGGCTGTCTGCTTGGATAGACTTCCAGCGTCTAGTTTCTGAGTTTTGGCAATTTCTTCTGCAAAATTTTGCTGACGGCACAAGCCTAATTTTCATTCCTAGTCATAGAATCAGCTGATTTCTGAGATCATCAAGTCCAACTCTTGATCCGCTACTGCCGTGGTTACTAGACCATGGCACTAAGTGCCACATCCAGTCCTGGTGCTCTTCCAGGACACTCTTCTTTCCTGGATCTCAAAATGTCTCTAGCTTCCTTAATTTCACGGTATTGAATGTGGCTTTGGAGCATGCTCCTGCCTCATTCTTCAGTGTGACTCATGTTCTTTCTTCTTGGCTTAGCTCATAAGTTCATCTATGATCCAGATCTCATACTGGAAGGATCTTTGGCTGTTCCAGTTCTTCAGCATGTCCTGTCCCAGCTTAGGCTTTACCCCAGCTCCAGACCAGCCAGGACCATGGCTGGACACCTCTATTGTGCTCCGATCAAAATTCTGTGACATGCTAAAGAGAGTTAATGGCAATATAACTGACCTTACATTGAAAAATATTGGAATTTTGTTATCAGTGATGTTTGAATGGGACTGCACACACACGATTTGATTTTCAGGATTCCGCCACAGTTTCCCATTTATTAGTGATATTTGGTAAACAGCACCCAGTGTGGTCATTCAGTTAACCAGAATTCCCAGATTCTTGCTGACCCAGTGTCTTGGCTCCACACAGTCCCACCATCATTCTGTGACTGTTTTCAGCCATGGTAAACCATGCACACTAAATCACAGGTGTGGCTGGCTCAGCTTTTTCCCACAAGAGGTCACATTGAATCTAGAAGTTACAGGAGCTGCTGTGCCTCAGAGGTTCCTAAATTCTGTATTCGGGTGAAATCATTACCAGATTGTAACAGCTTGTATTAAAGTCTAATATGTCAGTGTGAATAAAACTTTGATGTGCAAAAGGGCATTTTGACCTGCCTAGACATGACAAGGAACTAATGCAAGGGCAACCAAATATAAGTTGAGTACCTGTTTAAATTCAATGAAGAAGTATATTTCAATCACATTTTGAGCCACACATATAAACTTTGTGGTTAAAGTAAAAACAGACTCCTATTATTAACTAAACCTATTATTTTAAAATAATTATTAGGATCTATTTAAAATATTTAAAATAGTCCTATTTTAAAAAAGGAAAGTAAGACCTTCCACCTCAAGCAACAGTATATTTTTTTCAGGAAAGCTTGGTTTGCAGTCTGAGATTTGTGAAGTGGCGGGTAAAGGAACACAATTTACAATAATGGAAAACTAAAATAATCATACCTTGGCTAAAGAAGTTATTACTGTAGCTTCAGACATCCAAACATGTAAACCGAGATAGCAAGGGTACAAATAACAATCTCCTCGGGATTTTCTGAAAATGTGTATATTGTGTAGAGGATTCTACCATTAGTTTTATCCAGACATTCACGTGGATCTTTATCCAGGCTCACAAAACTTCAAGTTGATCAAATTGCTTGTACACTAATGATTCAGCCCTAAGCTGCAATCTCAGCATGTACTGTAAGTGAAGAATAGCTGGGTTTGTGATGTGACTGGAAGAAGCCCAAAGAAAACTGCAGTTCCTCAGGATCTGGTGCCTGGCATTCAGCATACTTTGTGTCTCTAGTGAACAAATAATACCCCAGCAAGGTGGAAAGTAAAGCTCCACTCCTGGAGATAACCCTTTCTGAATAAATACTGAACTCTGAGATCCAGAATGCAAATCTCTTAACAGTCTTGGTAGCAGCAAAGTGTCCAGCTTTTTGGCTATCCAACACTCTTTCACATCTCATTTTTCTCAAAAGGTTGCTGCTGATGTCACTTGCTGATTAATTTGAGAACAAAACTTACTGCTGTTTTAGTTATCTGCTACATTATTAAGTGATGATTTATGAGAAGTTTTAATGTAAGAACAGGTAAATTCCTACCAAAGAGAAACAGAATCCTTCCACCGAAAGAAAAGAGTAAAAAGAGCATGGGTATGTTCAGAAGGAAGACCATCCTGTACGGAGGGACAGATGAGCTGAACTGAACCACTCAAGGGCTGCAGGCTGGGATTGGTTGGGAGAAGAGACAATAAACGGAGTGACAAATAGGAGGGAAAAGCATGAAGATGGTTGTACAGGAATGAGTTGAAAGGATGACAGAAGAGAACTCTGCTGGGAACAGCCTGGAAGGAGCCTATGGTCACTGAAGAACGTGGTCCCCCAGAGCCTGGAAAGGGACCTGTAGTTCCACAGAATTATTAGCATTGGAAGGGGTCTCTGGAGATCACCTAGTCCAACCCCCCTGCCAAGGCAGGAGCACCTAGAGCAGGTGACACAGGAATGCATCCAGGTGGATTTTGAATGTCTGCAGAGAGGGAGGTTCTATAGCATGTCTCGGTATCCTGTTCCAAGGCTCTGCCACCCTAAATGTAAAGAAGTTTTTCCTCCGTGTTAAGGCGAAACTTCCTGTGTTTTAGTTTATGGCTGTTGCTTCTCATCCTGTTGCTGGGCACCATAGAAAAGAGTCTAGCACCATCCTTTTGGGATCTGACTTTGAGATATTTATATGCATTAATATCATCCCCTCTCAGTCTTCTCTAGACTAAACAGGCCCAGCTCCTGCAGTGTCTCCTCATAAGAGAGATGCTCCAGTCTCTTAATCATCTTTGTGGCCTTCTGCTGGACCTCTCCAGTAGCTCCTTGTCTTTCTTGTACTGAGGAGCCCAGAACTGGACACAGTACTCCAGATGTGGGCTCACTGGGGCTGAGTAGAGGGGGGAAATCACTTCCCTTGACCTGCTGGTAACCCAGGTTACCACTGGTCCTCCTGGATGCAAGGGCACACTGCTGACTCATAGTCAGCCTGTCATCCAAGATTCCCAGGTCCTTCTCCACAGAGCTACTGTCTAGCAGGTCAGTCCCCAACCTCTAATAGTACTTGGAGCTATTGGTCCCCAGGTGCAGTACCTTACGTTCAGCCCTGCTGAACCTCGTTAGGTATCTCTCTGCCCAATTCTCCCGCCTACCATGGTCTGTGACCTATGTTATGCTTTTGGGTTTTTTTTTGTTAATTACTGGTTTTTATTTGTTTTGTTTGTGTGGTGGGAGTTTTTGCTTTGCTTTACTTTGTTGTATTTTTTTCCTTTTTTTTTTAAAAAAGAATCTAGAAGCACAGAAATACATAAAAGAATTCTGAAGTCACCGTAAAGTTCATCAAAATTAAGTGGTCAGAATTTAGGAAATGCCTTTGGGGGTATCTGAGTACCTGTACAATGATCCCAAGGTGCATATGCAATAAGATTACAGAGGAATGGTAATTTTCCAGGATATGATTAACAACATAATGTTGTTAACATAACTGCTGATCCCTGAAAACCAAAATGGTTTACAGATCTCTATCAGACTAATGAAGTTAAGTTAAAATACAGCCCGAAAGTTTTCCTGCCCTTTACACTGACAGGCTCATGGGATCAAACACCTGAAGAATGTGCAGCTGTCCAGCTGTGGAACTCGTCTTGGCCCTACATGCCCAGGTCTTCTCATGTCAGTCATTTCCTCATTTGTTCATGCCAGAATCAGGGTTCCCACATCTCTTCTTCACTGCAGCCTGACCCCCACTCACAAACCCTTTATTTTAAATGGGAGGGTGTAGGAGGATCTCTGCTATGTAGACAAGGCTCTAACAGCTCTGGCTCTCAGTGCAGATGCTTCCAGGGATGATGCTGGGATCTCTTTTGGGATCAACATATTTTCAAGTGTGTTTAAAATTAAATGCTTTTCTTGCCCCTTAGATTTTCTCATTCACTGGAATTTTGAAAATTCAAGTATTTTAAAAAGGCTGACCCTTGACCAGCTCCAAACATGACAGCCTTAAATTACTTCGAACTTCACTATTTTTCCTCTGCTTTATCCAGTGCACAGGATAGATGGCATCTACTTAATGAAGTAGTACTTGATACTTGTTTTATATTTAGTCATTTAGTTTATGAACTGCTGTGAATAGAGAATTAGTATGGCCAGGGTCTTTTCATTGCTGAATTTAAATGTTTCAGAGAAACTAAAGTGTGATTTTTTTTATTATGTAAACATTTAATAGTTGACACCAGCATGGCCATTTCCTGGCTTTCATGTGCTTTGCTTTCTAATCCTTTCTTAAAATATCTAGTGCATGTGCTTCAGAATCCAATTCATCATGCTTTGCAAAATTTCATTACAGAATATTATTCAGCATAAAGTAATAAGTGATCAGACCACCTAAAATTTATGTTAAACTTTCTACTACATAAATATAGATCAAATAGTGCTAAAAATCAGAATACTTTCAAGCAAAAGCAAACACAAGTTCTAACTGGGCACAGAATATGCATGCATTGTACAAACCAGTCCCCCTGTAGACATTGTAGAAGGTTCAGGAATTTTCCTTTTCTCCTTTTTGTCCCCTTCACTGTACTGTAGAAAGCAAACAGACTTTGAGGTCTAGGAGGGCCAGCCCATAACTCAAAAGCTGGTATAACTCTGTTGAGATTGATTTACAACTCTATGCAGAGGCACTGCTAGGTACTGTATCTTAAAAGGTAGGTCATTGTCCTTGAAGGAACTTTCTACACAGCAATACAACAAAAAGCAGACGCATAAAAAGACATTTACAACCAAAGGGACTGGAAACAATGATCATTCATTAAAAGACTTTTATTACTTTTTAATGTTGGAGTGGGTTGCTTTTGGATTTTTTTGTGGGTTTTTTTTTAGTAGTTTTTCTCTTTGCTGTCTGTTTGTTGCGGTTTTAGTTTTTTTTTTTCCCCAGACTCTCAAATGGGCTGCCAAAAGAATGGTAGTTTAAATTTCCACAGGGCAAAAATCACTCATACGAATCTAAGAAGATACAGCATCATTCAAGAAAGACAAAATTAGGAATAAAAGGAACTTAAATTCCAAATTTAGGCAAGAAAAGGGGGGGAGTGAAAATATGAAATAATAATAAACAGTCTGGGATAATCAAGGTAGAATCAAGTCTGCTCCTCACTGAAACTTTAATCAGCCTTTAAGAAACACATGTTCAACTTTTGGCAATGCAAATTACTACATTCCAAACTTCTGTCTCCGGCCTTTAGCCATGTGTCTATAACAGATGGGCAACTGTGCCTATAGGTACCCAAATTGTGGACCTACGCCTCAGTGTCTTGTTTTCAGTTATGATGAAATCTGCTACTGTCATTGGCTCCTTATTTCAGCACTACTGAAGTTCAGCATCTCTCTGTGCAGTCATCAGTCTGTCTTCCAGTTCATCTTTGTGTTATGTGGTGAGGTAAGAATGGCTGCCTGTAAGCATCCAGCCATTTTACTCTTGCAACTACTAGTTAGTCCCTGTACCTGTTCTCCAATGTGATTATTTTCTTACTTTTATTTCTAAACTATGGCTGCAACTTTTAGATAAAAAAAATAATTACTTTGCGTTGTTAATCCCATTTGTTAGCAGTTTTTAGAATATTAGAATGAATTATTTTCTTAGTACAGCCCTGTATATGTGTACATTTACGTACTGCAGCATAAAATTAGTTAACTGAAAGGATCTGAGTGTTTGAAGTCAAAACCTGATCTCTAGGTATGATTAGTTCACATTTTTCTCCTCTGTACATTATTTGCATTCATCTTCACTAAGATTCTTTTGCTCATGTTTTTCATTAGGTTGAGTTAAATTCTTCTGATATTCTTCGTTTTCCCTATTAGATTTGCCTAGTTAGACTCAGCCTCAATAATTTTGCATTCTCTTTCTCTCTTCCACCTCTTTATTCACCTGCTCTTCCAGGTCAGCAATAAAACATTCCTCCAAGACCCACAGGGCATCTGCATTTTAACTTACTTCTCTGGTTTTCCCCTGACCTACCACTGATCTTTTTGTGTCACCTGGTATCTGCAGCATCTTTCCTGCTATGTCCCAAGTAGCACATTCATTAAACTATGTGGGCTACTGACCATGCAGTATGTTTTGCAGTGTGTAACCCCAGACACCATGACATCCAGATTCGGAAGCAGCACAGCTCCGAGGCCCATATGCTTCTGAATTTAAAAGAGGCTAAAGTGAGGGCAAACACAGTGCAAAAAGGAGTGTCACAGTTCTTTGCAAAAGCAAAGAAACACACACACACTCACACACACACACACACACACACACACACGGAAAACCACCCTGGTTCCTGACTGACGTGATTCTCCTTAAGCTAAGCAGCTTCCAAAGCTCATTAAAATCATGGAACTGTGACAGTGAAAAGTGATAGAGGTGAGCACAGCAAGGGGTAAAAGCCCAGAGAAATGAGCTCACAGGTGGCTGAAGTATGGACTATTAATAGGCCCCTGAGAAAGTGAGATGTGACCTCTGAAATAAACTCTTGTAGTAAAAAAAGTAGAGGCAAGATTGGTATAAATATATGTATAACATTTAACTTGAAAGAATGTTTTGTCAGCACTGCATTTTGATCTATGTTTCAGTTATTCAGTGTTTCTTTGGAATTTTTTTGACACTAGACAGTTTGTTTTAAATTTCTGATTTTTCTTTTTGTTACAAAACTTTTGCACTTTCAATTAAGGAGAGAATTTAAATTGCTGACAATTAGCTTAATTGAAGTGAAAACCTGAGAAGATCCTGGGAGGAGAGAATTTCCCTGGTGAGCCTTGTGAAACACAGCTGGGTTTAAAAGACAGGATTAGAAGCGAGTATTCAAAACATCCAGGAAATGTGACTGACAAGGAAACTTCGGTAGCCCAGCAGGACAAAGTTTTGCAGAGGTTACAGATCACATTTTAAAGTACTGAAAATCTTTGAAACCTGCTCAAATTAGGCTTATCAAAACTAAAGGAGAAGTCTTTGTTAGGAGAAAACAGTGAGTCTATCCTGGGAAGGATGAAAGGGAACTCATACCTGTGAAGGGAAGAATAGTGCGGAAAAATGCCAGATTTCTAAGTTTTGCAGACCTAAATATGAACATATTTTTATTTTGCATTCACATTCTCCCTTAAAGAAAGGTGACATTACAGAAAGCAGACTAAATGGCTGAATGGACAAAGAAACTTGTGAAAGGATTTCAGCTTAGGTGATCAATAAGGAAATGAAACCAGCAAATGGCTTAGTGTGAAAAAGAGTCAAAATGTGCTCAGGAGGCACATGAAAGTGCTTGTCACATAAGCAGTTATTGAACTGCAAAAGTTATGTTCTCACTGCTGGTGTACAGCCAGCCAGTCTTTACAGAATGGTTAAGAAAACCAGCAGAGTGGGAGTCTAGAAACAGTCTATAAGCAGAACCTGCTTCATGGGCTCTTTGAGGAAGCAACGCCTTTGTACTGCTGACATGTGATGACAGCTATACCGGGAATACACTGAAATCAAAAATCTACCCACAACTGTGGGCAGTAGAGACTGGCCATGAGGAGGCAACGAAATATTTTCTGGTTTTTCGTGCATTCATTCTTTTCTCCACTATTTGAGATATGAAAGATGGCATTTGCTGAATTGAAATTCAGCTTTTTAACACTTCTAGGGATTTTCCTGTGAGTGAGTGGAGCATGCATTTTTTCCCTGTGTTTTTTCAGGTTGTTTCAGTCTCAGACTGACTTACAGGAGAAGTATTCTTCCTTGCTCCAAAGTTTAAACAAAGCAATTGTGAATTATTGGCTTGACTTTTCCTTTAAAAGCACTTGAGAATGCTGTTCAAGTCAGGCTCATCAAGAACTTGAGTAGCAATATGTAAGTAGATTTTCTGCAGCTAACCTTTGGCAGAAGATGAAATTAATGCTGAGGGCCAACTCCTGAAAGGTGAGCTGGCCTGTCACTTAAGAATGCAGCAATTTCTCCTCACCTTCACTGGTTCATCTACGAAGAAGTAAAACTTTACTGAAATGTAAAAGAGAGGACTCTGGCTGATGGGGTGTTGCAGATGGATTTGGCACATATGGATTCTAGTACTTAGTCTTACCATTCAAAATAAAATCTCTTTTGCGTTGAAGTTTTAGAAATAAATGAGAGCACTTTCAGGCAGGGGAGGGGATGCAAGTTAGCATATGAAAAGTGATGCAAGGCAAACCAAATTCATTCCTTCCATAAGAGCTGGAGGTATGGTGGGTCTACACAATCCCTGTAGGTCCTGATTCTGAGCTACAGAGTCCTTTTGGTCAGGAACTGGTGTTATCCAGTACTGTCAAGCACACATTTAACAAGGAAGTGGTATATGGCAGATAATAAGAGTGACAAGGAACACAACTTGTCCTGCTTATAGTGTATGTTAATGTCCTTTATGTTGGAGTGATTACGAAACAGTGTTATACGACTAGGCTAGATTTGTTGAGTTTGATGAGGTTTCTCTTTCTGCTCCCCATGGTGCTGCTTGTGCTTTAACAGAGTATGAAAAGCAGGGCACCAGAGTGGCTGTGTTACAGAAGATGTGTCACATAGTTGCTAATTTATAATCTGGCTTTGAACAAATTTAAGAATATAGAAGTAGATTTTCAGATTTCAGTAATATTTCTGTAGCTGACAAAGTAATCTATGTTTGAAAAAAGGGAGGTCATCTCTCCAGAAAAGAGAAGGAATGAAAAAAACCCTGACCCATGATCATCTCCTACTCCCAAGCATGATGTCATTCAAATTGATTAATGTAAGCATTGTAGTTCACTGCATAGAGCTTTGACATCCAAGCAAGCTGCCTTGTTTTGTTGTTGATTGTGCTATTTTGTTTTGCTTATTTTAATTTGATGCCAAGGCTACTGAACAGATGATAAAAAAACAATACTAACAAACCATTGCTCTGAAAAGTCAGTGAGAACTAATTACAGAAGTTTTCTTTGGTTTGACTGTAGAAATATAGACTATGCTTCTTGATATGTCTGGTGCAAGTTTCGTGTATCTGCATGAATTATTATATTTTGGATTGATCTTCCCTAAATACAAACTTAGAGGTGATCTTTTTACAAAGTGTTTTTGTTTTCGACAGACATTTCATACAAAAAGCAATGAGAATGGCCCCTCTAGAAAAATCCTGATATACAAAGATACTTGTTTTGATCTCTGTATGAGACTATATAAATTGTTCAGACTTTTCTAAAGGCTCTTGTGTCTAACCATTATGTCATCTTTTGTCCTCTACTGTAAACTCTGTATCCCATCTATTTCACTTGCTCTGTTTTGTGGGCTCTGAAGACATGATAGTTTTCAGAAGAGAAGCAACACTAATGGAAAGCAATTTGTGGGGCTATAATGTCCATCTGTATCTATTGCAATAACCTTCATGTGTGCCACAGCATGCTCTAAAATTAATGTTACCTGTAATGTATTTCTAAATGTTAGACTGGGTGAATTTTTGTGTGTAGGCACAGCGTGATCAACCTGGAACATCTCCAAGGGAATTGGTGTTTATTGGTGTGAGGAATTCTCTATTTCAGAGACAAGATGGATTAGCTAAACTTGCACAGGTTTGGCTCATTTCATGAAAAAAAGTGAGTGGACAATAGATATCAACTATGCTATATTTCCTGACAGGGTACCAACATTTATTTTTGCAAAATTTTGTAAATGGTTTCACCTCAGCTGTGGGTATGAAAGGGAATCAACAAAATCCACGAAAAATTATATATTGGAAAAAATAATAAATCAGAAGGATACTTGTTACCAAGGTGTATGAAATATTACCTCAAGTCAGCAATTGTCAACCTTTCTCAATACCATGACAAGATGTCATGAAGGCTGTTTTCAATCTTAGCAAGAAAATTTTTATACCCTACAATGTCTTAAAATGCCACTGAGGTGTAAAGACACTGAAGGGAGTAGGAAAAAAGAATCAATTAAAATTTGGTCCTTTTAGTTTTTCTTTTTTTTTTTCCTACCATTTTACTTGTAATAGTATTTCATACCTCACACTGGGATTGTAATACATATGCTGAGCATAACATTATGGACTTGGGATTATTTAATGTGTCAGAGTGCTGCATCAAAGAATAACATTTCATTTAAATGCCTACATGTCCAATTCCTTTATTTATTAATTCTGTTAACTGCAGTATGGAAGTATTACTGGCACCCTTTCACCACAGAGCATCTGAAGACTGTACATACTCACACAGAATGTTAGTTACCCAGTGGCAGTGTGCAGACTACATAGTATAGCAGAAAACATCCAGGTGACACTTTCCCATTATATTTATACTAGGTTTATGTGTCAGGTTGGCTTCTGTTGCAAGAAAAATAATTCATGTAATCATCAGTTCCTGTTGAAAAAAAAAAAGTTAGAAGATATTTTACTGGGACAGGGTGCTACATCTTGAGCATTTTGGTGGAAGTGAATGGATTTGACAGCAACAGACCAGGATGTGCGCAGTTGTATTGGGCTTGCTTGTCAGGGAGCAGGGAGGATGCAGGGGTGGCCAGAAACTGCCTCCCTGTCAGAGACAGTTCCGTCTGGCTCCAAGATGGACTCTCCACTGGCCAAGGCCAAGCCTGTCAGACACGGTGGTAGTGCCTCTGTGGTAATGTATTTAAGAAAGGATAAAACAGGCTACTCAACACCCCTTGGGAGAAAGGAGTGAGGATATGTGAGAGACACCAGCGTGTCTGCTGTCTGCAGGCACTAAGGCCAGTGGAGAAGGAGGGCTTAGAAGTGCTCCAGCCACTGGATCAGTGATTCCTCTGCAGCCTGTGGTGAAGACCATGGTGAGGCAGCTGTGCCCCTGCAGCCCATGGAGGTCCATGTGGGAGCAGAGATCCACCTGCAGCCTTGGGAGAACTCCATGGCAGAGCAGGTGGATGAGCCCTGAAGGAAACTGCACTAAAGCAGGCTCCTGACAGGGCCCATGGCCCCATGGAGAGAGGAGCATGTGCTGGAGCAGGTTTGCTGGTAGGATTTGAGACCCCCCAGAGGATACCCTGCAGGCTGGTGCAGCCTATTCCTGAAGGACTGCACCTCACAAAAGGAACCCACGCTGGAACAGTTTGTGTAGGACTGAATCCTGTGGAAGGGAACTCACACTGGAGCAGGGGAACGAGGAGAAATGAGTTGCAGAAACAAGGTATTACGAACCGACTAAAATGCCCATTCCCTGTCCTCCTCTGTGGTTCACTGGGTGAAGGAAGTAGAAGAATTGGGAGTGATGGTGCTCTTAGATTTATTCTTATTTCTCATTACCCTACTCTGATTCATTGGCAACAAACTAAATTAATTTCCCTAAGTCAAGTCTGTTTTGCCCATGATAGTAACTGCTGAGTGATCTCTCCCTGTCATTACCTTGAATCATGAGCTATTTGTTGTGTTTTCCTCACTTTGTCCTGTTGAGAAGCAGAAGTGATAGAGTGGCTTGGTGGGCCGAAATCAACCCAACAGAGTAGTTGGGTGTTTTACAGTGCCACACATATTTCTCCTCTGTACCTAATGGTGGGAGTAGCTCTGCCCTCTGAGCAAAACGGAGCACTACAGCACCTGGAAATGTCTGGGTTGGTGCAGAATGCACTGCACTGTCTCACTTTCTGATGAAGAGTTTCCTAGACATACTTTTTCTGTTGTAAAATGAGTAGAATTTAGAACATATTATCTGGTTATACTTCAGTGAAACTATTTGCTTCAGTGCCTCCTGGATGAATATATTTTCCCTGTGGTTGTTTCCAGAGCCCTGATTCTGACTAAGAGACTGTTGTATTACACTGCATTATGTAGGGTGACATTTCCTACTGAGAGAAGGTGACATTTAAAGATCCCAGTCCTGCAGAAATTTACACTTGTGCTTGTTTTTTAGACCGCTTAAGTGAGACTAACTTTGTAAAGTTAGAAACGTGGAGAAGACCCTGAGGAACAGAGCCTACTTCGGTAATTATTGAATTAGAAAGATGCAATAGAGAGTAACTGGGAGCAACAGATTGTGGGTTGTGGTAACGTAATTGTGCTGTGCCTGACTAGTTCAAGAAACGTTTGGATGATACGCTCAGGCACATGGTGTGACTCTCAGGGATGGTCCTGTGCAGGGCTAGGGCTTGGACTCAGTAATCCATGTGGGTCCCTTCCAACTCAGCACATTCTGTGATTCCGTGACTGACCTCAAAGTTTTAGAAACCCAAATGCAAAATGCTACTACTGAGAGAGGGCTCCAGTTGCGGGGTGGTAAGCAGTGTTGTAACTGTAGCAGGGCAGTACTTGAGAATCACTGCAAGAAATGCAAGAAATTCTTATGATACAGAAGTCCAAAATTACAAAAGTTACCTGGGAATGATACAGGTTACTTGGGAATGATTCAGGTTTTCCTGCGAAGATGCCACCAAGACCTTTTCTGCACCATCATTTTATAATGGATTTTCCATAATTAGAAAAAGCTGCCACAGAAACGTTTTTAAAGCTTTTTCAAAATACTTGGATATATACTGTTTATCCTGCACCTCTGTCAGTCTCCCTTACAATTTTAGTCAGTCACACCAGACACGAGAAGGAGGCAGAAACTTTATCTACTAATACATTTTGACAGCCTGAAATATGTCATTTTTATTCATATATGTGGGTGCTAACCTCACATGTCTGTTACCACAGCATCTGCTAAGCCCAGAAAACAGAAGGACTTTCAGATTTGCAGAGGTTTGATACATCTGTGATTGGCCCTGATAGTTCATGATATACCAGCCATGAAGTCTGTCCTCCCTCTAAATCTTTCCTATTGCCTATGTTGCAATGTCTGCTAGTAACCTGTAATTAAAGGAGGTACTGAGAGGATTTGGGTAGTAGTTTCAGAACCAGAGAGTGGCTTGAAAAGTGTCATGACTTTAATTTCTTCCTGAGGTGTCTTCTGAACTGTAAAACTGATGCACCTATCAGCTCGATATGTTACACTGGACATGCTGAGGCTAACCCGTCTTCCAGCAAGCCTTGGTTTAGGGTACACAAGTGTAACTGTAAGTCAGCTTCTTCCCATTGTTTAGATGGAGGGTAGGATCTCAGTGCAAATGGTCATGTCAGGAAGTTACATCATTTATCTATGACCTGAATATAATGGAGATAGTGTCATCCATCTTAGATCTAGAGGATACCCCAGACAGATATGTCAGAAAAGCCATTTAGTCATTTTGAAGCTGCTGGAGGTCCACTTGATGTGTTCAAAACACTCTAGTTCTTCCAATGAATATGTTGAAACTGCACTTCACAGAACTGGCATTGCCAAATATGCGGACAAGCAAGTATTTCGAAAAACATGCAGCAGCTTAATATAGTTCCAGAATCAATAACTGTACCTTAACAAGTGTGTTTACAGCCGGTTCCAGCACCTCTACTGTTGAGGAGATAAGTATCAATCAGGTAAAAATGCAATTCTTTTTCATTTGATAGAAAGCCCTACATTATGTATACCTTAAACCAATGCCTTCTTCAATTGCTGAGGGTGAAATCATAAACAGTATGACTTTTCCATGGATTTAGTGTGCACCTGATTCATGTGGAACCATACCTGAGGCTTCCGCAAGGAAAAGTTTCACATGGTGCCCTATTAATAATATTACTGTTAATCTGATGTAACTGCAGTGGCAAGTAGGTACCTCAGAAATGTTCCTGGGTGTTTGTTCATGTAAATGCAACTAATGCAAGATCAACTCAAATACTTTCGGGAAAGACTGATCGCATTCAGACTGCAGGTAAATGTGTAATCAGTTTGTATTGAATCTGAACTCATACCAAGACTTTATAGCAGTGACAGGGATCTCAAGACAAAATAAAAAACTCAAAACCGGATGATGAAGGCAGCACATTTATAGCCCTCTTCCTTCTTACCTGCTTTAGGAATTAAGGGCGTTTCACTAAGAGATATTTACTAGCCTTAAAATCACTATTCTACTTGACTATAACATCATAGTGTCCCTGTTTTATATTACCCACACCTGTTATTTGTTCTCCAGTTTTGCATATTTTGCATGTGTTGAATAAAGCTCCTTGGAACTGTTCTCCAGGAACTTTTCCTGAAAGAGTCAGCAAGTTTTTTTTGTTTTGTTTTGTTTTTTTTTTTTTTTGTGATCTTTAATATTTGTTATGCATTGCTTTGTAGAAAGGATTATTGGAAAGAGAATTCTAAGGGAACAATTGCCAAGCTTGGTCTCTGTCATGCTTCCTGGAGTTGATTATTGGCCACTCAGTATCCAATATTTGTGTTAATTGGTGAGATTTTGGAAGAAATAAATACTAATTAGCAATCCTTTTTCTTTCTAGGATATAGAGAAAAGACATTTCATTCACTGCATTTTGACTTCATTCTCATCAATGTATGCTGGCACTCCTAAATTCCTTGAAATTCTGGTTATACGAAAAAGATGACCATAAAAGTAAGACATTTTTACATGTCATTGGCATGTAATGGATTATATGAATCACATCTGGTTGCCTACATGGCACTGAAAATTACTTGGTGATTTATTTTAGTCACATTTACCCTTTTTCTACTGTGAGGTTATACATTCCCAGGAAAGAAGACTTCCCTCATACAGCAGATAGTAAAATACCAGCTGAAATCATGGGTAAAAGCTTGTGAAATTTATGTTGGATTAACTTCTTATCATGAGCAGTATAAGAAGGATTTTCTTAGGTTGGGTAAGCATTCCTTCTGACCCAGTGATTATTCACTGTTTATGATTCTTTGAGCAAAGGACTGACATGAGTTTGAAAAAACATGTTAAGCCTCAAACAGAAGTGGGGCCAAACATCACAATTCTGAAATATATCAAAGGAAATACCACTGACACATCACTTCCTAAGTCATTGTTTAATTTAACACAGTTTGAAGACAGATAAAAAGCTCTAGTGTGGGCACTGTTCCTAGCAAGCATCCAGTGAATAAGTTTTGATAAGGACAGTCTGCCTAGTGACTTACCAATGAGACATGGCTCCTTTCTGTGTCTTATTTTCAGAAGTTACGAAGAACCAAGGCTTTAGTTTATTCCATGCTAAAATAAGAATCCTATGTGCCTGGCACTTGCAATTCTTTCTGAAGCCTTTGCTGAGCTCTTATATATGCTGCTTTTTACAACTCTGTTAGGCCTTCTGAAGGTACATAATATAGAATGAACTATAGCAGTAGCATGAGTCAGCTGCAATGATGTATTTGAAGCAAAATTTGTTGACAACCAGAACAAATGGCCACATCAGTCTTGGCATTTTATATAAGCTCAACAGCATTTAGTTCCAAAGCCTTAGAAACTGGGCAAGGGCAAGTATATTGGTTGTCATGACCACCACTTCAGACAATGTTTGTTTTTCTCTGACGGATATTGATAAAGCATCAGGAGACCATCTTATTAACATTAATTTTAATAGCTCTGCACATCTTAGCACACCTTATGCAGTGTTGTAGAGACCACGGATTGTGTGTTGAGTTCAATCCTGTGCTTGTCAAAACCTGTGTAAGAAATGCATGCCTTTGGAGATTAACATACAATTAAAGATCAAATGTAATACGCAGTAATACCCCTAAAGTATGATAACAGGAAATGGAGGAGGGAAGGAAAGGAAGAAACAATGGTTTAGGTTCCCAACTAATTCTAGTTACTGGTCACGAAAGCAGGAGTTCAGCTTTAAACACCAATAAGTGGCTTATTGACATCTGAATGGTTTATTTTTCTTGCTTCTAGACTTGCAGAGAGAAAGTAGGAAAAACATGAGGCAGGAAAAAAATTTTTCCAAAGGAATTACTTCTTAAGGGGAAGGAGGAAGCAAATTTAGATTTCACGGATAAACAAGGACAGAGAAAGAGAGGGAGAGGGAGGGAGGTGTTCATTTGGTGTATCAGCTCATCAACTGCTTGAACCAATGCAGGAAGAGATATTTGGAGACTGACGATTAGAGGCAAAGATTTAGAATTAGTTCTGTGCCCTCCTTACCAATAAATGTAAACGCCTTCTTCTCAGAAAGGAGAGCATTTGTAAGGTATATTCTTCTACTTTGTTCATTGTTTAATTAGTCACTGCTATGTACTGACATCATAATGATGTGACTTGCAATTGCCACAGATCATCGTTTGCTTTCTCTGAAGGGTGTTCTGAATGTAGAATTTTATTATTATTATTTGTCTTATTATATTTGTAGATGATTGCATTTTGAAAACTTCCCTAGGATCTCCCTCCTATACGAGTTGTGGTTCTTTTGTTTGTTTGATGGATTACTAATTTTATGTATCTTTCCTCCTTTACAATGTTAAAGAAGAGGTAAGCTTTAAAGCCAGATGGATGCCTGAGGACTAATTATTTAGAGGAAGTTCCCCTTCTTGATGGTATTTATAAGAATGTTTAGAAGTTGTGTTTTCTGAATTATTCTTACTTGAAAAATTCTACAAGAACAGTAGAGTTTACAGCATTATCCCTAGACTTGGGTGGTAACTCACCAGTTCTCCAGATGAAATTCTTAATTCCTAATGAGCTGAAGTCATTTTCCTCTCTTGTTCTTCTAGATGGAATGGTTTTACATTCTGACAGTAGTCCATTTTCAACAGAAAACAGGTTGTGTCCTCCATGGGTTTGAATTCCTTCAGGCAAGGGATTCAACTACTCATGTGGTGAGTGCTCCAGCCAGTCAGCTCTTATGGGAAAGGTGAACAGTACCAGTATGATCTACAGCTTCTGTCTTGTGAAAATTGAGGTATCAAATCATTAGGTATCTTGACATTCCACACCATACACACCATACACACCTCAGAGACCTGGAGACCTGAGCTCTAGGTACAGTGGCTTTTTAAGCATGTGCTTGGTGTTGCCTGCTGGCTAACAGTGCAGAAATGTCTGATTTTCTACACTGACTGAAAGAAAAAATTGTAAGAATGGTGATTTCTCTTAAAACATGAGGTATTTCTTCTGTCACGTGCTCATCAGTCACACCCTTCTTTTGTTTTTGTAGTGTAAATAGTATTAAAAAAGAATCAAAGGAAAGAGAAAATCTTCAAATTTCATTTTAATGAAACCTACTGGTTTTCCCATGTCTTTCCACTGCCAGTGGCATCTGTGGCCTCTTATAACCTTGTTTACCTCTTATTCTGACAAGTGCTCTCTGCTTTGCCAATCAGCTCCTTTGTAACTGTCTGCTTTCTCAGTTCTAATGGAAAGTCAGCCTGTTATGCAGAGATCATTAAATCTGTTCTTATGTTTCTTCTTTTTTCACCCTATTTCTTTGACATGAAGAGAAGTTTGCAGAAGTCTGCGGAAAAGTGTCAAAACTTCAACCAATTTATTTACTTGTTTATAAAAGTTCAAATAAAAAGAATAAATTATTTACAATAGCTTAAAATTATCTTAATGATAAAGCAATGTATGCAGACATGTCCCTCTCCCGACATTCTTTCAAGACTCTGTAGTCTGTGAACTTGATGGTTGCCAAGGTGAATGTTTGTCACCTTCTATGTAATTTTTTTCCTCTCTTTGATTTTATATGTTTTTTTGCAGCTGTTAAATTTCTGCATCTTCTCTAACACAGACATCTTGGGAATCAACATAGCACTTTAATGGCTTTCTGCCTGCTCTTAAAAGTTTGAAGCTACATGATTTTTTTCTTGTTGATTTTTGTATTAATGATAATTTTTTAAGTGACTACGAATGAGTCCTGTAATAAGCCACTTTTAAGAACAGCTGCATTAACCCAAAATTATGTCTTTGTTTACTTATGAAGTTGTATTTTTTTTCTTCCTTCACTAAAGTCTATTTCTAGTACTCTGAACTCTATAATAAAATTACATGCACAGGGAAAGGCAAACTTAATTATCCTAACTAGACTGCTGTGGGCTCAACTGTGAGGGCTCTGGCATCTCAGCTCCAACATAAGCTGAGAGCACATGCTGTCATTTAAGACTGCAGTCCAACATGCCAGGCAGGCATAGCTCTACTGGCTGCTCATGTTATTTGAGACACATTTAAAACCTGATCTTACATACACCAGGGAGTTGGTGGGAAACTTTAATGAAACTCTAATGCCCAGAGATGTAGAAGCATACACATGTAGAAGGATATGCAGGCTTAGAGCGTCGCAAGTGCGCAAGGGAGATTTTTGAGTTTCTAATAAATTCTGATTTGCTTGCTATTTTTGTTCACTCTTTTCTCATGATTTACTTAAAATGTTGTCTTTATAGCATACATGTGTACAAACTGAAAGTTCTCTGAGGAAGTAGTTTAGTTAAAATTTCAGTTCTCTAAATTCAAAATCTTTAATTTTAATATTTTTATGTATATGCCTTTGTATATCATATGAAATTTAATCAGGAGGCTTGGTTGGTTGAAATGTGATCGTTTGTCATATTAAACCTAAGTGATTCATTTTGGGACAGGTGTCTGCCTCCTGGATTTTGAATCTATTTCTTGAAATATGTTTTCCTGATTGATTTGTTTGAGACACTTTTTTGCATTTAAACTAAGTATTCCTAACTCTGGAGCTCTTGACTGCTCCAGGCTGAGGGAGTAATTGTGTCTTTCTTTTCTCCGTGTTGACCATCATTTCTTACTCTGTTGAAGAATGAGCATGTGTTACTAAAGTGAATTTAGGTTTGGATGAACTGACATTTTCCATTTGTCAGGAGTTTTTTGACAAGCACCACATGTGTTTCTCACATACCCCAACTCTTTACGCAATTCACTGGTGGCTTTGGCTACTACTACCCCAGGAATGCAACACACAGTGGAGTTAAGTCTTAGATTTTTTCCAGGGAATAGCATTCAGTTTCAGCCTGACTATGCTACCTTTTGGTCTTGAGTCATCAACACATATAAAAGCCTTCCCACTGAAATTTTTTGTAGGCTCGGGCAATATTTATTTACCACAAACTTTTATTTCTTCTTTCTCTGTCTTCTGCTAACAATATGAAAATAAATAAATACAGTGCCTTTTTGGTTTTTTTTAAGAAACAAATCTATACAATGGAGAGGAAATTCACTAACAACTTACGGTGGGTTTTTTCTGTTTATTGAGGAGTTTGTCCCATGCTTTTGCTTTTGTGACTATGAGAAATAGTGAGGTACCGGGACAGTGCAGATTAAGTTTCTCAAGACAGCACAAGCAGTAATGGAGCTTTAACTTGGTTTCATTCTTATTGTGCTTGTACATCTCCAGTGCAATTTCAGTGTTCCTACAGCGTTTTCAAGCAAGCTTATATCTATGCCCCTTTTTACACTATAGTGTAAGGCCGCATAACAGGGACTTGATATAGTCTTACAATATTTTGGACCCCACATCCCTTACCTCAAAGTTTTCAAGGGAAGGAAAAGGATTCAATGGACAGTGGCAGAACTTTTACATGCTATAAATCACGCTTGACATCTGACACATTCTGGTTACCTGGATCTTTTTCTTCTGCTACTTTTTAGTCTACAGGAGGTTAAACAACAAAGGATTATGTTTTAGTCTACAGGAGGATAAACAGCAAAGGATTATTTCTCTCTTTATCACCTAAAGGCCTGTCACATGTCCTTTTTCATTGCTTTCTGAAGCAGACAGGAAAATAGTGTTTTCTTGGTTTTTTCTTCCTCTTTTTTTTTTTTTTTCTTTTCTACTTTTTCTCTCTTGAAATGTTTTTCCTGTTCTTTTAAATTTTGATTTCTGGGGATAAATGATAAATGAAGAAATCACTACTAAATTTTTCAGAAGTAGATTGAGGTGCATGTAAAGAACTTTTAAATGTCAGGTTCCTTCCTATGTAAACAGTGCTATACCTCCCAAAAGCCTATCTCTTCAAATTAGAAAAGGTTGAACACAGTTACTTAGGAACAATTGTAAGATATGAAGGCACAGTTTATTTTGGGAAAAGTGACTGTGCTGATCTGGGCTAAAGAGGGGCCCAGGTGGCTAAACAGGTGAGTGACTTTGTGCCAGAATAGATGGTGCTGAGTTCTTTGTGCCTTACATTAAGCAAAATCATTGCTAATAGGAAATAATTGTAGAGATAATTTCAAACTCTGCAAGGAGAGAGAGAAGAGAGAAGCTGGAATGGTAAGTTCACCAAACGAATTGTCTACAGCCAATCTTTTGTCATCATCTCTTTACAAAGGATATGTACTCATGTACGCAGGAACCGTGACCCCTGTGGTGAGAGGCTCAAAGAACAGAGTGCCAACAATTCCCACTCCTGAACAAGAATCTCAAAAACTCCCTGTGGTTACCAGACACGGCCTGAGAAACAGCACAAAATGAAAAGGCCGGTCTGTATACTGCCATCACTGCTTACAGGCACTTAGTGTGAGTTACAAACAAGCTTTTAAAATTATTTTTAATTGTGAATGCATTTGACATTTTTTTCAAGTCTGCAGATGGTAAGATTTGTCCTTCTCCCTTTCATTATTTAATTAGTAACAGACTGGTCTGTTTCTCAGACTCCTACATAGTATTGAAGTATTTGAGGTACAGCTCTGGCAGAAAATTGTGTGCATGTTGTTTAAGTGTCTCACTGCAAGTAAAGGCTTTTTTTCAATGGGAAATAAAGTCTCATCTTCCAATCTAAAAGAGGAATTAATTGAGCTTAATTGGGGGTGACATTTGCTTAGTCCTCTGAAAATCCTTATGATTTCAAAATCCAAGAAAGGACAAAATAGGAGAAAGAATATTCCGAAAAGTGTCATTTGTACTTCCATCATTAACCAGGTCTGCAGTTGCTTTACTGACCTGTATATTTAGTGGAATTCATTACAGCTACTCTAACGGTTGTTTGCTATGAAACTGTCTTGGTGGAACAGTTCTTCCCTTAATAAGAAGTGAATTTCTAGGAGCAGAAACTAGCTGAACAAGGAGGGAGATGGTCTAAGAAAACTGAAGCTTCTTCCCCATTTACACAGCCTTATGTGGAGCATGTTTTGTCTGATGAGAAGAGGGAAGAGAAGCTATCCAAATTAGTAAGGATTATGCATCATTCAACAAAAAATATGAGCTGTCAGAATATATGCACTCTAACATAGTGACTGCTTCAGATGTTCTCATCACAGGCTTTGGGAATGTACCACACTACGAATCCTGGTTTAGTCTGAGCAGCTCTGTGGTTTGAGGAGAAAAGCCTAAAAAGCTTATATTTTGTACTCACAGTTATTCCCTGTAGCAATTTCGAAGGTGATAATAAGGTAGACAATTCAAAACTATTTAAAATCTGAAGTCATGCCCTAAGAAATAATCCAATTAGGTTTTAATAATAATGTATGGTTGGGTTCTTTTTTATTATTTTATGATTTTGAGTCTTCAGAATTAATTCTTGAAATATATTCAAGCTTTTACCCTTGAGACTGTGTATTAAAAATTCCTCTTTATTTTTAATTGAGCTTAAGATTTTAGTTAATAGCCCACCTTTTGACATAATGTAAGAAGCATTTTCAAATGCCATCTGACTTAAAATGAACTTCATGACGGGGAAAAAATTCAAGACAAACTACTTGAAAAAAAGTCTAGTCAGCTGCAGGAATTCCAGCTCTATGTGTCAGTAGGAATAATGGGAAAAGAAAAGCACCCTCATTACTTTAAAAATGGAATTTGTTTAGTTTATGAATATGATTGGGTTGTGTAAGGTGTAAATTTGGTTATTTCTTGTTCCAAGCATTACTGGACTTACATGGAATAGTGCAGGAGAATTGTATATTTTCTGCAGGAAATTTGAAAAAGGATTAAAACTCAGCTTAAAAAATATCCACATATTGAAACCAGTAAATGCTGCTAAGTTCCTGCCCTGGAGTTCTGGTGTACCTGCTTAAAGAAGGGAGCAGCTGGGAAGGAAGGATTCTGTTGAAGCTGGGGAAAAGATTTGTCTTTGAGAAGAGTTTGAGAATCTGCAGGTTTTTATGATTTATACACCACTGATAACTGGCACGTATGAAAACGTGCCTTAAATACCTGTATCCTCAGCTGAGTGGTCTGGTTGAGAAGTGCATATTGTAAGGCTAAAAAGCAATTGACCTACTCATATGAATAAGTGCTTCTCAAAGAGCAAGCTGTTGAATTGAGCCCTTTGGGAGGCAGAAGTCACAGACTGAAAGTTAATGATGCTCTGAGCATTATTTGTTTTCTTGACTTGCCACAAAAATATTCTGTGGGTTTCCCAGGAAACATCGTGACTGATTCCTGGCTTCAGATGATCCAGCTGTCTAGTCACTGTCACCATGCTGAAAGGCAAACATACTCAGCACAAAAAGGCTCCCATCATGTAGGAAGCACTGTAAATCCACAGAGAAAGATAAATCACGCAGGTTCTGTAATCCAGTTACCTTACCAAAAAGAAAAAACCACTACAAAAAAACCCAGACCAAGAGCCCAGTACTTTCCTGTGTGTTTTGCTTGAATCAGAAATGAAACTGTAATTTGAGAAGAAATCTATTTCTCAAGCTAATATTCTACTGAGACTTTATAGCTAGTAGTTGGAGGCAAGCTGTTTGTCTATGATATTTAAACGTCTTCAGTATTTGCACGTCTAAGCATCTGTATATAACATGCAAAACTCCTGTTCTCTTTTTGAGACAAAAAGACCCAAGCTACTTTATTTCAGCTGTAGGCTTCAAACTGATGTTAAAATTAGGACTCAGGTTTCCTCAGTCAGTACTGACCAACTGTTACTGTCAAGTTCCCAGTAAAATCAGAACCCAGACTAGGTGTTTTTAGCATGGGGCTTGAAGATTAACTATCTGGGTGCTTAAAACTTGGTTTAAATTAAGGTGTAAATCAAAGTGCTTGTTTGTCCACCCCCTTCCTACTGGTGAAGGAGGGAATGTTGGAGAGATAGCCTTGATGCTGTGCAAGCCCTGCTCGGCAGCAGCCAAAACACTGGGGTGTTACCAAGACTTTTATAGCTACCGATAGAAAGCGCAGCACTATGAGGGCTGCTGTGGGGAAAACGAACTCCACCTCAGCCGAACCCAACACAGTGTGATATGTTGTCAATATATGTGATTATATTCTAGCAATATATGTGACTGCATTCTCGTTTTCTTTCTTATACATCACTGAATATTATACCAGCACCTAGTAACAAAGCAACAGAAAAACCAGGAGCAAAAGAACTAAGTATTAGCTAATCTATTTCACACCTGTATCTCATTTAAAGCACTTGCTCACAAATATTTTCACCAAAGCAAAAAAACCCCTGAGTTTCTTGACATTGAAGAAAAACACCAGTTCTCAATTTCTGGATTAAAAACTGATCCAGAATCAATCAGTGGAAGCTGAATGAAATTCTCTCTGGATATCCATTTCTGACAATAACTATATTGTAATTTTATGACAGTGGTTAAAGGAATTATATGAATCACTTCCCATAAAAATGTTTATGTTTGCATTATGTCACTGCAAAACTGGAGTTTTTATAACAGAAAAAATGTCAAGAATTTTCTTTGAATTTCAAAATTTGAAATAACCTGGCATTCAGAATAAGTTATGCTTTCACTTTTAAAATACGTGTCATGAGGGAGGGAACCTACACTTGGACAACTGTTTGGAAATATACATTTTCACTATTCAGAGAACATTGTCTCTTGCCTTTAAATATTTCTTGAAATGTTGAATTTATGAGTTGTTCACTCTTCACTGAAAATATTTTATTACTATCTGATATTATATTAGACTTTTTATTTTATTACTATATAGTCTTTCAGTGGTCATGTGAAGGTTTAATTTACAAGGTTTTGTTCATGTTTTTATAAGTGTATAGATTCCCAGATAAAACATCCTGCATTAATACATTTAATTATTTTAGGAACTCCTTTGGAGTGGAGGTGAATTAGAGTTTAACCCAAATAATAGATTTTAAAGAAAGTTTATCCAGGTATTTACTTTGCACCTGTTCGTTTCTATATACAGAAAATAGTAGCTAGATATAGAACTGCCACTGGTGTTATCTGATTTTTTCTCTTGTGGTTTAATTTTACATACATATTTGTCTAGTGTTCTCTTAAATTCATTAATTTTAGGACTCCATATAGATCAGTGTATACAGATCATAAAAATTTTTTGAGCATCTTGCTGTACATTTGTACAAGGAGGCACTTTTGCAAATTCAATAGCATGGACATGACCTTTCAGTTCCTTTTTTAAGTGGAATCAAGGCTAATGTCTGCCTAATTTCAGAAATGTATCAAAACAGAATTTTTTCCCTACATTGCTAGCATAGATTTACAGATTGATACAGGAAAAGAATGGTTGGAACTTCTGATGGGACCTTACTTGTTCTTTAATTACTGTGTCTGTTGCTTCTTGGAAAATAATTTACAGTATGCTTGGAACTGTAAGGTGGAAAAATGCATTACCACTATTTAGTGTATTCTTTAGAGTTTTGCAAATGAGCATCAGGTTCACTATTGAACAGAAATAGAAGTTGTCAGAGCAATGCACTTGGGAATTGGTTATGGAAAGTAAGACAATTTTATCTTTAATGAATATTATGCGATCATTGGCTTTGTGGTTCACATGGGACAGAGAAATCACCTTTAGTAGATTACACAGCTAAACCAATTTACATAATAACATCATATGCATTAAAAATACATTGCCCTTGTGGAGGAAGGGTTCAACTGTTGGAGAGATAAAAATAACGGCTACGAACTGGCATTTCCCAACTACGCAGATCAGTAGGGATCACAGAATTCTCTTGGACATCAGCTTTAGTAGATTTCAGCACTAAGCCAATTTCCTGAAGCCCATTATGGACTTCGAAAGAGTTTGGGTTTCGAATCATGCATAGCCCTCTCAGGAGGCAAGTTAAAATATATTTAATTCTATTAAAACTTTTCCTACTAACTCAGATCACAAGGGATCGTGTAATCTTATGAAAATGGTTATTATGGAGGAAACCTTATCAGTAAACTAATATTCCTAAATATGCAGGTACGCTTGGGGCATACATATGCGTTATATTAATATTTCTTCTCAGTAGTCAGTTGTGACTTGTTTCCAGTGTTTAATTAATTATCAGAATGTACACTACCACAGCCCTGTATTAAACAATTTGAAGACAGGTTTTGGTTTATAAGCCTCCTTCTTAAAGAAGCATGATCATTTGTGGATCATTGCTATGCCTGTGCCAAGCAGAATAAGAGTTCATTAAGGAATGCATTAATGAAATTATTTGAAATTCTTTATATTTTTCTCTACAACACTTAGAAGTTATATGATTTAGTTCCTCCAAGAATGCTCAAGAGCAGAACTAGAAGTGATCTGCCCAGTTACCAGCAGAGGGGCTAGGGGAGCAATCACATACAGGGATTTTTTAAGCCAAATGCTGACACTGAAGAAAGGGTTGTATAAATTATCTGGTTTATTCCTCTTTTTACTGAACAAAATCTTAAGAGAATTTACCCATAAGAACCCGCCCTGCCCCAGTCTACCTCATGAGTAGACTTCAGTAGCCCATGGCTACACTTCTACAGAGATTCTTATAATGAAAAATTGTGAGTCAGGCTAAAATAGGAAATAGGAGTCTGCAGGATTGGGGCTGTGTTACTTATGGCCCAAAAAGTTGAGCAGATAAGAATTTAGAAAATATCCTAAGAATTACTGACTGATATAGGCCAACAAATGTGCTGCCTGGAGCGTATATTATCCACATGCTGTTACTGAGTCAATATTGAGATTGTTGCTTACAGAAGTCAGTCTGAGAACAGTTACCACAGTCCAGGCTTTCTCACAGAGTCAGCAAGAGACCCTCTCACCCAGAGGGAATATGAAAATGTTCCATAATTTCTCAGGCTCTTCTGAAATAAAGCTTGTACATCCAGGAATAGATTCCAATACATTTCTTCTTAGAAAAGTACCCCTTGGTGTACCTTTGCCAGTCCTCGATGCTTCAGGCCTCACATTATCACAGATCTGATTTGTTTTGGCTAAGCCATACTCACAGTGTTGCAATTTTCCCATTTTCCCTGGGGGAGTGGTCATGTCCCCCTTGTGGGGTCCCCATCCCTCCAGTATTTTTGTACACATTTACCTTAAACAAGTTCACCAGGCTGTGAATGTGAGGCAGAAATATGCATTCTGAGCTGCCCTAGGAGTGGTGAGCTCTGGCACAGGGATGCTGTAGAGGGGAATGAACAAACTCCCCATTCAGAGCAGAATCAGTCAGAAATAACTCTCATCAGAGGCACAGAAATGTTATGAGCACTGGCTGGCAAGCTTTCTTAGACCTTGCTGATGTGCAAAGGAAAATAATGTTCTTTAATGTCATCTAGTATATCAAGATAACAGTGTTAATTAATGAAGTTCAGGTCAGTTTACTAACCTCTTTAACATGGATCAATTATAGAAAATAACATCTAAGATGTAGCTGTAGGAATGTGTATTAAAACACTGGAAAAAAAAAAAAAAGCCCAGGCCTGTAATGAATTGTTTCAAACATCATTTTAATAAAAAAGAAAAAAAAAGTAAAAATTATGTTCAAGACGTGCCTATTTTTTCAAGACAAGGCATCTTTTATAAAGTTTTTTTAAAAATCATGCCACGTACAAAGTAGTTGTGACTGTTTACTGTTCATTTCTTTAAAAATTCATAAACTAGAATTTCTTTCTTTTTACTTATCAACAGTCACACTGCATATTAGAATATTCTATGTCTTGCATCGGAAATGGAAAATAGCACATACAAACTTATATTTAGTTTTTAAAAAAATAAATTACAGTGGAAAGAAATTGGCTAGTTTAATTGCATATCAAGGTCAGACATAATGTCTTAATTTTGAGTATGGTGTCTCCCAGCTACACAACACTAGGTATGTGTGCATGTTTGTGTCAGTATTTGCATTTAGCTCTCTTTTTTTTTTCCTAGTAGTAGCACAGGTGCAAAATCCTTCATATGTGAATTCTAAGGGAAATATTACTTCAAGATTTTTACATAGTGTTTGTTCTAGTCTGCCTATCGAAGTATGTGGCTTTGGGGATTTAGCTTCACCAAATTCATCAGCAGTTTTATTTTTTTACCATGATGATTGAAAAGCTAGTCAGATGTCATTTCTACACTATCAATACAAGTGTAATCAAACCTTGAAAGCTTTTAGCACTTTTGTACAAGAGAAGGAAAGAATTTTGAATTAAATGTGCAGTCAGTAGTAAATGCATAATATGATTTTCTATTGCTCATGCCCAGTCTATCTTGCAAAATGCTGCTGTGAAAGAAATGTTATCTGAAGTCAATGCATGATTTCCTTCAGATTTATCCCAGCTATGAAGTTTGAAACAGTTTGGAGATATTCCTTTGAAATAGTATTCTATCTAACTATTTATACATGTCCTAGATTTTTCTAGCAGTGTTCATGGTACATAAATAAATGACTGGGGTTTGTATGCTAGCAAGCAAGAGAGCTGAATGTTCATTAATCAAAAAAATCTGACAAAATTCTTTGTCTTTCAAATCAGACAAATGAAATGTGAACTCCAGAAAGTAAATTAGGAAATGAAAGGCTATACAAAAAGAACAGTGGTGAAATATTTTGTTGTTAGCTTAATGTTGTATTTGAAAGGAGCTTGGTCATACAAAGTGTGATGGATTACTGGACTCAGTCTCTACTTTAATGTTTTGCTGTTTGATACCTGTGATCTGTGACCAATACTGAGCAACTAAGGAGGTTATTGATTAGATAAAAAACCTCACACACTGTGATAAATACCTACAATATTATAGTTTGCAGGGAACCATGAAAGGAATTTTTTGTCCTCTTCTGAAATTAGACTTCCCCAGAGTTTGTTTGTGGTTGGGTTCAGGCTCTGGAGAAACGCACAATCTTCTTTTGCATCAGTCAACTGCTGTGTGATTCTTTTCTTGCAACACAAAAACATGTCATAGCTTGTGCTAGCTTTCCTGTCTTTGAAAATGTGGTGGCCCCTGTTCAGCAGACAATATTTAGTTAAATATTTTAAATATATTTAAATAAATAAATACTTCAAGGGTGATTTTTTATAAAGGCAGAGACAAGTATTCTCTCGCTAACAAGCCTGCCCTAGATTTTCTACCTGCTATATTATCCAAGATGTGACTTCTTTTATTTTCCTTGAGCTCCCCGACTGAAAAGAGGTCTCTGCCAAGACCCCCTCTTGCCTCAAAGCTCTGTTAGAGGATTGAGGAAAATAATTGGCTCAAAGACATGGGCAAGAAGAATTAAGACATCAGCTGGCAAGCCCATTAAAATGTCAGGCGTTATCTCCCCTAAGTGACAGGAGAAGGCTGAAATGCAGTCTTTAATCTGTTAATCATTAATTTCAGAACACGAGAGCACAGTTCTCTCTCTAGCAGGTCTGAGTGGAAGCGTACCTACTCGACTGGACAAACAGTTTCGGTGCAGCGCGTATCACCCACACGATGTGGTTCTGGGCCGACTCAACAGTGATCATGCCACCCTCCAGCTCCTTCAATCAGCAGCACAAACACCACTTGGCCGCTTGCTCGGGGTTAACCCGTCGCTTCCATCGAGGCTTTGCAGCAGCTGTGTGTGTCTCCACCGCACCCTAAACCAGGTTGCTATAGAAAGAACGGTTTCTGAGAGGCATGTTTGTTTCAACAGCAGGGATGGCAATTAATCATTGAATGTGACTAGTAAAAGACCAGGAGAGGTATTTGTGGCAGCTGGAAGTTTAGCAGGATAAAGAAAATGGGGGGGTAGGAAGGAGCAGCACAGGCACAAGGACAGGAATCCTTAATCAGGAGAAAGAGAAAGTTTATAGCAGAGAGAAAGAGAGGGAGGGGGGAGTGGAGGAAGTCCAGGACTGTGTGAACTGAAGATTTAAGAAACTACAGAAAGGAAATAAAAATGGATAGGAAAATATGGCAAAGGAGTGTGAAAAGTAAAGTCAGAATCTACTAAGAAAAAGAAAATGGAAGAATCAGGAAATGGAAGAATCAGTCTTAGTGAGCCAACTGCCAGCTTTTGGCCACATAAACCACCACACTAACCCCAGTCCTCTTCCTCCTCACTCCAGAATTTCTATGCCCATTTGCAGTCCTCTTTTCTCCCTCTTTTTTTTTTCCTGCTCCAGAGCCCCTCAACTCACAGCCCCAGTGTCTCCATGCACTTCTGCACAGTGTTTCAGCCTGCACTGCTTCATTCCATACTTTACACTGCACTATTCCTGCTGGCTCTTTGCTCTCATGGGAGGAAGGCAGTGCTGGCAGATGTTGTGATGCTGCTATTGCATGGCAGGAGCCATGCAGTCAGAGGGAGAGGTTCCCCAAAGCGGCCGGGAGGTGCTTTCTGGGGACATGGGAACTGGTGATGTGCCAGTCTTGTGGGGCTGATTAAGGAGGTGTGTGCAGACCAGGGACAGGAGAGATCGGAGTGGGGGTCTGAGGAGTGCTGTGGCATGCTGCGGGTTGGATGGGGTACTTTGGTCAGTGTGGAGTGCTGTGCAGGGGTGGCAGTGAGGACATGATGAGTGTGTTGGGAGGGACCTTCTGTGGGGTACGAGGAGAGGCAGCAGTACAGGGCCCTTGGGAAGACAGGCACGTTGCTGAAGTTCTGCCAATGGCCAAGCAGGGAGAGGCTCCGGCTCCTGAACATCTTACGCCAAACATAATTAAAACCTAATTTAATAAATGATAAAGATCTGTTCTCCTGTAGAGCAAAGGAATGGAAATAGTGATATGTGGAAAGCTTTCTAGTAGGCAGAGAAGAATATTGTATCTGTGAGCTACACATAATACACAAGCTTTCAAGCTAAGTGACAGGAGATTTTGATGCAGTTCCCAGCTCGGCCACCTGCGTGACCTTAAACGTTTTGCCTTCTGTATAATGGGTTATAATGTATAATCCCTTAGCTGTGAAGAAATTTTCACATTATACGCCCTTTTTAATGACAGTGATCCACTCAGGCAGTACCACAAGGAAAGCTACACATTTGTAAAGGTAAACAAGTGGGAGTCCAGGTTCCAGTCCTGTTAAGGGAAAGGTGGTGGTAAAATTTAATGCCTTTAGCTAACATCTTCTCTATTTTTTGTGTGTGGAAGTCAGTGGAGAAATGGTTGGATGCTCTCAGTCATTGTGCCATATACCCAAATGAAGAATGAAGAGATTATTAATTTAGGGGCCATATTTAAAGAAAAAAATAAATTAAGGAATGGTTAAGCATTTGCCTCTTAAGAAAATCTAATGCTTTGGATATGTAATTTGCATTTGTGTACCTGAAAATCTCTTTCTTTATTGCTATGGGAGGGAAATACAGAACAAAATAGGATTTTATTACCAGTTTCCATGTCTTTGTTTTCTGAAATTGTTTGAAGACTGAATGCCCATATTTCCCCTATTAGTCAGGTGATACAACTAGATTAGCTATCAAGACCAGACTTGGAATCAACCATGCTGCATCCAATGGACCAGGGAGTAACTCCTTTGACTTGAGGAGTAGGAAACACTTTAAAAGGCAGGGACACTCTATCTGATGCAGGAAGATATGACAATGACCTCTCAGTCATCCAGAGGCTTTCTCTGACTAGAACAAGGGACTAGAATGGCCTCTTGAATTTTCCCCAAACAGTTCAAGCTGCTGTCTGTAACACTCTAAGTACCACAGTCTGCATCCATATTTCAAGCCCAGGTTGTGTTTCCAAAATCTATTCCATTCTAAATTTGTAATCTGCTTTCAAGACTGGGAGTTTTACTCTACCCTAAAACTCTGCCATACCCCTCCACATCCTTTCATTACCCCTCCCCTGTAACACTTTCTGTTCCTCCATTGCTTCAGTTTGCACCAGAATGGGAAACAAACAAAACAAAACTGATATTTGCTACTACTGGGAGATTAAGAGCCATCTTCCCTAGCAAATCTGGAAGAATCTGCCCGTGGTGAGTAGCTGGGACTAGTTGTGGGCAATGAAAATATATTGCAGTGCTTGAAGACACAGTATTTAAGCACCATTCTCCAGTGCAGTGAAGCTTTAATAAACTCCAAATGTTGTTAGCAGGCTTGGGAAATTCAAGATCCTGAATGCTAAATAGGAAGGAGGACAAGAAGACAACAGATGTTAATGTGTGTAGGAATGTCACATGAAACCTCCAAAGTCTTGACAGCTATGGTATTTATCATTGTGTCGATACGGCAAAAATTATACCCGTTCTGCACACTTTCTTTCACTGTCACTTCAAAAAGAAAAAAGCATTGTTTCACTGGCAAGACTTTACACTAAACTCTATTCAGAGGTTCACATAGTATTCTAAGAGGAATATACACTATAATATTTTTCTGATAACAGTCTACTTTTACAGGATATATTTATTATTATATTCTGGTATAGTGCAGCCACATTGTGATTGAAATGGGGCAAAAGGTTGACATATTTTGTCTTCTATGATTATAATGGTGTTGCTCTGTTCTGAATGCTTTTTGGGCAGGTTTCCAAAGCTGAAATGATAATTTTGACCATGTTTGTTTATGTTGTACAAAAAAAAGGAAACATTTACTTTTTTTAAAAAAAGCCGTAGAAATATACTTTATAAACAAATACCAGCAAGCAGTGATTTGCAGAAAAGCAGTGTTCAAAAGAAGATTTACTCTATGCATATATGAATTTCAATTGATCATGTACCCTTCTTACACTTCACCTAGTTTCTTGATGAAATGCATGAAATTATTTCCATTCTATGGAAGATGGCAGCCTTTCAATGTGGAAGGTTATAGAAAATGCCAGTGTCTTGACCTCCACCCCGATACAACCACCATTTTGGAAAAGAGAACTCATTTTTGCAGGTTAAATTCTATGGAGGTCAAAGGCACGTTTGAACTATTACTGATTATTGGTATGTTTCCAGTGCCTGTGAGCACTTTTCACAGGCGAGTAATCATAAGTGGGAATGTGAGCTAAGTCAGAATAAGAAAGACTAACTCTCCTCAAAAACTTTCTATTTGATTATTTCACCTGGTGGTGGTGAAATATTTTATTCTCTATATTTTCTCAATTACCTTTTTATTCTCTATATTTTCTCAATTACCTTTTCTGATTTGGAACCTACACAGAAAATGACTAAACGATGTGAGGTCTACAAAACCTCCCAAACAGAGAATTAATCAATTTCTCCCTTCAGCCCATAATGTAGCAGGGTTCTTGTGGTTTTGAGAAATGTACACTTGGACCTTACTTGTATTGTTTTCTGGATCAAACAAGTCTGAGCAAGCCCTGTACATTTGCTCTCTAAAGATTAATCCGCTGAGGCATTCAAAACTACTCTCAAACTGTCATTTCCAAATACTGTCTATGCATCTCAGCAGTTCCTTGACTGTTTGCACTTTTCTACCTATGTGCCACAGTCCCTGGAAGATTTCTTGCTTTGAACAAGGGCTGACAGCATATTTCTAAGAGATCTGTGATGCAGGAATTAGACTTACAGGTGTAGAAATGTGAACATCACACAGATAAATCAGAGAAATCTTTTTTCTAAATTATAATTTCATTATTCAATTTTGTAGTGTTTAGGATTGGGATAGTCAGTGAATGATAATCAGCACCTGCTAAGGTACTGTAGAGATGTTAAAACTAAATCAGATTAAATAATCTCTTGTCTGGCTAGTAAAAAGCAGGAACTCAAAACCACCATGGCAGGTACACTAGTAAGTATAGTGAAGCACTTAATTACTCAAAATAGTTAAAGATTCAAAATATAGAAAACATGCAGTTTGGGAAAGTTCACTAGGAAGAAAAGAAAAAAGACATCTCTCATGTTCAATATGCCATGGTCATGTTAAGCAAGAATAACAAGACCATGACCATAAACACCTTAATTGCTCCCCAAGCACACATTGCAGTGATGACCTGCATCCATACTCTCATAAGAGTACGATGGTATATTGTTGTCTCTTGAGAAGACGCAGTTTTGTTTTTGGTAGATGGGTTGCTATAGCTACCCATCACAATTAATGAAGTTTTCTGAAGATGGACAGTCTTACCCATTGAAGTTGTAAGAGCAAACAAGACTTTGTTTCTGGCTTTAGCTCCTGCCCCCACACCCACACCCCTACCCTGAAAGAAAATCACCCCATTTTGTTCCCTATTGCATTCATTGCTGTGAGGGAAGGCATACAGTTGTGACTCATGAAATCCCTTTCCAAACAGAACAATAGATAAAAAATAACAATAAAGCCATTATTCCTCAAATATATAACAGCAGTAGTAAAGCAGTTGTTTCGCCCTCTGCCTCCACCCTTCCAGTTCTCTAGGGTTTCCAGGCTACCAGAAGGACCCATAGGTCTGCAGTTTCAGCAGCGATCTTTCTCTTAATGCAGCCTATGGGCAGAGCAGGGGTACCTTCTCTCACAGCATCCCAAAGAGGGAGAGCAATAACATGCTTGCTAGCACTGTCAGTGATACAATTTCTTTTGCAGGATAACTGCAGTGATTAGGGATAGGCATTTCTGTCCTGTAGCTTTCAGCAGTGGGGTAAAATTTACCCAAAAAAGGTGTCTCAACTGAAACTGCAAAATTCTTGTGCTTCATTTTGTTCTTCATTCACCAGGAAGTGAAAAAACTTCCCCTTGTTAAATAATGAGTGTATTGCTGCCAAACTTCTGTAGTTCCCTTGGACAGTACAAGGCAGGAGAGAGAATCCAAGGCACTGTTTCATGCACTCTTTCACATCATTTAACATCCCTCAGGCACGTGCCCCAGCCCGCTGTACATGGGCACTAACAATGCAGCGAGGTGGTTGCCAGGGTTACCACAACCTGTCAAAAAAACTGGAAAACAAAAGTGAAGGAGCCATACTGCCCAGCATTATTCCTGTCAGGCATGTTTCCTTACACGCTGCCTTAAGCTGCAGTAGAAGAAAAGGCGAGTCGTTGACAGGCATGCGAAAAAGAGAGCTGTGTTGCAGCTTAAGGCTTAGTGTAAGAGGCTGCTGATCTGCAGGTTGGAAAGACACCAAATACCCGTCCTTACAAGTGAGATCACAGTTACTGGATACCTGAGCAAAACTACCTCAGCTAGAGAAATAATTCTTAAAAAAAAAAAAAAAGTGCTAAACAATAAACATATTAAAGTCCAGAAATCAATAATTGGAAAAGTTAGGATTGCAATCTTCTTTTTTTTTTTTTCTTTTTTTTTTTTTTTTTCTCCCTTGAACAGCTTTAAAATGATTGTCTTATATTACTTAATATTAAACCATAATAGCATTTGCTGTACTTTGGCTGCATTGCAAGGTTAATATAGAGATGTACTCTAGACAAGCAGTCAGAAGGATAATAAACCTTTGTAGAAAGATGACTCTCTTTATTCATCATTGCCACTGGATCACATATGAGTAGGGGAAAGACATCTTAATTCCTTCCAGGCCACAGCTCCCTGATACTGACTTCAGAAGTTAATAAAATCTCCAACCAAATCCAAACTGCTGAATCATCGGTTACCTTTGCAAAACATTGAATTAGACCAGTGAATCCAGTTCTCTCCACTGATTTTAAGGGGACCTCAGTGATTCACTTGCAAACATACAGAACAGACATCCCAGGTAACTTGAACCCCATGCTGGTAATTTGATATCTGTGAGTCCATGACGTCATACCTGGTTTTTTACCTCATAGAAAAATAAAAAGTTTCTGTTCTGAACATAAATTTTGACTCCGGCAAAAGTTCAAATTATTTGTTTTTCAGGATTCAGTGGGGAAAAGGTAACGATCTGTTAATAGCTTTGTATTTCTTTCCATCTTTAGAAGTCTTGGACCTTTCCTTCTGCGTTGTATCGTAAACTAAACAAAACACAGATTTTTTTCCACCTGTTTCTAGAACAAATGCAAATATTGTGTAACCAAAGGGAAAATTGCCATTCACTGACTACAGATGTCTTCTTAACTGACAGAAAAGAAGACATCAATATCTGATTTTTTCCTTAAATTAATGATATCCAAGAGTGCCACTGAAATCTCCTTTTATTTCTAAGGCTACATAAAAGAATTTTACCTCTCAGTACTAACTGATCGTGACTAGCATAATGTTTTTATTTATGTTTCTCCAAGCATCAGTTAGCACGATAGATGAACACAGGAAAAAGGAGAGAAAATTGTGCTCTCAGGAAATCTGTCAAATAATGCAATTGCTCTGTACCTGCAGGAGAAGAAAGTCTATGAAATTCCTTTTCTATTGTATGCATATTTAATGACAACAGATTCAGTGGCTTTATTTTATCTTTATTTTTTCATTTTGAATTTGGGAATATTTGAAGCTGAGAACATGACTGAGAGAGATTGCTGCACACAGAGGCATGCAAAACTTCCTGCATCTGAAATTCCCCAGAGATCTTTGTCAGAGGCCTCTATGTGGGTAAAAAGCAGAAGAGATCATATCAATACTACATTCAAGGTCAAACTGGTCATAGACAGGTAGATTTTCAAAGGATTTTGATATGTGTCTTCCCTGCATGATAATGTGTGAGACAGTTTCCTGAGATGGTGCAGCTAATGTGTATCTGAAAGCCCAGCCAGTATCTCTGAACAGAGCTGTGCAGCACTGTAGTGTCTATGGATTCTTTGGAGTGAGATCACGTGTGCTCGACATAGTTCAGCGATCTATCACCCACCTTAAACCTCAGGACTTTCAGTAGGAAACTCTTGCTCAGGTACCATAGTTTAAGCTCTCACAGCTACCAAGAGATGCTGATGCTTGTCCTGCAGCATCTTGAATGATCCTACAATACTCCTGAACTATGGTCACCTCCTCTTAACTTGGGGGGAGTTTGTCCAGAGGTAATAGGGAAAGTCTTCCAGCAAAAGAGAACCATGTTTATCTTTAACAATTCATGTGACATTAAAAAAAGCACATGGGTTCTCCTAATCAAAGTGATACTTCCGAACAACGGTGTTTTGGTTGGTTTTTTTTTGTTTGTTTCAAAAGATTTCCATATGATTACTTTGCTCAAAGGTTTTGTGATTGTACTGCTAATGTATACATTTAACTGTACACTTTAACTTTTAGTTGGTCTAAGCCATACCTGTTACCAAAATTTGTGGGCTATGGTTATACAAGTTAAGTTACAAGCTGTGGTTATGCCAAGCTAGGGGCCTGGCACAGAATTTGATGAAGCTTTCTGCAGAGAGCCTGTATAGAATTTTGGCAACCAGAAGGAGTTACTTCACTGTCATCATTCTCTTAATAGTGTAATTCACACCCAACCAAGGAAATATGTATTATATTTCAGATAGAATATAGTGTTTAATATAGACAATTTGATAGGAGGTCGATGGTCACTGAAGAGACATTTACATTCTTTAAATAAGAAACCATGCACTAGAAAAGTCTTTCTGCAAAATTAGAGTATTCTCTGGAAAAGAAAAACTGTGGCTGTTGAAAGGTACACCTAAGCGTGAATTTTATAATTCACTCTTGTCGTATATTGCTCTGTGCAGGAGATTATGTCCTACTGTATTTTTGTTTAGCTTTTTCAGTTTCTACTGTAGGCACTTACCTTTATATTTTTTTAGATTCTTTGTGGAAGAGGTAAATTAACAAATTATAAAGCCAGAAGAAGCTATTCACCGCAGGAGCATTCTAAAACTCTCAAGGGAAAATAGATAGTAAAATGCCTTTTAATAGTGAGATTTTGAGAAATCCAATGGCAAACCTATTCCATTTTCACACACTCTTCAAACACTAAAAAAATTTCATAGCATCCTGAAATTCAACAAATGCAAAAATAAAAAGACTTGAGGATATGAATAATTGTCTGTGTTCTTAATTGAACTTTCTGTTTCAGCTGCACTACTGTACCTAAAGTTTTTCTTAGAGATTTTGAAGATCTATGTAAATTGGCTCTTGGCTTTAAGGGTTGTGATATATGCTGACTGATGTATATCTACATCTTATTTATGCAGCCTTGAAAGGCTGATTCTGAAACAAAATATGAATTAGCCATAACATTCACCTGTTTATTATTTCACACAAGTAGTAAATATTTACCTGGTTTAGTTTATTAAGCATACAAGAAAATTCAGTATTTCTGGTTCTAAATGTTAATCTCCTAGGAGATTTCAGACACAGCACTTTCTGACACTAACTACAAAGAGGTAAGAAAAAAATCCTTCTTTCTTGTAGGAGTACCAATTTTTATTCCTTTGCACTGAATAAATTACTTAAGAGGACAAGTGATGGGAAAATTAAAAGGATGGTAATTAGAACCTGGATATTAGTCTAATTTCTCAGAAATTAGGCTATTTTTTTGAAATATTTTTACTGTGATTGCTTCAGGAATGTGTGATCTACTTATGTGTATTTTAAAAAAAAAGCTATATTTACTGAACAGGAACATAAGAACCTACTGAAGACCAAGAACTATGGAAAAATCATGTCATAAATCCCACACAGTGGGGAAAAAGGCCACTGACTCTTGAAAACTTGAAGTCTTTTCACTGCATGAACATTTAAGGACAATTTTCAAGTGACAGACAACAAGGCTGAAGTGTTTTTTTGAAAATGCCTACAAATGTTTATTCATGGATGGTGTGCACTCTCCACAGCTATGCAGGGAAAGCAACTTATACATATGCAAATAGCACTGAACTCTGCATTTGTATGTGAAATTACCTGATTGACATTTCAAATCACTGTGTCTTGTGCAGTTATGAGAGTTACTCAATTGCTTCTATTTAAAAATTCAGCCTTAAGGCACAATTTTGATGAGAATAAGAGTATATCCAAGCATCCTCTGTCAAACTGGGCTTTCTTTTTAGATTCTTTGCAATAGCCTATATGCTACTTGATTGAGATTGTCCCTGCAGAGAGGTAATTGTGTTACGATTGTAAGGCATGCATTTCTTTTGACGTGGAAGCCCTTTACTATGAAAGACATTAAACATAAATGACAGTATGATTCATCCTTGTTGCAATAAATTATTCATTTTTTCTTGAGTACCTGGATTCTAACAACTGAAGAACTTTCCCTCTTCCAGCAGAAATCTCTGTGGTTTCCCAGCCTTTTTGGCACAGTTTCTTGATCTTAACTGTATAATAAGAAAGACAGTTTATTTCTCTACAGAATGAAAATTATCCTGCCCATTCATGTCTTTATCCGGTCAGTTTATGAAATGCAGAGTTTAGAGTACATTTCATCTGAGATGAGATTCATCTTACGGTGTCACACATTTAAGCTTAGGTACCCTAACTCAGTGGAGAACTTTACCCACACTCAGGTCTCTAGAGCAGTGGGAGGTAGGTTTTCTCCTGTGGAACCAGCTGGAGTTCAGGCAGGACACCCTATCCTAGAATCCTACCTTTGGGTAACTGAATCAAGTTTATCCACAAAAGACAAGGAAATCTGTGAAAGGACTTAGTCGGCCAAAGATGGTGTCTAGTTTTTCTGAGTGAGCAGTCATTTCTCTACACACCATAGCTATGCTGATCAGATCTCCAGGGACTGGAGTGGCAACTTAAGCAGCCTCACAGGCCTCTAAGCAAGAAAAGGTTTCTTCCTCTACCCCGATGCCTGTGCAAAAAAATCTCCAAAATGAAGCTGTCAGATAAGAAATGCAGACAAAGAAGTACATATTAATGACCATCCACATAGGTACTTTCCTTTTCTTAGCTGTATTCCCACTATCTTTACTTGTAGGTCAACAAGCTTCAGCAGACAAACACAAAGGATAAAGTGAGCATCGATTTCCTTGACACTGTGTGTATGTATACCCACTGTCAGTTTTTCATAGAAATAAGGCATGACTTTTACCTTGATATATAAGGCATGCCGTTATATGTGGCTACAGCCCAGCTGAAGACTGATCCAGAGAGTATCCATGGCAAAAGTTCTTCATATCTAGCTTTTTCTTAAGAGTCATTGAAAGTCAGTTAGAAAGAACACTCAAACTGTTCCTAGAGACATTGTCATGGAAATCTCTCTTATTCAGCTTAATTGCTCAGTGAGTTATTGTTGTTACTATTGTCAATAATTCTATGCAAAATATTTTTATTCACAGATGTCAAAGTACAATAAGAAGTTAGCCAAGCTTTTTCATGGAATGGGTAATTTAAAAATGTTTATTTAATGATTTGCACCTCTCTTTCTTGAGTGAAGAATTCTGCAAAACCCTGTAACTTCTAAGTTATATCATATTCACACTCAAACACTCACACACAGAGCTTTTTTTTTGAATTAGTTATAGGAGTCCAAGAAGATTATGCCTATTTTCTTGAAGGTCTTGCTCCAACAACTTAATCCTCAAGGATTAAGACGCAGGCCTTGGTAAGGATTTATTGTACATGTGCAAAACTCATAGCTTCTGAACTTATCATTCATACTGTGTTGCATGAAAATTATTTCCTAGAAGACATCAGGGGTGAATTTGCCTTTTAGAAACAGCTCCTGACCAAGCTCTTTATTTAGAGGACTTTAGCAGAGAGAACATACATTAGGATGAGACTCAAAAATTAGCAGTGTTTATTAAGTAACTTTCCTTCAGTAGAAAAAGATTAGGGAATAGAGGAGCTGAAGGAAGATAATTATCTCCAAGATGCCAAACAGTACTCAGTAGTGGGTTGCAAAATAAGATCGGCTATAGACCTGTGTAAACTAAAAGTATTCTCAAGCTGCCCTTGTGTGCTGGTTTAAAAGTTAACCAGCAGGGGAATTGAACTCAACTCAAAAGAGAGATTATAAGTCAGAATAACAAT
>JAWMRA010000041.1:20540484-20633015 GCA_035584735.1 Pseudotriccus pelzelni | reverse complement strand
ATGGCATGGAGGGCTATAGAATACATAGATTGGGTTACACCCATGAATTGGTCCCAGTTGTTCTAACTAGGACACCTTGTTACCTGCTAATTGGTCTTCTATTTATATAACATTCATTAGAGATCAGCATTAAGCCGCAGTCCACACATGAGGTAATTCAATCAGCAGAAGTCCCTTTTAAAAGGTCACAGAAGTGCCATGATCACATCTATCACTGCTTCTTACACCCCAGTGCCTGTCCAACTGACTTTAGCTGGTTTTGGATTGGAGATTATTGTTCCTTTTGGTACATTTATGGTTTTTTATTAATATATTACTTGTGGCATTGGTATAGTTCGAACTTACCAATATTTATAAAAACCATCCTTCTGGATTTGTTACTTGAATGCTAAAAATTTTGTCTCTTCTGGGACACCTGTCTTCCTAGTTTTTCTTCAGACTTTTAAATGACCCTAAATTTTATATGTTATGCTGGAATACACTGAAAACTACCATCTGAAAAATAACAATGCATTTGAATATACTTATTTTTGTTGTCTACATATGGGGGAAATTTTTCTACCAGTAAATCCCAGGTTAGGGTCAGTGCTGTTTTGCTACTTCTGGGAGACAGTATCACACTTGTAACTCTACGCATGTCCAAGAAATGAAAGATTTCCAGATATTTCAAAATATTCTATTACCTTGGAGTGTAACTAAATTGAGTATTTAGCAGAATAAGGGATAGGTGTGAGGCTCAAAATAGTACATTATTAGTTAAAAAGATGTTATTTGTTAAACAAGTCTTCCCAGAAATTTTAGATATTGACTTTATCAATTTATTTATATGAGTTGCACAAAGTTGTTAAATAGTTTTAAAAGTGAGAATTTGGCTTTGTATCTAGGAGAGATCAGTCAGTACACTATTGTAACAAGGCAGGTTTAAATTTTTACCATCACAATGTTTTGTTAAAGCCTTTATTTAAAGAAAATTCATTCTTGCTCGTCTTCCCGTTCCTGCACTTATCTTTGTCACAAGAACATGACATCTGAATTTCAGTGCCCAACATGGGCTTGTGAGCTATCACAGCATAACTAAGCTGTGCTGTTTTCACCTTTTCAAAATTCAGTAATTTGAGTGTCTGAGGCTGTGGTTCTTTCTGGCAGCTGCCGACGTTGCAAGAAGAGAGGAGATCAGTCAATCAAAGTCTAGAATAAGTAAAAGGTCAGAGGAGTCAATACATTGCTGCCTTTCACAGGCTCTGTGAGGTTCTAAAAATCCATTCACGTGACTTGAAAGGGAGAAAATATCTGCGCGATTCATTCACACAACATGGAACATAATAAAAATAGGAAATAGTGCCAGCTAACCATTTACATTTGCTTTTACTTTGGCAATATTATCCCCTCTAGGACTCTAACAGACTACTAGAAAGATAAGTAGTATATCCTATGATCATAAAAATGGATTGGTTTCCAGGTTTTTTTTTTTTGTTTCCGGTTGTTGTGATCAAATTGGACTATTGCCTTTAGAAATACAACTTTGGGCTTGAGGCTGTACAGATGCTACTGTCATGAGGCTTGGGCTAGTATCTGCATTTATCAAATTTCACAATGATGGGAAATATTTTAAAGTGTTTGTTAAGGCCATCGATATTTTCCCTAAGCCCTTTTCCATTAACAAAAACAAACAAACAAATCTTTAATTTTCTCACTCCACCACTAAATGTGATTTAGTGGTACCCACAGGTGCTCCAGAACTTGGAAGTCATTTCATAGAGAGCTTGTAAGACCTGACCACCCTCCCCAGCACACTTGACTTCCATCAGCTGAAAGCCCCTGAGTACATAAAGACATTGTCACTATTGATGAGGCAAAATAAAAACAAGGGCCTTAAACATGGACACTTTTTGGTAGCAAGGGCAAACTTTTCAACCTTCTCTAGACTCTGGAGACTGTTGTAAACCCTTAAGTATTTAAAATCACTTGTAAATGGGGCAAAGTCATCAACTTTGCTCCTAGGACAGGTGATAAAAAAGTGTGAGGAGTGGCTGATAGACTAGAAGGCTGTGCTGGCATTCAGCAAGTCCTATCCAGGATGGACAATTGGGTGGAGAGGAACCTAAGGAAGTTCAACAAAGGCAAGTGGAGGATCCTGCACCCAGTGAGGAAAAAACCCATGCATCACTACAGGTTAGGGGTTGATCTGCTGAAAAGAAGCTCTGCAGGGGGTTTGGATGTTCCTTCCAACTCCAGCCATTCTGTGATTCTGGGATTCTGTGATACTCTTTCTATAGCTGTTGGAAGGGGAGATTTGTCTCCATGGAAAAGGGAACCTGCCCACACTGGAGGAAGATAGCAGACTGTGTAAAGGGCATCAAAGGTACTGCTACCAGAGTTGAAGGACTGGGTAAATCAAAATAAAAGGCAGTATTACCAACTTCACATAGAGATGAAGAAATCACTTCAAGGTTTTATACAAATTACAAATAATTGCCCTAAATCATTTTGCCATGATGGAGCCATGGCAGTATTACCTTCTCTGCTCTTAGTCTATTACATTTTTAATTCTGAGCTCCTGTTTGGGGTCTCTTCAGATGGCAAAGCACCTGCTACCTGACTACATGATAAACGAAGCACCTCATCTTAAAACAAGCTGAGCTCATTTGATGAGATTTGCTGGGCAAATTCAATGAGTCCTTCATGTAAAATCTTCTGAAGTTTAATTTTCATTAGTTATTTTTATTCAGTGGCATGAATATGAGCTAAACATTTATAAGTTGGCAGCTTTGGAAAAAGTATCAATATGGTTGCTTTTCTTCACACTTGCATACAAAAGTACACACAAGTGCTTTAGGAGAAAAATCTGTTCACATTGTGTGAGATAGTGCCATCACATTGCTGAGTTTAATCTGGAGTTTGGGAATACTTTGTTGCTGAATTAGAAACTTTTCTAATTTGGATGGTGGATGTGTGGGATATTATGTTGGATTATTAGGGGTTTATTGGATCTTGTAATACCTTTTGCCATAAAAAAGTCATTTTAATGTAGGTAAACATGAGGCTTTTATGGAATTCTACATGAATTTACACGAATAATCGTTGACACTCACTTATACAAGAATAAAGAAAATTGTCTATAATTTAAACCTGAAAACAAAGCCTTTAAATAGAGCTAGGATGTCCTTTTCATGCAGTCATACTACTATATACTTAGTAGCCAGTGCCATAATTGGGACAGTGAAGTAAGTGAATCATTGCATTGTTCTACAATGGTGAATACATTTTTTTTCCCTTTTGAGGCTGCTGTGCAGGCCAATCCTAAAAAAAAAAAAAAAAGCTGGAGTAATGCCTTCAGTGTTACAGCCACTGCTGACAGAATGATGTGGTTCCAGTTCTCGTGATATTGCTGAGCATCTACTAGAGTGATAACCTCTATTTCTAGAATTATAGATAAAAACTGGGTTGGAAGGGACCTCTGGAGATCATTTATTCCAATATTCTGCCCAAAGGATGCCTAAATTTGGGTTTAGTTGAGGTTGCTCGGAGTCATAACAACTTTTGAAAACTGCAGATGGGCATTCCAGATTGAGGAAATGATCAGATTTTTTCACATATCATTTGCACCTCAGGTAACTTGCATTTGTAAAATCATAAAATCATGGGATGACTTATGTGGAAGGGACCTGCAAGATCATCTAGTTCCAAATCCCCTGCCATGGGCAGGGACACCTGCCAATAGACCAGGTTGCTCAGGGCCCCATCCATTCTGACCTTGAACAATTCCAGTGATGGGACACCCACAACTTATCCGGGCAACTTGTTCCGGTATTTCACCACCTTCACAGTAAAAAATTTCTTCCTAATATCTAATCTGAACCTATTCTCTTGGAGTTTAAAGCCCTTGTCCCTTCTCCTATCACTACATGCCCTTGTGAAAAGTCCCTCTCCAGCTCTTTTGCTGTGCCCCTTCAGGTACTGGAAGGCTGCTCTGAGGTCTCCTGAAGCCTCCTCTTCTCCAGGCTGAACAATCCAGACTCTCTCAGCCTGTCGTCATAGAAGAGGTTGTACAGTCCTCTGATCATCTTCATGGCCAAAGATCTTCCTTCAAAAGTTCTGCTCTTTTGGACATAAGTGCTCAAGTAGCTCTTGTGTTTGTTAATAAACAGAAAATTAGAGTAACAAGGTAGGGTGTTCAGAGGTAGACAGATATCAAAAGATCCTGAGGAATAAGGTGCAGATGAGGGCAGGGCAGACAGAAAAATGAGGAAACTACCAGGGAGCAGAAGCATGAGAAGTAAAATTTTCTTTTTATTGTCTGTTCATCCCTATAACTTGCACTGCTGCTGAATCACTAGATTTTTTAAATGGGCAGACTTCTGGAGATACATCTCAAAATACAGCTTTCTAATAATCGAGGCATATCTCTTTCTGTTGATCTGTGCTACATACTTAGGCTATACAAAGTTGACTGTGGTCAAGAACACCTCTCACTTTAGCTCCTGTCCGTATCTCCTTTCCCATTCTCTCTTTCAGCATGTATTTACATAGCACAGTGACTCTGAGAGTTACTGAGGCATGTTTGGATCTCCACTGAAGAAGAAATAAAAAAGGTACATGTATGCATGATTCAAACAGAGAGAGGGTTGTGATCTGCCAGCACAGGGAGCAGCTGCTGTAACTCACAGAGAGAGAAGGACTGCAGCAAAGGCAGGGTATAGTTACATATAAAGCCTGCCTGTCCAGAGTATGGAGCTGGAAACTATGACTGTGAAGGGTATGATCACTGCAGCTAGAGATGTTACAAGCCTTAACAGAAACAGTTAAAGGGTCCCCTTTAATCAAAAAAATTTTTTGAAGCTGTGAGCTGGTATGGTAATTCAGACAGGAGTCAAATGAGATGGCACATGGGAAGATAGAATTATTATCCATTTGTTTAAGCAGATTCTGGGAGCTGACCCTGACTGAACTTCTGAGTGCTCCCATGTTTGATCATCATTTGACCACTCTGTATAAATAATCATATTTGAATTTGCAAAAGGCAGAAAATTCAGTCTGCAACTCCATCCTTAACAGCCATTTCCTGCTGAGCCTTTTTATGTCCTCCCGCATGGTACTTTGGATCAAAACACTTTGGAAAAGATGAGCAATAATATCTGGGCACGATGATAAAGAAAGAGAGGCCTGTTCCCAAAACAACGATCAGAACTGTGTTTTTGTTCAAACAAAAGGCATGTTGGCTACTGTGAGACACAAGAAGGCTCTTAATGTTCTGCAGGGGCTTTTGAAGACTGTATAAACATGAAAAAAGCAGTGACTGTTTAGTGGGCTAGAAATAATTCAACATTACAGATGAATCATGTTTCTTTGGCTGTAAAGAGGAGCAGAGGGTGTCTTACTAAGGAAGAATACAATAAAAAGTCTTCTGCTCTGAATTTTACTAAGCTGAAGCAAAAATATTATTTCAAAATAGGTAGAAAATTTTATAAGCCACTTTTTCCATAGTATTGTATGCTCATATGGCCAGAAAACCCCACAGTAGTGTTTACTTGCACATTTGGATAATTTAGACCTCAGTTTGGCAGTAGTCAGCAATTCTACTGTCAAGATGATGATTTTTACCGCAAAAGGTTGCCTAGTAAATATTAGATAACGCTTAAGGAATTATCTCAATTTAATATTCCATTTTGTACAACAGACTTTACTTTCTTTTTCTCTCATTTCTGTTCTTGTAAAGGCAATGACTGTTTCCAGTCCTCCACCTTTACAATATTTATATAGAGAACTAGTGCATTACCATTTCTATGGAAAGAAGAAAATAATGTATATGAGTTAATAATTAGTTCTCTGAGATGACCCTAGCTTGTAACACTCAGCTGACAATCAGGATGGATAATCTCACAAAATTTTATCCTTTTAAAAGTTAGTTGTTTAGTGTATTCTCCCTCTTGAGTCACTGGATAAAAATGGGCAATCCCAGAAGACAATTTATCTAAATTAATCTAATCAATTTTAAATTTGTATCCTATGATGAAATTATTGTCTATGTTGGTATATCTGAGAATAGTGGATTTGATATTTCAGCCTTCCAGACATCAACATCTAAGCGAGGTAAATCCCTTCTTTGGGCCTAATAGAGCTTTTATATTCTTTTTCTATGTGCTTCTGCATTTTATACCTCAAATTTTCCCCTTACAATAATTTAAAATGTAAAAAGACATGGATCCATGATAACATGATTTTTTTACAGGCATAGTCATAATTGTCCAGTGTATCTACGCTCTCCTTTCAAGAGTTATTTAAGTCATACAATAATCTGCAAGTTAACATGAGACCAACAGTATCAGAACTTGCCACTAAAAATATTTATATGAATATAAAAATATTTATATAATAATATTTAATACAAAATATTTATATGAATAAAACATTCATTTTTGTATGCAGTAACTCTTTGACACTTGCCTTGAAGGAGCTAATTCTTTATTTTTCTTTAACTTTACATTTATTTTTCAGTGTTGTTTCAGTCCTCAAACTCAGTAGCTAAGGCAGAAGAGATGGAAAAGGTAACTAACCCTTTTCTTGCTGCTGCTATGATATTTTTGAACATCTATGAACATTTCTGTACCAATTTCACTGTCTGATGGCAGGGTCAGTGTTAGCTGTTGCCAGCCCTTCCATCTTGCTCCCTTGCTCTTGCACAACAATGGGGATTTCATACTATTTTCCCTTTTCCTGACTCTGACTATTCATTATGAAGGTGGAAATAATGGCTCTAATGGCTATCAAGTCCCTCCCCTTCTTCCCCTCCACACTGCTCAATGTGACTCTTTCATTCTTTTGACCACGCAGATACAGAAATGTCCCAACGGCAAGGAACTGTCTGCTCCGAAGCACACTTGATTTTGATTCTCTTCCTTTTCTTCCATCCTTGCCTTAGAGGTGGAAAATTACAATGAAAAAAGCAGCGACCAAGTCCAGTGAGTTTTCATTGTCCAGGATGTTCTTGACCGAGGCAATTCCCCTCCCCATCCTCATAATTCATTTCATTTGGATGATTAAATTAAGCAGAAAAGGTTATTTTGTTGGAAAAGAGCCTGTATTAGTTGCATAAAAGCTGTCACTGTTCTGTTTTGGCTTAGTCTCCTCTCTGGCTCACAGCAGCTCACTGCCATTCCCCTTTCGTTGAATTTTTAGCTTCAGGCACTTCTCTAGTCCCCAGGATTTGTATCCTTTTTTTTTTTCCTTCCAAAAGTGAGCATGACATTGCTGAATCCGGAGCTGTTCCCCTGGCTGTGGAGCCTTCACAGTTGTTTTGATATTTCTGACTTGATGAATTTTCCTTTCTTTCTGTTGTTTCCCCTCTGGTCTGCCATGGCACTGGAGGTGCCTGTGGCTGGAGGGAGCTTGGAGATAGCATACCTCACACCAGTACTTCATCCATGTGAGATTTCCTTCTCTAAGGAAATAAATTTCCTTGTCTTCAAGAAGTGAGAGACCATATGAATTGCTTGGCTGACTACCACTCTCTCCCTGTGTTCTTGCTCTTGGTTTCTGGCTGTCCCTGCCTGCTCCATCAGCTGTGTTGAGCAGGGACAGACTTTTTGTGAACATAGTTATTGATTAAATCCTGAGCTCTTCAAAACAAATACATCAGTGAATGTAAAGACATTAACTCTGAAGCTGGTTTTTTTTTTTTTTAAATACAGAAGCTTTTTAAACTGCAAAATATCAAAACAAAAGACTTCAGATAGTTACATAGTGCCTCCACTCAATTAGAGCAGAGCAGAGCTCACAGGGCAAAAGAACCTGATGTTTCCTAGTTGAAAAAAAAGCTTGTGAAATTATATTTTGGAGAAGTAAAATTGATCTGGCTCTTTTGTTCCACTCAAGTGGCAGTGATATCATTAGAAATTAATAATAAAAGCAATTTTCACAGGTAATTTAATAAAATAAGAAATACTTTCTGTGTTGGATGTTGGCTGATATTTTCTATCTCGTATTTTTTTCAATTTAAAATCACAGGTTATTTAAGAAATAGATAGGGTGCAAAAAATACTCTTTTATCCCCAGAATTTTATTGCAAGAACATAAATGGCATAGTAGAAACAAGAAAAACATGGATAAATATATAATTTAATTGTTCCAGGATACTAGTTTTACTTGCTTTCTTTATTTGCTAGTTTCAGGGTGAAGAAACCCTTCATTGTCTTGACTAAACTGAAAACATCCTCCTTCATTAGAGCAGAATGATGAGTTGCTCGTGAGAAGTGCAGCTTTATGGAAGAACACCGCTGTGGTTGGATTTTTCTGTTACTTTGCAGCATAATCTTTGGTTTGTTCAGCATATAATGTCCCTTTTACACAACATGTGACATTCTTTTGACATACTGGATTCTAAAAACATTAATGTTGACATTCATGGGTTCACTGGTGTATTTAATGGATTGTAGATATTACCTTATTATATTAATGAAGGCAAAGACCCTTCCACAGCTTTCTCAAGTGGTTGATCTATTGCCTCTGGCCATGCAGTTGTTTGCAGTGCCAACATACAATCTATAGATGGATCAATCAGGCATGTTAACATGCAGTGTTATCACACAGAGCAGCTGCACTTAGCTAGAGAATAATAGGTTTTGACGATGTTGTACATTTGACACATTGTGAACTTGCTTACCATCCCTTGCCAGAGAGAAATGCCTGCTCGGCTGCTCTACGGCAACGCCTCTCCGGTGTGATGGGGTGGAGTGCGTTTTGAGGTTTGGCATGACCTGTGAAGACAGAAAGGAGGAGCAGCTGAGCCACTCTTCTGTTCAATCCTTACCAGAGAGCAGGGCAAGGGCATATTGCCAGAGAGCAGAGCCCAGTGGACCCACAAACTCTTTTTGTTTTGAACATAGCAGTGAACCAAAACATGGTCTGCAGTTTTTTGAACTGCAGCAGATCTGTCCTGAGAAAGAAATTGAGCAAATTGAGTTAACTGATGCCTTAACATGTATCTGAAAACAATTTGAAAATTGAAACACCCTCCAAAACTTTTGACAGTATAAAGAACAAGTGATGAAAATGTAATTTTTATCTTACTCATAACTTCCAATATTCAGGATTTAAATATTCATTGCTCAAATAAAATGATATTGCCATAAAATTCCAAATAGTCTATTCAAAATATTTTAATCTAGTTTTCTGATAGCAAGTTAGGGAGAATGAATATAAGTTTCAATTAATTCAAGTATGTCATTTTGAAAACATTTTTTCAACCAACATATTTTATTTTCTATAATAAGGACTCAGTTAATCAGGCAAACAAAAATTATGGCTTATTGACTCTTCTATTATATTTTTTCTGTTGATTAAATTTATATGATAAGATTACTTGGATAAATTCAACATAGCCAAAGATGAAGCATTCTTAGTTCCCTTAATCTGGTCTAGAAATAAAAAGATTTTATGTTTGGCTTTGATATTTTTAAATTTAATTTTATCTGAAATTGATAGTCTGAATAAATAAAACTGGCTGCTCAAAGGAGTTTGCTTGCACCTTCCAGTAGTTGAGTTTTGAGATTGTCTCTTGTTTTGTTTTTTTTTTATTTCAGTTTTCAGTTTTCACAGTCTGAATTTGAGCTATAGTGCAATGTGAGATTTCATTTATTAAGGACATGACAGAGATTAATAAAATGCTGGACAAGCTACAAGTGATAAGAATTTTGGAAGCTTCACTGTAAAATTGAATGAAATGGAGATAGAAATTGAAGACATGGAGATAACAATTGATGGACAGAGTCTATTCCAACTGAGAATACCAAAGAAGACTGTAGAACACTGTGAAATTGAATTGATCACCTGGAAAATAAGTTTAGAGTGAGAAATATCAGGTGTGAGGGCTGGAGAAGCTGAGCTAATCTTTTCTGAAAGGATTATGAGGGCCAGAAATGGGATATCTTTCAGCTCTTTAAATGTATGGCATACATGGCCTCTCACAGCTCTAGTGCCATCAATTAGACAACACACAAACATGGTATTTGTACAATGTGCTTTTTTGGGCCTCCAGTAAAAAACCTAAACATTAAAATGTGTGTTGGAAGCTGACATTGGGAATGGAATAATTTAAAACAATTCAAAATGATGAAATTGCAAATTAAGTGAGGACTATTAGCTGAACCAGAATTCGGGCAACAGAGCTCTAATGGACCATTTAATACCATTTTGTCAGGAAAAGCCCATACTTGACTCTAAGAAAGCCAGAATAAGAATAATTCCCTATCTTATATTTTTTGGTGTTGTTTCAAAGTTTAACTTCTTAAGGTTAACTTGCCAAGGCCTTATGTTCAGGTATTTGTGCTGCTTCTGAGTACACGGAGAATATAGATAGGAAGGTGGACTGTATACAGACTGTGAAAAATGGCTTTGATTCAGCTGCTGAAGGTTTTATTTTCAATAATGTAGATTGTCATTGCCTTTTCTCTCAGTTCTTAACTGCTATTGTCACAGAGCTCATTTAGTTGAATTTATATGATGTGATAAGTTAGTTTTACATTTATTATCATAATTATCATGTCTGATTAATCTTGCTTATTCTGGAAAGTCATGCAAGTTTCTTACTGGAGGGCATACTTTTAAGTTTTAATATTCATGTATAAGGCAGCTGACCTGAAGACTGAAAATAATTAATCTGGACTAAAGGTACCTGTGGTAAATTAAAGACAGGTATGCTGGGATGGTTTCAATATCCAGTGTTGACTGAAGCTGGATGAAGATGGATGTAGTGTGAATCAGAGGGCGTGGTGATTACTAGAGCTACACCCATCAATCCAGCATGGCAAAATGAGGTTTTAAGCAGTTTTTTTTCAAATTTGTCTGAGATGATATAACACTCCTTTTAAGTCTATGCTCAAGCTCACCTAGATACCCCTGCAGATGTCATTTGTTCTGGCCGTGCATGGGACACCCAGATAAAAACCTGCGGAAATGAAATCAGTGCAGGATTTGACTGTATTCAGTCATTCACTAAAATTCAGTAATACACGAGATGGAATTTCCACGAGGTGATCAAAATTATTTCCTCTGGCCATCCCAACCTAATTTATGTAGTAAGATAATTATTAATTTGTCAAAATTATCTGGTATTGATATTTCTATTTTTTTCCATTTGGTACTTCTTTGCATAAATGAACAGATAGTATCTTACTCTTCTGTTTGTATGGTTATTTATGAATTAGCGAATTTCTAATTGTGCAGGCTAATTTTAATTTTTTTTCACTGACAAGAGGGACAAAAAAAAAAAAAAGAGAGTTGTAGTCTAGGCTTTCCAAAGCTCTGAAGCATTCTCCCGTGGAAGTAGCACTGCTTGTAATATAAAACATGGACTAAATATTAAACCTGATTTTTGCATTTCTTTTTAGTAACCTTATCCATTTAGACAACACTAGCTTCTGAACTTTTGGTAGGCATACTCTAAGCCTATATGTAGACTTTCCTGGCTGAAAATTACTCAGAAAAAAATCCAAACAGCCACTGATTGACCAGAAAGAAGGAACTAGGACAGAATTGCTTTATAGCTATGTCTTTGTGGCCTCCTTATGAGTGCATTCCTTACAAACAAGCCTACCTAGACTAACAGAGGAGAGAAAAAAAAAAGATAACTAGTAAAAAAGTAAAGCAAAACCACAGGCTAATTATGAAGAGGTTTTGGCATGTTTTCTTCATTACCATGTTTGTATGAAGAGTGAGTTACCTGAGTATTGCTACATATTGTCATCTAACTTTACACTGGTTCTACTCTGTATGTTTTGAATGTATTTCATTCTTTTTTGTGGGTATCTCTTGGCAAACAGAAAGAAACTGCTTACCATCCCATTGGTATTTATTTTATTTTTGTGTTGGGAGTTGTTTGACAGTAGCTATTACTCTGTTTAGATTTGATTAATTTCTTTTGCTCTTTACTTGTGAAAATTACACAAATGGTTGACTTACAAAATTTGCTCAAATTGCAAAATGCACCAGTACCAAAACAGAAAAACATCTGGAACTCTTATGCCCCAGAGAATGGTTTCTATGTTTTTTCTACCCTTCATTCTAAAGTATCTGTTTATCCAGGGTTGCTAAATTCCTTTAGTGATGGTTTTTGTCTGTATTTGTTTTCCATGGCTATTAAAGATTGAAAATGTCTCCAGGCGATGAACTTATGGGCTAAAACTTTCCGATTGAATGTAGTAGTACATTTCAAGATCCTTGCTCAGATAACTCACTCTTCTTGCTGCCTCTTTTCTGAGGTTATGGCTGTAGATCTCACACATCTAATATCACAGACAAAGGTGTTAACTGGGGAGAAAATTCTCACTAAAGAGCTCTAAAACCTTGCTGCCTGTGCTCAGTGGAGAACTGTCTCCAAGGACATTATACATCCTTGCCATCTGCCCAGTACAGGAGTATCTAAGATGGTTACTTGGCAAGACTTTCTGTAAAGGGAAGATACTGTGCAAACAGGGGGAAAATCTTTGTTCACAGAGATAGGACAGTAGAGAACAGCTCAAGAACTGCTTGTTAGCCTGGCTTCTTGAATGCATCTTGAACTTGGGGATTTCACTGACATTTACAAAAGCCAGTAATGAAAGTTCATCCACTGTATATATGTGCAGTATTTTATGAATATTTTACACAGCAACAGGGCTGAACTAAATCTCACAAAATTGAACTAGGGTTAGAGATCTGTTATTTTAAAAAATACAGTTTTTTTAATCTTAGTTCCTAAAGTTTGCATGTCTACTTTTGGGTGGGATCTGAAGCAGAAATGCAGAGCATTAAATGACACCTTTTTTCTTAAAGTCATGAAATACTGGCAAAATTCTTCAAGGCCAATTTCTAGACACTGGAAATATGAATACCAGTTCAGACAGCCATCCCCCAATCTCTTGTCTGAACTCCTAAACCCTTGACGATTAAGCTATTACTAACTTAAACCACTCACAGTAAGTCAGTCCTGAAGGCTGATAGAAGTTGAAGTTATCATTTCAAGGCAAGAAGGGACACTACAAAAAGAAAATTAATAGATCAGACTCATGTACATCACATATATTCATAGTATTCATTATTACACATCTTTCCCTCAAAGGCCAAAGAGAAAGAGCTAATAAAAGTAGCACAAAGTTGCAGAACAAAATTATAATGCACCAAATTAGTTCATAACAGTCCATTTACCTTCAGATTTTATTGCAAGATGGCAGTAATTTAGCAGAATGCTTTTAACTGAATGCTGGAATTCTGTGCTTTGAACTGTAAAACATTTATTTTAAATATTTATTGCTCCTCTGGAAAAAAAAAAGAAAAGATGGTAAATGTGTTTTAGAAATTGTCAGTTTAAATAATCAACTTCTTTACCGAGGAATGCACTTTTGTAAAAGTGAAAAAATCTGCTGTGTGGCTTCCATGATGCTGAACGTAGTGTTTGTGAGGGGGAGAAGCCTGTAGTCACACTTGCGCACTGTCAGGTCCTAAACCCTTAATTCAGTTTGATTTGCCACTGGGAGGGATTTGCCGCTGCATTTTCTGAATGAGAAAGCAGACGCTATTATTGGGTCACATCCTACCTCTTCTTATATTTGTGTCAGCACTTTGTTCAACTGAGAGGAAAACAGTATTAGATCCAAGATACGCCTTGCGTTGTGCCAGGGGTTATGCCAAATTCTTCATTCAAACTCAGTTTTTAATGGAAAAGCCTTTGGCAATAGCGTTAACATTTGAGAAAATTCAGATCTCTAGCAGTGACCCTGGTAAGACTCCAGGCATTGGGGTGTCTCCTGTGGCACTGGGGATGGCACTGTGCCTCTGAGAGACATCATGAACTGTGAGGAGGCCCCATGTATGGGAGGAGATGAACTCTGGGGTTGGCACAGTTGTGCAAGTGTGCTAGTTTTGGCTGGGGTAGAGCTAATTTTCTTCACAGTGGCTAGTATGGGGCTGTGTTTTGGATTTGTGCTGAAAATAGTGTTGATAATATCGTGATGTTTTTGCTATTACTGAGCAGTGCTAACACAGAGCCAAGGCCTTTTCTACCACACTGGCAGGGGACTGGGGTGCTTGGGAAGTTGGGAGAAGACACAGCTGGTACAGCTGACCCCAGCTGACCCAAGGATGTTCACAGAATCACAGAACATGCTGAATTGGAAGGGACCCACAAGGATCATCAAGTCCAGCCTTTCACTCTGCACAGGACTATCCCCAAGAGTCCTCTACCATATGACGTCATGGTGGGGGAAGAAGTAAGAAAGGGAGGGAATGTTTGGAGTGATGGCATTTGTCTTTCAAAGTCATCATTGTATGTGATGGCGCCCAGATCTACTGAGGATGGCAGAACATCTGCCTGCTCATGACAAGTAATGAAAGAATTCCTATTTTGCTTTGCTTGCGTGCTTTTGCTTTACCTATAAAACTGTCTTTATCTCAACCTATGACTTATTATAACTTTTACTCTCCCAATTTTCTTCCTTATCCTGCTGGTGGGTGAGTGAGTGAGCAGCTGGAGGCTGGCTGGGATTAAACTAGAACAGTAGCAAATCCTGTCTGTCCCAGTTAATCTTCTTTGCTCATACTCTGGGTCTGTGGTCTGGGAAAGAGTGTGGTTAGACATCAGCATGCTCTGACAAACCCCACTAATGTAATGGCCTTCTGGTAAGACAGCCCAGACTGCCACCTCTGAGACTACGCCTCAGGCAAACTTTTGTGGTTGTTCTCAGCTGAAAAGCTTAAAGAAAACCACATTTATAACTTACCACCAGTCACACCGGCCTGAGCTATTGGGGCCCTTCTTGTGCCAATTATCCTATATGTAGTTTCCTGTCTCCTACTGAAACCAAAATTTGTTCTTCTGTTTGGAATGTAATACATTTGTAAGGCAAATAAATAATAAACATTAGCTATGCATGAGGTTTTCACAGTTAGTGCATTTTTTGACAGCGTATTATTTGTGATATCCCTCTTTTAGCCTATATGGATTAGGAGCTATAATAACTTGTAGTTAAAGAGCATAAACCAAATGACCTATAGTTAAAAAACATTATCTAAGCCATTCCCAATGAGAAGAATAACAATAACATTCTCAATGAGTAAATTATAAAGTTTCTTGTGTGTGTAATGGGTTCTTGGTTTGATAAGCAGCAAATGAACCTAATTAAATAAAAAGGAAATGCATGTTTTAACCCTGGAATTCTGTTGGTCAACAGGTGAAAATTTTGTGAAGGCACTGCAGACAGTAACTAAGGAAAAAGATAGAAACAAAACTGTTAATAAATTAAATGGAGTTTATAAAATCCAGTAGCTCTGCATAACCCGTCCAAAGGTTCACTGAGTTCTTGTCGACTTTACCTTCCTTCCTTCCTTCCCTCCTTCCTTCCATCCCATATGTTGCAAGTTATTTAAAAAAATTATCATCAATAATAAATGAGTAATTTTCATGCTGAAGGACTTCAAATCTATTTTTAGATGTAGAACTGAAATACAAGAAATTCAGATAAAATCACATGGGTCAAGGTTCATTTCACGGAATCACAGAATCACAGAACAACAGAATTGTTGGGATTGGAAGGGACCTCTGCAGATCATCTAGTCAAATCAAGCCAAGGCTGCATCACCTAGAACACTAACTCCAGGTGGGTTTTGAATGTCTCCAGAGAGGGTGGCTCCATGACCTCCCCAGGCAGCCTGTTCCAGTGCTCTGTTACCCTCAGTGTAAAGAGGTTCTTCTTCATGTTGAGATGGAACTTCTTGTGATTAAATTTTTGGTCATTACTCATTACTTCTTTGCCATGGAATAAAATTCTTAGGGTATACAGGCAGAGCTTATAAACATACTCTTACTTTAGGCACTAACACAGTGGACACAGACTCTGGAACATCTAACATTAGCTAAACTGAGTGGAGAAAGGAGGTTATTTGCAGAGAATGATCTAGACCTTAGTTAAGGTGGGTGATTATAGGATATATCTAGCTCTTTCCATAGACTCTATGAGAAGTCTGAAGTCCTAATGTGCATGCTTTGCTTAAGCATTTGATATAAGGTAAACCAAGGACTCCGCTCTAACTTCTTTATACTCTGTGTGCATGCCTCTCAGTAGTTGTATCCTAATCCTCCTTAAAATAGTATTTCTTCATAGAATGCAATGTATGTAGAGCCATTCTCTGCATTCACTGAAGTGGCTTGATGATACAAGAAATTCAAAAATAAGAAAATAGACAAGATATGCAGGGGACAAAGTGGAAATTTCAAACCCAGATGATTCATAGATGAAGTTAGCAACTGTTACTGTTGATTTCAACAGCAGGTTGTTCGGTTGCTTCAGTATATCTAATATCCACAACAATGTTATACATCAAAAGTAGTTTCCATTTTTAATTTATAATTTGCTTATTTTTATTTTCAATGTAAACACACGCACTTTCCAATCTTTGTGTATTTACAGATTACTTTTGCCTTTAATCTAAACACCTCAGAAAAAAATTTCTCTTATTCCTATGTCTAAATGAGGTAGAATGTACATGTACAGGTGGTATTAAAAAGAGATGTGTATTTGTCAGTTCTGTCTGTTTTAGGCACATAGTTTTGTTTGGCATAAATCATTATGTCATTATAGACTTTGCTATTGTTGAAGTTCTTTACTTTACCTGAGGTTGTTGCTTTTGTGGTTTAGTTTTTGGTTATGTTTTATTTATTCATTTTGGAGATGTTTGTTTGTTCTTTTAGTTTTTGTTTGTTTGTTTGTCTTGTTGGTCTGTTTTCTTCCAATGAGCTAAAGCTAAAGTATCCCTTGTAATTTCGCTTGGTGTGTATATGTATACATGAGTAAATAAGAAAAATGTCACCAGCCACTCAGAATTGCAAAGTCAGAGCATTCAATCTGAAACCTATGCTAATTTAAAAAAAAATGCTTTGCAGTCCTGGATTGTGATATTAATCTTCAATACTTTTTGTTTTCTTATTCTGAAAAGCAGGAGATTCTGCCTTCAGTTATACCACAAATGAAGAACAAATGCATGTTAAAAGCTGGGCAAAAAAGAGGAGAATTTACTGAGCATAATCAAGGAATTATTTTGGTGAAAAAAAAGTCACAAAAAATCAAAAGGCCATCCACTGAGAAATTAGTATATTGTAGATCTTGCAGAGATTATTAGTATCTCCCCTGGCTAAAGTCTTACTGAGATTCACACAGATCACAGGAGAAAAAAATCTTATACATTCACAATTTTTTCCAAGTGAGTGAGACAATGAGGATCAACAAACCCTATAGCAGTGAGATGGATGGTGAAGAACTTCTTCTGGTTACTTCTGTAGAATTAGAAAAGGATCAGAATAACCTGTGCCTTTTGGTGGCTTCTGCAACAACAGACAATAAAAATGGTTCTTGTATAGTTGACATGTTTGTCTTTGATCTGAAGACTAAGATAACTTCTGTGGAACCCCTGGAGTACTATAGGTATCTTTACCATTGAATTTATTTGAAAGTAAATCTGAAAAGTGACAGAACTGTGTTACAGAGAATTTGTGTGTTCGCTCCTATGAAGTGAAATTGCTGTAAGGTGTACAGTCATGTTGAAAAACTCTTAAGACATTTAGCCTGGTTTTGCAGCCTTAAAAGACATTAAAAGATTCTAGAGCTGGATAAACCTTGTGATGGACTTTATATAGCATCAATAAATTAAGTGCTATATGAATTAAAATTTAGTCCATTTTTTATCATAAGGACCTCTACAGAAACCAGCAGGTGGAGAAAAGTTCAGTGTGCTTCCATCACCAAAACCAGGTATCAACTTGGGTAGCTGGTACTGTGGGAAAAAAATCACGGGATGGATATACAATAAAGAAAAAACATACAGAATTTTTCTCCTCACAGAGGTCTATGAATAATCTTCTGTGTCACTTGAAATAAAATCATGAAAGAACAGCAACCGCAAAAGCTCTGAAGAAATCTGGATGGAAAAAATAAAAAAAAATAATCTGATAATGTGAAGCTAGATGGACTCTGTGGGTATGTAAATAGGTAAACTCAAATTAGACTGAGACATTTCCCACTAACCTTAAACTTCAGCCAGAGTTTCTTAGATTAGCTCTCCTGATGATGAATTTCCGTATCACTGGAGCCTACTTTAGTTTCAATACATAATAAAGGCTTCCTTGTTCATATTGGATCATATTTCTGGCAATAAGTTGCAGAATATTTATTACAAATAATAGAAATAATTTTCTCCTGGAAAACATTACCCCAGGGAGTACAGATTAATGCAGTTAGATATATCTGTAAAATCTTTCCTCTCTGTAAACTAAGAACTTCTTGTCTTCCTACAAAAATCCATAATTTACCATTCTGCAAGGAAAGAACTTGATCAAGAAGACAGTTATAAACCGTAGACAATGCATTAAAATGATGAAAAAAGCTTTCCCAACAGTAGGGTTGTTATGTTCTGAGTCTGTTACAAGTTCTTTCAACCTCTAGGAAATGAGGTCCAGCTTTAGCAGGGCCACTGCAGCACGCAAAAAGGAAAGTCCAACGGAAACAAAGCCTGTACACTGTCACATAGAATGACAGTCGTGGAGCAGAGTCATCTTCTTCAAACAGGCAGCATGAGTAGGGAAGAAGCTGCAGCACAAACAAACATGACTTTTAGCTCCATTTGCTTCTGAGGGGAAAAAACCAAATAACCTATATAGGAAAGCTCTTTTTTCCAGCCTAGCAAATCAGTAACTGGTATTGCCATTGAACATTTCATTGTCAATAATCTGCTAGGATCCTTTTTGTCGGTTTAAAAGTAAACTGGTGGGAGAAATGAACCCAGCTCAAGAGAGATTACAAGTCAGAGTTACAATTTACTAAAAAGATTACAATAAATGCAATGATGCAGAGAAAATTTGTTTTAACTCCCAAAGACAGGTGTATAACCCAGCACCCTGGGACAAGAACAGAATGGTGCTTGTTAGCCCCTGTGCTGAGCACCTCATGGCCCCCCTGCGTGCAGAGTAAAAGGAAAGGAAACCTGCTGGTCTTAGTGATGGTCACAGCTCTGTCAAAGTAATGATCGCAGTCTTGTTGAGAGTGGCAGTCGCAGTCCTGTAACTACAACAACCTTGAAAGAGGTTTTAAGAAATTAAAAATAAGGAAGCAGCTCTGGCAAGCAACAGTTGCTTCCTTTTAGCTGCAGTCATAGATTTGCATTCTGCTTGGCAGTCCAACTCTGCTCATTGCTTTGCTGTGCTGCAGTAGTTCTTTTCCCACTAGCTGAGGAAATCTATGCAATGAGAGGGCTTTGGAGTGATTTAATTTTCCCCAAAGAGTTCACAAATCCTGCAAAGGTATATGAATCTTCTTTCACCTTTCTCATAGGATAAGGTAAAATGATGGCCTGAAACAAAGTTGGATGGGGAATGATCTTGCAATACCTATTCCAATGGCTGAAGAATATCCAAAAAATATAGTAACTGAAGTTTCTTCACAGTAATCTTCAGTTTAGCTCTTTTTCATTGCTAAAGGAGTCTGATCCACTGTTGAGATCATCTGACTCCAGGTCCTAAATTTAAACTAGCTTCGTGGAAATTAATTGATTTCACTAGAGATTTTCATCAGAAAAAGGAAGAGCAAAATGTGCCATCAAGCTACCAGATATGTCAGTGAATTGTAAATGCAAAACTGTCATTTATGAGCATTTACTTAACAAAACAACAAATTACATATGTTGTCTCTCAGCCATAGCTTGTGGGGTTTTTGTGGTTTTGTTTGGTTTTGGTTTTGGTTTTATTTGATTTTGTTTTGTGTTTTTTTGTTGCTGTTGTTTTTTGTTAAACATTTTCTTTGTCTGCCAGACATTAAGTAAATACTGAATCAAACAGCCTTGAATTCAGCATTTGTGGTGTTTTGCCTTTCTGTTCCCCCTCTTGTTCTCTAGCAGTTCAGTTATTGGTGTCAGTGTTGTTGAGCAAAGAGGAAACATATAATGCACCTTACATAAATGTCATACTTGGTGAAGGAGTGGAAAATTAAACATTATTGAGATTAGGATATTTTTTATTCATAGGTAGAAACAGGTAGGAAACCACTTGTACTCCAACACGCTCTTATTTCATTAGCTTTTGCCCTGTGTGATGTACTTTAAATGAAAACTATTTCTTAAGATGATACTGTAACATTCCCAGCTCTGTCTATAGCTCATATAAAGCAGTTATTGAAAAATACTGCCTGGATATTGATTATTACCATTATTTTAGAAGCTATGTCATTGTGTAGTCATGGAATTAAATATTTCAAGTATATGCATATAAAGGTGCCATGACTGTCAATGGGAATGACAGTTTTTGTGATTTAAAAAAGCCCCTTACTGAAGGGAAGTCTCTGCTTTTTTACAGAAAGCAACAGAACTTACAAAGTATTTCAGCTTCCAAATATGAGGCCCATATGACAAGGTTTATATATGTATTTACATATACATACATAATGTATATATGTATAGAGGCATGCTTATATAATACATAAAATAGGTGTATATCCATATATTCATATATAGATATACATTGTATATCTATATATCTATATGTAAGATTCTCTCAAAAATTACTTCTGTTTCCAACAATGACAAAAAGACTTGTAGAAAAGCAGCATCCACCAATCTCTAGCAGTAGTAGATGCACCACCTGCTTATTGAGGTTTTCTTTCTCACTTGAATCTTATTTTGTACACAGGCTCAGGCTGTGCTTCCTTTCTGGCATGCATTTTCATGCCAAGTAATTAACATGGTCTAGCAAGACATAAGTCAGATTCACAGTGTAAAGGCCAGTTTCTGCTTATCCATTCCACAGTTTATCTGGAAGTTTCCTTTTCTCTCTTTCTGTTTATGTTCATTCAAAACTAGGCAGTATTCAGAAAGGCAGGAGAGATGCTTTTGCCTCTCTTCATGGGCAGGACAAGAAGAGGATTCAGCAAGGGCAGAAAGCAGAAATTCCAAAATGCACAAGGGCAGCAGCAGAAGATGCAGCTGGGATGTGAGCTGACTGGAGAGGGGCTGCTGAACGAGAGGACTTGGCTGTGTGGGATGGGACAGTGCAGGGAGCAGACATTAACCTCAGCAGAGTGTGAGGAGGAAGGTTATCCTTCCAAATAAAGCTGGAGAATTAAATTGCACCTGAAAACATACTGGGAGTACTCATATGCAGGGAAGTAGGGGAATGCAGGCAGAGCCATTGCCAGTGCTCACTACTGTATTCCAGCATCTGTCTTGTGTGATATTTGATATGTGCTATCACAGAATCACAGATCATGCTGAGTTGGAAGGGACCCACGAGGATCATGAAGTACAACTCTTGGCCCTTGTTAGACACCAGATCTGTAGTTATTGGGTCAGAACCACCTTGTGGGGAGTGTGTGTGTGTGTATGTGGAGGGGGAAGGGATGGGTCAAACCTCATGGAGGTGGGGTGGCATCACATCCCTCATGACAGGCCCCTGGAACCCACTTGGGGAAGCCTTGGAGTAGCTGTCAGTCACAAACAACCCAGGAAAACTTCAACACATCACACAGCCTGGAGCCCCTAACCCAGCTCAGATTGGCAGGGACCCTGAGGACACTGTCCCTCACCCTGGTCTGGAACCCCAGAGTGGCTGGTGGGTCAGAGGCCCCACCTGGGGGATTGGCCATAGGGATCAGAGCAGATAGAACAAAAGGCATGTGTTTGCCACGTGTCGCTGCCCTGCCACCTGGACGTGTGAGAGCTGGTCTATCACGAAGTTTGAGTGGTAGTTATATGATGTCTCTCCTTTCTCCTTCTTTCTTCTTGCTACCTCTGATTCTCTTTCTTTGCTCTTTTCTTGATGCTTTGAGTGGCTTGGAGCTGGAGGGATTGGATTTTGACTTAAGTGTTGTGGATTAATATGTGCTGAGTTGGTATTGTAGTGGAACATTTTGTCTAGCTTGTGTAGTGCCCTTTTTGAACCTTTTTTCTTTCCTAAATTATCAAATAAAATACTTCTTGAGAACAGGTCTGTGGCTTATTCTCTTAATGCTATCTTGAGGTATTAAAGAATCATATATATATTAAAGTAAAACTCCTACCTAAGCCCATGGGTGCAGAGTTCTGGTACTGGAGTCTTACAGCCCTGTGCAGGACCATCCCCAAGAGTCACACCATGTGTCTGAGAGTATCATCCAAATGCTTCTTGAACTCTGTCAGGCTTGGTGCTGTGACTACTGCCCTGGGGAGCCTGTTCCAGTGCCCAACCACCCTCTGGGTGAAGAAACTTTTTCTAATATCCGAACTAAACCTCCCTGACACAACTTCAGGCCATTCCCTCGGGTCCTGTCACTGGTCACCATAGAGAAAAGAGCAGTGTCTGCGCTTCTTCTTCCCCTCATGAGGTAGTTGTAACTGCAATAAGGTCTCCACTCAGTCTCCTCTTGTCCAGGCTGAACAGACCAAGTGACCTCAGCCACTCCCTGGGTAAAGATGAGCTGAACAAATCACACCCAGTGCTTCCCTGCTGATGCAGTACTCCTTTGTAGGTATATGCTGTTTTTCTTCAGAGCTCTCTTAGCTTTTTCACACTGCTTTTATCCTTTCAGATGCTTTAACTTAAATAACTGAACCTCAAGATTTGACATTTTTCATGAAAATGCCTCTTCATGCTTCAAAAAATTTTCTTCAGCGAGACAAAATAAATTTTATTGAGATTCCTAGGATTCATTTCTTTACACAGACTGGAAATTTTTTTTCCAACAAAAGCAGTTTCATTTTGCCATTTCTGGAAGGCTGAAAGAGCATAAAGTGAATATTAAACATTAACCAAGCAATGATCTAAAGGCCAATATGTGAAACACAGAAATTTATAATCTGATAATTAAAATTTGCAAGGAGTGTGTGTCTGGGGAGTTGGCCCTGTTGCAATTAGTTTTTCACTCCTTTCCAGCCTTAATTTCACAAATATATAATCTTTTTAGACATCTTAGCCTAAGAAAATAACTCAACATGGTTATAACTGCAGTGTCTCCTCAAAGCACTTTTTCAGGCAAAAATGGACAGAGGAAGCTTCTAAAAATGTGATCTGGTCTCAGACCATACAGTCAACCATGGCAGAGTACTACTGAAAATATTTTTTGGTAAGATACTTGTTCAATAATGAAAGACTTCACATGACAACAAACCAGCAACATATCAAAGGTGTGTAACAGCAGTGACACGATATGCATTTTAAAAAGGGAGAGACAAGTCTCACTGCTAGCTTGTATTTCCTTTGTATTGAATGAAATAATCAGTTTTGAGATCAGAAATCAACAACATTTCTAGCCTGTAAAGAGATGAGAATATTTTTCATAACATATTTATGTGTCTTTTGTAGCTAGTACCTACTTAGTCTTTTGAAATGTCCATTATTATGGCCTTAGAATGATGAAATGCTATAACAAGACAGCTTTTTTTAATATTAAAACTAATATAGGACTTTTTATTTATGAATTTTATGACTCACATGAGGGAAAGGTTTACATATATTTCAAGGTTACTTTTAATTGTAGATTTTCTCTTTCACATATGCAATAATTTGTGTCTGTAAAAGAACAGGAATGTGTGTTTCCTTGGTGATGTTCTTATTTTGTCAATCTTTCATACAAAGTGTATTGTCCAGCCCCAGCATGACCTTTGCCAGGAGTTGGCAGTCTCATGCCAGCAGCCAATAACGTTTAGTTCGCTTAGAATATAAAACCAAGATGGTTGTGTATCACCCCATTTAGGAAGAGCTTTTTAAAAGACTATGACAGATAATAGCTGGCTTAAGCAAGAAGAGGAGGAGCTGATTTCAGAGGAGCAAGGAGTAAGCTGTCCTTTTAAAAAAAAAAAAAAAAAAAAATTTGTAGTGGGATTGCTTTAAAGTCTGCATTTCACATGTTAGAATTATTGGATATTTCAAAACTCCAAACTGCTGTTGTGCTACTTTGGCTTTCGTTTCCCATGCAATTCCTTAATTATCCAGTCTCATAGTAAGTGGATGTCTCCTACAAGATGGAATGGTGACACCATGGGCAAGTTTCTTGGTGATTTGGACAGCAATGTGACATCAGCAAAATGGCTCAACAAAACACTCAAAAAGCAATGTGGGGAAATTAAACCTCTTTTCCATAAAGCTGTATCATAGTTTTTATTAAATTCAAGAATTTGCATGACTTATTGCCCTGCAGCACCAATCCTGAGCATCCAACACTGACATGACGGTTTCTATAAAAAAGGCAACACTTATAGAGTGTAAAGTCCCAATATGCAGCAGTGAATTTAAATGAGGATGCAGCAACTAGAAGGAAGTTAATATTTCAAGATTTTCTGTGCGTTGAGACTGGATAGCATTCATTCAGTATGTGCTCTACTGCTTAGCACCAAATCTTACGAATTCTATTACTCATACCTAACAGATGCTAAAAGGCTATGGTCATATTTCTACAGCTGAAATATTGTATGTTAGGTACATTTCAGTGTGATTCAATTCCAGCTTCAGGCTTCTTAGGTTCAGGAGTGACAAAGCACATATCAATTTCAAAACATATATAATCCATCTGTCCTGTTTTCTTCTGAAGAATTATGTTGGAATGGCAGGCATCTCATCTGAGTGCACCAGGAGTGAAACTGCAGTAAACAGAACAGACATAAACACCTTCAACTCCTTAACATAAGCTATTCTTTTTTTTCCCATTTTCTTAATAATTTCAAGGAAAATTAGACATTGTCCCAGTTTGGTATCATCCAAAGATGGACCTTCTATCTGAAACATTTATCGTGATAAGTTAGAGGACAACATCACACTTTTCTCCTGCTCATAAATTATTCTAAACACTTACAGAAATGGCCATAAAAGATTTAAATTTTTACTAGAAACTGCTAGAAGAATAATAATCTTGTGCTATTCCTGCCAATAAAAAAAACCCACAAATCTAAACAAATTTTAGCCTAATTGTAAACCTCTGGTAAGCATAACTTACTCATGCTTAAAAGTGGTTTTTTGTGCCTGACAGGAGCATGTAATGTAAAATACTGCACATACTCTGTCTTCTCATAATACTTAGGTATTATATAAGATACGCTTTCAAAAAAGCAAGGATTGAACTATTTTCCAATGATTTACCCTTCTTTCAGTTGTTTGCTACTGTGATGTCCTGTACCAGATACTCTTTCTAGAGGATGTCCTGCAAAAGCAAAGTTAACCTCTGGCTTTGAGTCACTGCTAACTCAAGCAATAAAGTTCTGTGCTATACACGCGAAAGAATCATTCATAATAATTATTGATAAGAAGCTTAAAACATTTAAGTTTTATTACTTTTTAAAGGGTTAATTTAAAAAAGAATAATAAAAAAAAATTTTCAAGAGCAATAAGGTGGCACAGTTCACAAATTTTTAGTTTAATTTACGAGGAAATGTAGAGTCAATGCAGAAAATAAGAGGAATGAGTTGTCTAAAGAGAAACCATGGCCTTTTAGTTAGGACATCAAAACATTGCCCTGAAGAACTAGTGTCTGTTTGTTTCTATCCCTCCTTTGAAATGTGATTACTTAATTGAGAGGCAGCATCATAATTCAAAGTCACAGAAGGGTGGGATTACAGTTGTACAGGAAACTTCATTCTTATATGACTGTATTGCTGATCATCTACAGGGCACAACTATAAAGAAAATTCTCTAAGGTAGACAAAGTATGTCTTGTCAAACACTTTTTTTTTTTCTGCTGACATGACTACTTACTGCTTTTATGGCACATAAACTAAAGCAGGTGTAAGTCAATGAGGCATCTGTAGAAGGTGAGTCTGGAGGAATTATCTAAGGAAATGCTACTTTATTTGCAACAGTGGAAGCTTACACAACCATTTTTGTCAGAGGATAGAATGCAGTTTAGAAATTAAATAATTTGAATGTAAATGTCTCCATGTCCATTAGGTGTCTAGTCTCTTGTCAAAGTTAATGTAACTTTCAGTTAGCACAGTCACACAGAATCACTGTGCATCAGTTTCTGCCCATTGCCTCTTGTTCTATTGCTTGGCACCACTGAGAAGAGCCTGGTTCTATTCTCTTGACACCTTCCCTTTGGATATTTATAGACATTTATAAGTTCCCCTCTCAGTTGTCTCTCTTTGAGGCTGAACAGGCCCAACTTCTTTGGCCTTTCCTCATAAGAAAAATCTCCAGTCCCCTAATCATCTTTGTAGCCCTCTGCTGGACCCACCAGGGCCAGGTAAAATGTCCTGAGTTATACCTGTCAGATTTGGGGATGTTATACTCTTTAATGATGTGGGATACTTCAATTATTCAGACAGTATCTCAAAATCTTCCTCTTAATGGCTATTTCTTACAATGCTTTTCACAAAAATCTACTTAAGTGTAGCAAAATTTGGAACTTTTAGCTATAAATTTATTTTATCTTGGGATACCTTGGATAAAAGTAATTCTTTCACTTCCTTTATCAAGATATATTGTCACCAAAAATTGGAAAATATTATTTTTTCTCTGTAAAATAGAATAATATACTGGGCTAGAATGGTAAACTTAGAGTATACCATAAGAAATTATGTAAACAAAGAAGGAAGAAATATTATCATAAGAAATCATTTGATCCATGCCTTAGGTGAAATAGCTGTTGAAGAGCATAATGGACTAAAACAAATAATCAGATGGTTTAATTCCATACTTATTATATATTTAATACAATAAAAATCCCTGAAAATAAGTTATTTTTAATTAATTGAAATGAAAGAATATAAATTGTCCTTCATACTTGAAATTATTAAAATATTTCAATTATTTTTAAGGTATCCCAATTATTACTATACCATATAGCCCTTTTTTGCATGAAACAAAGCAATAATTTTCTTGTGACATGCAAGACAAACAGGGTTTAGTTGTAATGGAAACAAGCTTCTTGTATGGCACAATGAGTGTGAGATACAGCTTTTTACCTTTTTATTGCCAACTCCAGATCCTGCCCAAACATCTGGCCTTCTAATTCCTTTATGTACAGACAAGTCCTGCTGAAGCCAGGAGGAATTCTCTTCACAGAATTTACTCAGTCTGCAATCTCAACTCTTACTTTATTGACAATTAAGAGTGTGAGTTCTCAGTCAACAATTTGCACTATTTACCTATTTATTCATCCCAATAAATGTAGAGGCCCAGGAGGAAGATCCCAATGCTTTAGGCACTTGTGTATTGAGAAACTAACCCTGTCTCCAGACTTTACACTGAGAGGCAAAAACTGAGAAGATAAATATGTGATTAAGTGTTTTATTCAGAGACTTCCATGGAGCAGTGTTGTAGTTCAGAAGTTCAGTAGTTTACTGGTTGGATGGCCAATGGCTCAGAGTCTGAGTGGAAACCAGTAACAAGTCCTGTCTCTCAAGGGTCAGTACTGAGTCCAATACTATTTATTGTTTTGATTAATGACACGGATAGTGGGATCAACTGCACCTTCAGCAAGTATGCAAATTACATCAAGTTGAGTGTTGTGGTCAGCACTCTGGAGGGAAGGGATGTCATCCAGAGAGACCTTGACAGGTTTGAGAGGTGGGCCCATGCAAACCTCATGGAGATCAGCAAGGCCAAGTGCAAGCTGCTGGATGTGGAGAGGAGTCATTTCAGTATCAATACAGAGCTCGGGTTGAATGGATTGAGAGCAGTCCTGAGGAGAAGGACTTAGGGATACTGGTGGATAAAAATTTGGACATGACCCATCTATGTGCATGCAGCCCACAATGCAAACTGTATCCTGGGCTACATCAAGAGACAGGATGAGCAGGTTAAGATAGGTGATTCTGTCTCTCTAGTCTGCTCTGGTGAGACCCCACCTGGAGTTCTATGTTCAGCTCTGAAGTCCCCAGCACCGGAAATTCATGGACTTGTTCGATAAGGTCCAGAGAAGGGTCACAAAAATGATCAGAAATCTGGAACACCTATCCTATGAGGAAAAGCTGAGAGAGTTAGAGTTGTTCAGTCTGCAGAAGTCTCCAAGGAGACCTTATTGTGGCCTCTCAGTTCTTAGAGGGATCTTACAGACTTTTACTAAGGCCTGTAGTGACAGAATAAGGTGCAGTGGTTTTAACCTGAAAGAGTGTAGGTTTAAAATGGACTTAAGGAAGAAATTTTTTACAGTGAGATTGATGAGACACAGGAAAAGGTTGCTCAGTGTAGTAGTGTAGTGTAGTGTAGTGTAGTGTAGACACCCCTCCCTGGAATTGTTCAAGGTCAGGTTGGATGGGGAGCAACCTGGTCTAGTGGAAGGTGTCCCTGCCCATGGCAGCAGAGTTGAAACTAGATATTTATAAGTCCCTTCCAACACAAACCATTAGTTGACTCTACAGGGAAAGTCACAAATTTCTTGACTCACCATCCAGACCTCTTTAGACCAAAATTGGAGTGGACAAAACCCCTTCTGAGAGGTTTTATGAGTCAGGAAACTGAGACTCTTCTGTGAAGCAGAAATGCTATGTCTACATGTGGGAAGCAAAATACTCTGATAGTGGGAAACAGCTGCAAAAATAAGACAAAGAAATTACTGTGCCCATTAACCATTCAGGTGCAACTTATAGGTGTTTTTACAATATTTAATGATGCAAAAACTTATTTTCCAGCTTTCATGTTTTCATTTTTGTTGAGATTTGAATTTAAAATACAAGTCCCATATTAATTTCATCATTTAATATCTGTTTTGACTGAATGAATCTATCAATACACAGGGCTGGACATAGAAAAAAATCAAAGACAGAAACTCTCATGGGTGGATGAGTCATCATTTTCCCCTTGGAATATGTTTTCCATTTATACAAAGGCAAAAAATTGTTGTCAGTAAAATAGAAGAAAAAAAATTAGGAAATGTATGTTTCCAAGCCAGTAATTGATTCGGACTGCCAGTTTCTTGCAGAGGAATTAATCCACCTACCTTTCAATATCTACAGTGTTGATGTCTGCTTTTGAGCTGTTATCGAGGCTCCACTGGTAGTCAATGAAAAGAAGTCAGCACTTTTAGGGTATGGTTTGTCCACCATATTTGAGGTACTTAGGATGAGATGCAATGCTCCCTAAGTCTGATCACATAAATCTTAATATATTTCTGAAATGGGGTTAAAAGGCTTGTTCGAAATTAATTACAGTAACACTGAAAGTAAATAATGAAGTCACATGTTTAGAAAGGATGCTGAAAACCAGTAAGGGACAAAAAAAAAAACACTTAAGGATTAAGTGCACAGAAGAACTGCTCTATAGTGAGAGTCTAGAGAACCTCTATCTATCCTATTTTCCAGAAAAAAAATTAAAATTTGTCCTGTTTACAGAAGAGAAATAAAGATAATTGCAAGAACTGCTCATCAGACAGGCTACTGTATAAAAAATGAGATCCTCTTCTGAAATCAATTCATCTCAATGTCAGTCTGGGTTTTAAGACAGCTTAATTTTGAGAGTAGTTAATTAAATGGCTAGAACAAATAAGAATATGAAATATGTCTTTTTAATACCTATGTGTATTTTGACTGGATGAAGTGTCAAAATTCAAATTTCTTAATAAAGAAAATCTCAGGAATTTGGAATGTTTTTATTTTGTTTTATAGTTCAATATAACATCATGATTTCTAGTGAAACCAGTTCAAAACATGAAGACTTCATATGCATCTGCCTGAAGCTCTTCTCTTATCTGAATCAAAACCACACCACCTTACAGTGTTTAGTGAAGCCATTTGGTTTCATGAGGGAGCAATTTGTCTGGGGGAATGATTCTGTCAACAATTTTTGCAAATCATGTTTAATAATTGACCACTGGAACAGCTTACTAATAATACAACTGATTCTTCATCACTAATTCTTTAAATCTGTTTAGGATGTGCTTCTGAAATATCCATCATAGTGTAATCAAAAGTCATACGTTTGGTGCAGGGACCATTAGGTGCAACTGCAGGATCTGAGTTATTTGAAAGGTCAGACTAGATAATCATAATTGTCCTCTGTAACCTCATAGGCTATTCATTTTATGCATTAGGCCTTCTACATTTGATTTTAAATATGTTTGGCTCCCATCATACAGCAATGGAGATTATTAAATATATATGGCCAGAATTTAAAATTCCATTCCCTGTGCTATTACTATTGCTGATCATTTCAGGCAATGTAACCTCATTTGAAATTTCCCCAGAGAGTTTAGCTTAGAAGTAAAGGAATGAGAAAGGGAAGATACAAAATAAAAATAAAGGTTTGTATAGATTTGCTATCAACAACGAAGACCTGCCCTGGTAGTGTTAAGGATTCCTATGCAACTTAGTCTCAGAAACTGGGATTTTCACTGATTGATCTTTCTCTTACCTGTCCCTTGTCTGTCATTGATAAATGGTGTCAACTCCAGTAGCTGTTAGAAGAGAGGAACCAAACTAGGCTTAGGATGTAAAGACATCTCTTAAGCTACAATTGCAAATGTTACCTTGCCTATGGGTCAGTCATATCCCATATGAACAAAGACCTCATTTTCCCCTACCTTCCACTCACAATTTTTGCCTCTCAGTTAATAGCAATTCAGATAAAGAACTGACAAACAGGGAAAACTGATTCAGGATCCAACTTGAGCAAGCAGAGGGAAATAAGTATGAATGTGAGCTGCAGGCTAATTTGGCCTATTATACTTTTTTGCATACTTCTTGTTATTCACCTTTCACATATTTATCCTGAACCTCCTTACAAAAAGCAGCCTCTTGCAGCCTTGATTTCAATTTACTGCCCCTAACATTTGGTTAACATTCTCCATGTTGCACTATGATTGCACTCCAGTTCCTTCCCCCACATGCTACTCATCAACCCAATTTATTGACTCATAGAGTTACTAAGGAGATGCTTATCAAGCAGAATAAACACCCCTCTGCTTGCCAACTGGTACTGTGTAAATTGGCTTTGCTTCAGTGTCCAGCCATATTTTAACAAACCCTTGACAGTGCCTCAAAATGCTTTGCTTTGTGTTCTGATTTGCCAGCAGAGAACATTTCTAGTGGCACAAAGGAGGTCTGTATTATAAAACTTTTTTTTTTAGTCCTGATTTCAATACTTGTGTGTTTTCATGCTTTATTCCAGCCTAACTCATTGTAGTCTCTAGGAAAACATTTCGCATAACTTCGTATTACCGTGCTATCCAACATCATTAAATTTGCTCACTGGTGCACATATGTAAATGTATTTTGGTGCAATGACTATTACTGGATTGACCTGGCAACCAAGTGTTGCAGTAGAGCTGAGAAATTCTGAGTTACTGAAGTATACAGGCAACTTAGGAAACCTTTTTACTCCAGTATGTTAACGGACTGTTGCCGTGAAGTTTCTATAGAAGCATTGTGAGCATTGATTGTATTGATACATGTTTCATTACCAACTTTGTAAACTCTGAGTACTAAAAGGACGAGTGAGTTATTCCAATGAGCAGTGTGCTTTGCCATAGTCTATATGTACTCTGAGGATTCAACAAGGTTTTTTTAAGTATTTCAGTGCCCAAGCTCTGTCATGCATCAAGAAATCATAGCATAATATTGAGAGTCATCTAATGCTTGCATTGTTCCTATACTTTCATGTTCTTCTAAAACAGAATCACTGAATTCTTCACAAATCAGAGGACACAAAGTTCACTGGCACCATGGGGCTGTAGCAAGCCCTTTTCTTTCTCCCTTTTTCTTTCGTTCTTGTAACACAGCTGTTTATACAGAAGGGAGACAATGTTGAGTTTGTTAACAGCTGGCAGTTAGCAGTAATTTATTATGGACTGGGTCTTGAAATGGCCTGATCTCCTTGACGATGAAAAACCAAAAGGCTGTGTTGCTTTCAAAATCGTACTTTGGGACTAGAAGTGGAGTTTGAAGCTGTGCCAATTCCAGACTCATGAAACCTGCATAGAGAGAAGGGGGCCAATTCCTCAGCGTCTGCTTAAAGCAAAATGAGCTTTGTAAGACAGGATTTGTTTCCACCTATTAACATCACGACCCTTCAAAATATCAGTCTTACTCAGACTGTGCATATCTCTTTTCCTGTCTTTTGAGATAATGGAATTTACTTGATTTTGCCTGCCACTCTCAGCATGCACACTTTTCATTCCATGAAAAGTTTTTGTTATTTTGATACAGGAGGAAATATACTCCTCATAATAAATGGTGGCATATAGTAGGTTAGTGGGAATCAGCTCAAATATTCCAAGGAGAAAAGATGGAAAAGATTCTATAGAGATGTCCCAGAACAAAGATTCTGGAAGAAAAGGATAGTAAGGATAGCAGAAAATAGGGGTAAAACTATTCAAGCACAAATACATTGAGCAGGAGAAAATTACCCCTCCAAACTGACTTGATAGATGGGTAAAATTCTGACTATCATTTACTTCAAATCCTCTTCTGGAAATATTTTCTTCCCTGAAACAGTTTCCTAGTGCTACAGGGGAGACACTGGTGGTGTAAAATTAGCGAGGTGCTCTGCCAGCGCTTAACACTGTTGCATTCTCCACTTCCCAGCCACGGAGCTGAGAAGTGCTGTGGGGCTTGGGACAGCACCCCTGACACAGCAGCCAGAGTCAGTCACGGCATAGGCAGCACACAGACAGCAGCTCCACACTGTTTGCACAAGCGGTAGGGGACAGATGCATTTTCTGCCTGAATAAAGGGCTATACAGAGGGAAGAGGCTGAACAGGTTTCAGAGGAAACTGCTGTTAGTCACAGAGATGATAGGAGGAATACATTTGAGCCACTGAAATTTCAAGATAATAACTATCAGGGCTAACACAGAGGTTATCCACATTATAACCTGTATTTTAGTTGGACAATTTTTGAGCAAATAAGGTTACTGCACTTGTAAAAAGATATAAGGAGAAGCAAACTTGTGAAATTGCCTAAAAAATATATTCTACACATTGGGACCTGAGAGCATAATTCAATTAATGATAAAGAATGACAGGAATATACATACTAATAACTATGTATTTAAAGTTCTTTGATGAACAATTTGACACTTATTTGTGTTTTACCCAATAAGCTGTAAGTGAGAACTGCAGGTTTCTACAGGCAGAGGTGACTTTATTGAATCAGACCCCTAGTACTTTTGCATCCTGACCCCCCATACAGCAGAAATAACACATTGCTGTGGGTAATCTTAATATTCATTCTGGCAGCTAAGAGCTTCCAGTGAAGAACACTTACGAGGAAGGCCAAGGGAGCCTTCTGTCATCCCATTAATTCTCATGCTCTTCCCTCCCCCACTTCCTCCTCTGCTCCCTCAGAGGCAAAGACTGGAGAGGTTGCTCAGGTTTCTCAGCAGGTGCACTGTGGTGCCATGATGCAGAGTCATGGCCCACAAATCACCCAATGCAAAGACCCTACTTCCTCACATGCTAATCTTGATGGTACTCTCTCTAGGAGCTGTCAGAGCTGCATCTGCCCAAGTCCCAGCTTGGTGAGTGTTCTTTGCCTTGAGATCTGAAACCCCCAGACACCAAAGGGTGCTCTCAAAGCATTCATTCACTTTTCTTTATGCTCTCTGTTCCTGTTTACTACACTTCCTATAAGCAGCTACTATACCTGTGTGTTTAACATTTAAACTGACCTCTTCCAGCCTGCACAACTCTCCACAACTTTCTTTGCTATTAGGTACCAATTAATTTATCAATCAATCAATCAATCAATCAATCATTTTTATTAATCTGGTAAGTAAGTGTGGTGCTTTATCTAGACCTCTAAGTACTTATTTTTCCTCCAATGCAGTGGAATAAAAAAGGTAAATTAGACTCAAACAGTCAAAGAAGCTCTTGCCAGAGTTCAAACCTACTCTTGTTGAGGTTAGCAGGAGTTTCAATGATTGAAAAGAAGAGGTGGTAAGTCTGTAATTTTAACATCCAGTACCAACAGTGGGATTTTGCAGTCATGTTCTCCAGTGTGTTATGCAGGATCATACCCTTATTGAATAACTTCAGTGATGGACAGGCTAGTATTTCTTTAGTCCACCAAACAAATCCACACTTGGCTTTTTGTCCTCTGTCATGTCACAACTCCTTCAAGTTGTATTTCATGCATTCTCAAATTTTATTCTCGAAATCACTTATTGCCTTTCAAAAGCATAGCTTAATATCTTGTTCTGTTTACGAAGGTGCTGCTTTTACCCTTGTAACTATCAGTGGCATGTGAATTCAGTGCCGCTCACTTTACACTGAGATGAGCACAGAGACTCAGGCCTGGAGGCTACAAAATGTCTGGCAAAGTATCACTTCATGAGAGCAATTTGTTATAATATCATACAGAATAAATTATGGCTGACATAGCTGCTGGAGCTATTTTTAAAGGAAATAATTCATAAAGCTGAGAGGTGCGAAGCATTGAACGTAATCTACATTGACTGGGGAAAAAAAAAAAAAGCTGTACCTCCGAGGAAACAAGGGGTTAGCAACAAGCTCAGAGAGCATTGTTCTGGTCATGATAAAGATCTGTCTGAAGGGCTTTGAGCTGGTGACATCACTGCTGTGGGAGGAAACAGCTTAGGGAAGATGATAAATAGAGAATTATACAACTTTATTTCTCTCTGCACTTACAAAAGACTTAATCATGCTGACAGGATCTCCACTAATTTCCACTGTATATAAAGTACCTCATACTGGAGCCAAGCAAGTGTCAGTCTAATAACTTAGCTTTTCCCATCCATTATATTCTCATGTGTCATTGGTATAGATTGCTGTTTGAAGCATCTGGCAATTTAGGATTATTGCATTTAGCAAAAAAAAAAAAAAGTAACACAAAGAAAATTGCTTATTTTGAAAGTGAGGTCTTAGGCCTCAAGGCCAAACACAGCAGGTAGGACTTGGTGTTCTCTGTATATACAGCAGGAGGATGTGGTGGATTGGAGGAGCAGTTAGAATTCAGATGGTAAAAAAGTAGTTTCAGCTGTCATTTAAATCAGCATAAGCAGCACCTAGATAGGTGAGGGTGGAAATGGATCGCTGGGCCAGAATCTCTTCTCATCCCACTGCTAGAGATCAAGAATAATCTGGTTTTATTTTGTACAAAATTGGTAAGGGAAGAAATATACTTAGTGAGAAACTGTCTGGGTGTTACTTGAGGGTCACAGAAATCAAAGAAAAATTGGAGCACAGTGTGGCTCATACGACAAGAGGGAGAACAGAAATGAGAAGAAATTACTTTATATCTCAGCAGAGGATGTAAGGCCATGCTCTGGCTTATATGATCCTCTAGGGAAAAAAGCCCAGACTCAGACAGACACACTGTCATGCCTGGCTAGGGCCAACTGAGTGTCACAGGAACTCCACAAAGGCAGAAGAGGGCACAAAGGAATATGCAAAAATGATGACAGGGCTCAAAGGGATGAATCACAAATGGAAGCTGGAACAACTGTCACTACAATATATTCATGCATTGTGTCATGGCTTAATGTCAGAAAGTAATAAGGACAAAATTATAAAATACCAATTAAACACTGCAAATGAGCTAAACAGTTTAGAAAAGGGTTTTAAAAGCTCTTACACTACTAGTAAAAATACCTTAACAGATGCATAAATGCACCTTGGGATGAATGCATTATGCATTATGGATTCAGGGCTGCCATTATAACCCTCATAATCACTTTTTCCTTTGGTCATGTGTTGTACATCTGTGACTTGTTGGCAAGATATTTCAGTGAGAGGAACTTGCAATTTTAGCTGATCTTTTCTCTTTGGAGAGCTTGGCTGTTGGCTTTGTTCTTTCCATGCTTCTGAATTTCTGCATTGCAACCTTTTGAAAGCATATGCTGCAAAGTGCTTTTTAAAAAACCATTTCAGTATCTATAAATAGAAAAATGAGACCATAGTTGACAAAAGAAGTCATCTCTGTGATCTCATTTCAAACAGCATAAACCCCAACACTACTAATGGCATAAATATCAGAATATGATGAACCACAGAACATAAAAAACCTTCAGCAGTTCTGAGAAGGTTCCTCTGCTTTTAAATTTGTCTGATAGTCCAGAGTAGAAACTGGCATCTTCCTCTGGCAACATTTCTAGTCCTTTCCAGTGAGGAGACAGCACAACGCAAGTGATAACTAGAATACATAGAGCTAGTCTAAGCTTTCCATTGGAAGTTGAGCTCTGAGATGTCAGCAGAGGCGAATAAAAGCACACAGCCATTAGTGGAAAACATATTTTAGCAGACATGTGACCATGAGTTCTGCACTGCAGCCAAAAGCATTGCTAACAACTCCCAGGCGTATGTTGTGACAGCACCAGGAGAAAAGACTACAGAGAATAAGATGACTTATCTGTCCACAAGCTGTTTCCCTCAACAGCACTGGGAGGTCTGATAGTTTTGAAAGTACCTTCTTACAGTCAGCAATGTCAACATCATAGTAATATGCACTATGATTTTGAACACTGCAGTGTATGAACCTCTCTCCTGGATATGTTTTGGACATAATTATGCAGCACTTTTTATTGATTCATTTTACTAGTGTTCAATCAAGCTAAAGAAGAAATGAAGCACACTTTTGTTTTTATCAATAACCTTTCCATATTATTTCTGATGTCTAAATAATCCATCATTACCTTGGTTTAGGGATAAGAAAAACATGAAATCTATCACAGTGGACAACCTCATATATCTGTATGGGAGTCAGAAAGAATATGTTGGTCACATAATTAAACAATTTTCTAAAGGCAGACACTGCTCAAAAGGTAAATACTGTTCAATTTTAAAATGGTTGTGATGAACAACTACCCAACTTCACCCAGCATCTTTTGGAGAAAATTAGGGAGTTAATAGAGAGGGTAGCAAAACTTTCCTAGAAAATACATTCTTTCTGGTGCTATGTGAACTGCCAGTTTCTTGACATGCTGGGCAAATTTAATTCAGAAAGTGGGATTCATTTCACCTAATGCACAATGTCAGTTGTAAGCTGGCCATTCTAGCTGGTCTTTGTAGTCAATGGAATAAAAAAAGGAATTTTAGGACATGACTGATGTGATCGTTTTAAGACACTTGCTTTCAGAGAAGATGAACTGAACCACAGAAGTCTTCATTATCTATAAAAGGAACCTAGACAACAAACCCAGAAGTAAACACCTCCTTTGGAAACAGGATAGCCTTTGCTTTCCTGTCCTTCCCACTTCATACGAAACAAAAGCATCTCAAAGTTACAAAGAAAAACCCTTTCTGAATACCAGCATTCATAAAATAACAAATCAATAATAATATTAGATGATCTCAAACTGTTTTCAGAGTAGGCAAATGCCAATTTTTCTGAGAGAAGTGTGAAAAAATCCATCTATGGTGGTCATGCAGAAGGTCAGTGCCAGAAGCAGAAACAAAAGCCAGGTCTCTTACCTTCCCACATGGTCTTTCAGCTCAACAAACCTGCCCTTAATTTCTGTGTTCTAGTTATGAGCTTTATAGCGCTAGTTAATCTTTCTGAACTGTTCTGAATATCTCCATGGGCAGTTTCTGAGGGAACATTATTGGCCTTTCCCACTGATGTTTAGAGCTGTGAATACAATTGCATCACCTCTCCTTTTCACCTTGTAAGGCATCACCATCTCCCACATGTCTGTTTTTCAGGCAATTGCAGAGTTGTCCCACCTACTCCTTCCTGCAGCAGAAGCTCAACTAGAGTTTGCCAAGAACATTGACATCTACAGAGCTGGTTACATCATCAGTCTCTCTGGTCCTCTTTCGAAACACAAAACTGGACACCAGAGGCCAGATACTAACAAAAAAAGCAAAATAAAAAAAAAAATAAAAAAAGAAAGTGAGAATGAATTATTGAAGTTCTTGCTGGCCAAGTCTTAGGAACGCAAGTTTCAGAAAACTTTCAAAGGCTTATCAAGGTTACTGACTTGTAAAGTTGTATTCACAAACATGGGATTTAGGCAAAAAACCCTCCAGAAACAGAATACATTATTTTATCTGAAATTTATAGTGTTTTGTTATTATATGAGGGTTTCTTAGTCAGAAGCCTTGACACAGATCTGAAGCAATTCTCTGAGACATACAGCTTCATGAGCTGTGCCAAAGAGATTCAGGGGATTTACAGTGTACACCAATTTTAATGCAGTGTAACAAATTCTCTTCTGCTGCACAGATATGTAAACTCCACTAAATTCAGCAGTCGTCCAAAAAAGATGTGCAGGAGACACATACATAGAGCAAAAGGTATTTAAATTCTGCCCCCCAAGGCCTTTTACTGATTGTGGGGTGAGGTCAGTAGTATAAAGACAGGCCAATAGTGTCAGCCTCACTGCCCAAAGTGGGGATTGCAGTAGAACAATGAATCCACCAAAGACTTCTACCCTCCTGAGCCAATGGCTGCAGGCTGGCAGGGCACCCTACAGCACAAGGGGTCTGTGTTTGGGCAACTGCATCCCCTGTGACAGGCATCCCACTGATTTCAGTGGGTATTGGTTGACATTTGCCGCACCCATGGTGCCTGCATGAAAAGTAAGTAGAGAGATTGTAAGCATCAAACGAAGACAGGATGAATAGAGTTTTTTTAGAAATATGGAGTTGGGGTGATGGGCAGGACCTGAGCTTCTCAAGAAAAGGTATTATTCAGAGATTTCTAAAGACAAGAAAAGGTTTTGGTCAGTATCATTCCCAATTAATGAGACAGAGGCAAAACGAAACATGCTCCCAATCTTTACTGCTGCATTTATAAACAGAAGGTAATTCCCTTTATGGGTATGTGATTTTTTCTCTTCAGATTTGTCAACGAAGTTATTACATAAAAACCTGGACACAGTCTGATAGAGCGGTTTTGTAAAACAAATAAAAAGCAAATCGAGTTCAGCATCATGTCTGTTTGATACACATAAATCCCAGTTCCAGCAGGGCTTAATTACAGTTAGTTGTTATGATGCTGAATCCTTTCTTAAACCTGCTAATCGATCCTGTCAATTGCTTCCATCTTTAAAATTGTGCTCGATTGTGAAAAGAACACAAGCCTCTGTTACTCTCTTCCTATAAATCAATATTATAGGTAGCATGTAAGTAGTAAACCTGAATTGTCTGCACTGTCCAGATTTTTCAGAGAAGCTTCAGGTATTAAAAATCTAAAAGGGCACTGCTGTTAGCTCTTACATCCTGCACAAACTGTCTAAGGAGTTTGAGCCACTGATTTGAGCAAGTTGAGCAACAACATTCTGTTGAAGTTTTTCTTAATTCATAGGTTTGATTCTCTCTCTTTCTCCTCAAAAGATATGAAACCTGTGAAATAACACTACTTTTAAGAAAATAAGAAAGCAAAGGAAAACAACATTTTCACAGTTACTTTCTTGAGACCATACATATAATACTACAACTGTCTGAGTATATAACTTTTATATCTGCCTGTCTAAATAAAATTATTGAAAAATAGTGGATTAGAGTACAGGATGACACTTAATCTCAATTCAAAGAGTGAAAGAGATTACAAAGCTCTAGTATTCCTTTTAGGTTTTCCAATGATCTATTAAGCCACTGTTTTAAAATATTATATCTAATGATGTATGAAAAGAAGTCTCCTGTGGAACTTCATGTGCTAAACCAATATAAAATGGATAAATTAAATCTAAAAAAAAACTTGCTGTGAAGATGTATAGGTTTTGAAGGCCTTGTTCTACAAAATGCCAGTCTCATTTGCCAAGATGGAAACTACATTTTTCTAATTTTAATGCCCATGGGGAATCACAAGATTGTTAATTCATCACAACAGACTCCTAAGCATGTCTGACATAATTCTCCCTTTAAAAAGTTATGATGATGAATTTAAAAAAATGCAATAGTAATGGCAAACCACACCACTCTAAAACTTGGGGTAATATCTTAGATCCTGAGGGTGGATTTATCGTTGACTTCCATACACATCTGTTTCAACAGTGGTATAACAAAAGGATCACAATCTGGCTTCTCTAACAATCATAGCAAGATATCAAAATGTACATTTTACTTCCATTACAAATATTTTACAAACTGTTAACACACAAGTCAAATGTTCCCATGGACATTCTGATTCTCTGTGCACTTCATCTCTGAAAATAACTTCTCCTGTAAAAATGACTTTGTGAATTAATTGTTACTCAGTGTTTACTTGTTGCTTTTAACAAAGAGTCAGAAGTTAAAATTATCCAAGAGCCATTCAAAGTTGTTTGAATAACAGCATTTTTTGTTGTTGTGTAGTGTAAGTTTCAGAAGAGTCACATGGACGCATGAGGAACCTGGCTGAAATTAAATGTTCTATCATGGAGCTAGACAAGAGCATGAAACACACAGTGACCTTGAATCTTCTCTGTTTTTTTTTCTAGAACTTATCAGTTATCCCTTTTCCAAGATAAATAAAATAAAATCTGTGTCTAAAAGTGTTACTCCAGAACTTTAACTTCCTAGACCCCTTACTAAACAAACCTCCTTTCTTAGTTTTTTCTGTTTGGATCATAACTCTATAACAGCACTTTCACACCCTGCAATTTAAATGAACACATGGTAAAAGTATTCATACCAACTTTCATATCAGGAATGTCATAATAAAATTTCCAAACAGAATCCATCACATTTTAATATTAAAAATCAATTGAAGCATTACTAGTATAATAGCTAGACTGAAGTCAAGGATACTGTCAGGTGGGGTACTACTTCTAAGCAAGTTTATCTGAAATTTCTGACCACTACACTGGATTACATTAATTCCTAAATATAAGTAATCAAACATACAAGAAGAAAACAACTAAATATGTCATGGTCCCAGCTGGGTCCCATGCCCCACGCAGCCACTCACTCCCTCTTCCACCAGCAAGATCAGGGAGAGAACTGGAAAGATAAAAGCTAGAAAACTCATGGGTTGAGATAAAGACAATTTAATAGGGGAAGCAAAGGCCATGCACACAAGCAAAGAAAAACAAATAATTAATTCACTCCTTCCCATGGGCAGGCAGGTGTTCAGCCATCTCCAGGACATCAGGGCCCCATCAAGCATAATGGTTAATTGGGAAGACAAACACCAGCCCTCCAAATCCTCTCCCCCTCCTCCTTCTTCCCTCCACTTTATGTACTGAGCATGATATCACATGGCATGGCAATATCCCTTTGGTCAGTTGAGGTCATCTGTCCTGGCTGTGTCTCCTCCCAACCTCCCATTCACCCCCAACTTCCTTGCCAGTGTGGCTGTGCAAAAAGCATAAAAGGCCTTGGCTCTGTGTAAGCACTACTCAGCAATAGTGAAAATATCTCTATATTAGCAACCCTGTGTTCAGCACAAAGCAAAACCACAGCCCCATACCAGCCACTGTGAAGAAAATTAACTCTACCCCAGCTGAAACCAGTACAAATGGGTTTTTACAAAAAAGCAAACTGTCAGAAGAAAAGCTGACAAAATAATAAGAGTTAAAGATGACTATTTACTTAATCCATATTATGCATATTATTATTAAACTCAAATTTGACTTTTTGAAAAGTAATGGGATGTGTGAAAAATATATAAGAAATAAAAAGTAAGTTTGGAAAAGGTGATGCACCTACCCATGTATTTCCTAATAAACTGGTGATACAGCCAAATATGTAGAGTGTGAAAGACTGAAAATTTATATCCATGTCAGCCAAAGGGATTTGAACTAAACTATTCTCAGAAGAATACCCTAGTCACCTTCTGGAATCAGAAGTATGTTAAGGAATCACTCTACTTTTTCTTGGAGATGAATTACAGCACAGAAGTTACATGGCCACATATAGCAGAGAGCAATAGCAGTGCATAGTAGCTTTGTGATACCTGTAGGCCTTTATAGAAGGTAGGTCTAGAATCTGCTCTCAAAATATTCAGGCAAGTTATATTCAATAGTTGCTCAAGCACAGAGGCAGTCCTGGAAGCAGAATCCAGACTCCTGCTGAGGGCTTCTGCTTGCTGTCTGGCTTCTTGAGTCTTGCATTTTTAACAGAATCTGTGAGCTGCATCTTGTTACACAGACCTGCATTTTAAGGAAATGTCTGAAGCCTGGTTTTCCTTTTTCAGTGAAGCATTGTCTCTGGTCAGATAGTATTACATAAAAACTGGGGGCAGAGAGATAAAGCTTCCAAATGGAAATATGACTGTTTACAACTCTGATTTGTGTGTATAGGTCCTGGAGAGAAGCATGAGTTCAGAAACAGAAGTTCTAGGGGTTTTCTCCATCACTCCTCAAACTGGCTTCTGAATCCTGCTCCATGACCAATGCTTAACTGTATAAACGTGTATCAATCACATATGTATAAATCCTGTGTTTTCTCAACCCCAGTACATTAAATACCAAAATTACCATGAGGAAATAAGTTAGGGCTGGTTCTACACTCTTCTGGTTTTTACTGTGGTCATTTTGTTTTATAAAAGAGAGGGAGGAAAAGTGAATGAAGGCAAGGAAACGCTGCTACTAGTGCAAGTGGCATTTTAGAGTTAATTTGGTTTAAGAGTGTTTTATATTCACAGGCACAAAAGATGATCTAAGGGGCACGCAGTGTACAGTCAGTCTGGAATGTCTGCAGAAAGGAACCCTAAAGGGCAGGCAACAAATGAAACAGTGACCTAAGGAAGCATGAGGACACGGCAAAGCAGCTGCCTCGGGGCAGCCCTCATTTGTGAACAGCACAGCTTGGTCACTGCCTCATTAGCAAGGCAATTGGAAACAGAAAAACAAAGCCAACACAAAATGATTGCTGCTTACTAACTATATATCTTCTGCTTAGCTCCAATGAGTCACTTTGGCAGTCATGGAAGTGGCAAAAGGAAGGGACATGACAGTAACAAGAATGCAACAAGAGAGGAAGCAGATGCCACTCCCTCCTTTGCAGTTTATGACCAATTACAGGATTTCCATAGTCTCCATGAGGCAATTAAAGAGTTATGCTTCAGCGCCCAATTAATATTCACTTGACATCATCAGTTTACCAACATCTCAGAGAAACAGCCCCGTTGTCCCTAGTCTGAAGTAATTGTATTAAAACACAATAGCCACAAAAAAATAATCCTAACAACAAACAACAAAACCGAAAAACCCAAAACAGAACTGAAAATGAGAGCTTTCTTGGTTTGGAAGGGTATTTTTCCCCAGTATCTTTAAAAATGCTGAAACACTGGAAAACAAAAAGACTGCTTAGTAGAGTACAGTAGGAATATTTCTACTATGTAAACATTATTTGGAAAACAAACCAAAACAAAATTACTCACTGTAGCTTAGCTAGTCAAAGCTTTCAGATATATTCTAGAGGGGAGGGGAAGGATAAATCTTACATAAATCACACTATAATTAATTTAAAGATGGTATTGACTTGCACTTGATTAAGAGAAGTTCATGAGACCAAATTTATTAGTCCATACTCCACAAATGTCATGTTAAGTCACATGGTAAGTTTTCCTCCCAATACTGGGAAACAAGACAAAAGAAGCAATGGTTATGGATTAATTAGACTGTAACTCTTAACTGTTTCCCATTTTGAAGTGTCCCTCTGGTCCACCTGATTGTGTCCATCTCTCTCTGCTGAGCCTGGAGTAGCTAAGCTTGAGAAGGCTGCTGCTATAGGCACCTCCAGCGGACATCGAATGGTGGGCAGAACCAGTCGGGGATGCAGAGCTCACTGAGAGCATTTACAGGGCATTTTAGTGTAGGCAAACCAGAACAGCAACTATTCCCATCCTGGCTCACTATGGATGAGACTCCTAACAGAAAAGCCCTATATCCAACATTCACCAAAACTTGCAGTTTAACATCCAGTATATGAAGTTTTCCTTTATGAAAGCCATGATTAATCACTCTGAGATTTCTGAAAGGCTAGAGCTGCTTATTATTTACTAATTAGTGGGCTACTGATGTTCTCAGGTTGCCTGGGTTACGGTTAGGTTATTGTTATTGCAGGGTACTGCCAAGTTGCTGTTATTGCCAGGAACAGTCCCCAGTTTGAATAAGCAGAGCCTCTCAATGCCTAACTCCCATTTAACCCAGCAAGGCTGTACCAGTGAGTCACCCCGTGTCAGTTAAAGGGCAAAAACCACTGATAGGTCTAACAGCGCAAAACTCAGACAACTTCAGGTCCTCTCTTTAGCATTTCTTTAGAAGGGTTGACAGGGTATCTTTCAGCTCACATTCACATCTGAGTGCTGCAGTCGGGGTTGGGTTGTGTCTCTTATCAATGCCTGTTGAAACAGGGCATCTGAAAACATAAAAAAGTCAGAGGGTCACAGTAAGGGAACATGAGAGCAGTGCAACTGGGAGACCAAAACCTGCAGACAAAGGAAATCCCTGGCAGAGGTGATTACAGAGCATTCCTTTGGTTGGTTTACATTTCATCCATTGAATGTCTAATAAAAAATGCATAAGGCATCCAAGACAAATGGGATTCTGGGATTCAATGGGTTTTGAGAGGGAGTTAGTGATTAAGCCACAGATATATGCCTTTTCTTCCTCTTGAGCTATTTTTCTGACCCCAAAAATCTTTCATTCTCTGCTGTGAAGTGTCAAGGATTTTATATGAGTCGTGGCAGTCCGCTCCTCTCACTCCCATTCCTTCCTCTCTCTCTCTCTCTCTCACTCTCCCACACTTCCATGTAGTTTAAAAGCCTATTGCTCTAAGACTCTGTTCAGGGAAAGGAGGGACACTGGTGACAGTATGGGCATTTAAAAAACCGAGTCCTACTTCTGCTGAAAAATTTATGAGGAAAGAATGAAGCAGTTATCTCTAACCAAAGGCTGTGGGAGAAATTTTTATAAAAGCTCCCATTAATACCACATTCAGGAACACTCCTAAATCCATGTGAGAGGTGAGATTTTGGTTCAGCTTTTCTTGTACCCAATATATTTGCATAGTCTATGAGGAGTCTGAGCCTGGTAGAGAAAATAAAGACTAGAGACAGTAAAGTTCTCCACAAAGAATTTCCAAAAGGAAAAAAGACCAGGTTCTTGTCTCTCTCCCTGTGAATTTGTGTGTAAAACACAGGAATTATAGAGGAAAAGGAAAAAATTAGCTTCAACTGGCTGCACTGCTTCCTTTCTAATAAGACATTGAAGCATTGTGTGTTGGATGTCATGTACACAAAAATGTTGCACAGTTGCAGATATTTTTCTTTATATGGTTTAAAGAAAACAAATGATTAAACAACTCTGGAAACCATAAAAACCAGCATAGAAAATGTAGAAGCAGAGGACCTGACCTAGCAAGCAACGAGGTGCAAAATCATCACCATCTCTCCTCACTGTTCACAGGTTTCCAGAGTCAACAAGTCAACAAGTTAGCCTCTGAAGGATGAGGGGAAAGATATTAACCACCCTCCCCCCTTATAAAGAAAGGAAACTAAGGAGAATTCAGAAAAAAACACTTAAGACATATTTTCTTTCCAGTTTCTGGAATTATAAGAAAATGAAAAGTGTGTGTGTGTGTGTGTGTGTGTGTGTGTGTGTAGGGGAGGGAGAGATCAGACAAAAATTGTTCAAATGGAATGTCTTCTCTGGTAATAGGAGAAGGAAAATTCTTGGGAGTTTTAGCTAATTTAAATTGGGTGCTGGTTTTGAGTGGGATAGAGTTCATTTTTTTCACAGCAGCTAGTAAGGGGCCTGTGTTTGGATCTGTGCTGAGACCAGGGTTGATAACACAGGGATGCTTTAGTAACTGCCAAGCAGTGATTAAATAGAGCCAAGGCCTTTTCTGCCTCACACCCCGCTCCACCGGTGAGGAGTCTGGTGGTGCACAAGGAGCTGAGAGGGGACAGAGTCAGGACAGCTGAGACCCCAACTGACCCTAGGGATACTCCATGCCATATGTTGTCATGCTTAGCATATAAACTTGGAGGAAGAAGAAGGAAGAGGAGTACATTCAGGGTGATGGCATTTTTCTTCCCAAGTCACTGTTACGCATGATGGAGTACTAGTTTCCTGACAATGGCTGTACACTCTCATGGCCCATGGGAAGAAGTGTTTTGCTTTGCATGCACGGCTTCTGCTTTGTCTGTTTAAGTGTCTTTATCTCGACACATAAGTTTTCTCACTTTCACGCTTCTAGTTGTGTCCCCCATCCCACTGGTGCAGGACTGAGCAAGCAGCTGTGTGAGACTTGGTTGCTGGTTGGGGTTAAACCACAACAACCATCAGTGGGTGAAAGGGAAGTACATTGGTTAACACAGGTTCAGAATTTGCCTCACTCATATTTATTTGAAGAGGCTGATATTCAAAGAAGTGCTTAGGTAATATGATGGGTTTGAATTTTTTCCCCCACAACTGGGTTTTCAGTTTGTTACCTTGTTTTTTTCATCACAGAGGAAGAATCTATTTTCTTGGCTGTTATTCCACTTTAAAGAATAGCTGTGAAGAGCAAGAGGAGGAACAGACTGGCAACATTTGTCAGTGCTCATCTGCCTTTATTTATCACTTGTGGCCCTGTTTTCTGTGTTATCTTCCATTTTGCTTTTTGAGGAATGCTCTGAGTTTTCAAAAGAGGTTTTAATTATGACTAAACTACCACCGTTGGGTCAGAAAAGCCATACATGTCTGAGTTTTGACTTTATTCTGAACTTCCTAATCTTTTGTGAGATAGTTTTGAGTGATACTAATGCAGCAACTCATAAAAAGTGCTTCAGCTTCCCCGTCTTCAATTTTTAAGAAAAAAAAGTTAAAAAAGTTTGAATGTTAGTGAACTCCTAAGCACTTATTCCCACCAGAAAGTATTGGCACCATTCTACAGACCTTAACTGTACTGAAACATGAAGTAGAGCCCTACATAATTCTTACAATGAATTGCAACTTTTAAAGGTTTTAGTATTTAACACTTCAAAAAGACTGTTGACCTCAAATAATCCATTTAAGAAGTGCATACATCATAACTTTGTATTCATTTGAGCTCCTTTTCTGCAAATTTTCAGGAAAAAAAATTATGAAATCCATTAGCTGAGCTTTGGTCTATGCTTTTTTTGTCAATCTGATTATGAATGTACTGACAGACTCTCTGTTCTCTTGTTTCCAAGAGGAAATCAGTGTTACACAAGTCACAGTGCAATGTGCCAATGTTTATATCTTCTTAAAAACTGTAAACTGCTTGTCCACTTAAGTTTAAAACATTGGCAGGTCCTGTATGATGGATGTAATGGATGTATGAAGAGTGTCCTGTGTGAAGAAATCACTTAAAATAAATTAAAACTCAGCCTAAATCTGAAAGAAGATCAGTAAATATAGGTATAGTTATATTAAATGTGTAGTGTGAAAATCTACAGCTGTAGACAGTGACTCACTGACAGCTCATTTGTGTACTTAAGCAAACTGAAAAATCAAAGGTAAAAGAATGCAACCAAATGCACAGTAAGATGTTAATAGTTTATGTTGCTGCAAAACCACATATGAGCACACTGAGCATGCAAAAGCATTTGTTTACACTTAAACCCCATTTGTCCCTGTGTGTCTAAAAACACTAACATTCTTTATGGATCTTTTCATAGTGTAGAAAGCTATTGATAGAAAGGTTAATAGTGGAATGAGGAAACACAGAGAAGGAACTACTGAATCACTCAGGATACCCAGCAGTCACTGGAGGTGGGAAGCATCTCACCTAGTTTCCAGCATGTACTTGGTAACTCACTAGTCTGAGTCAGGATCCCTCCATAAACAACTGGGTCAGAGTGGTGCTTCCTGAGGGCAGTTCATGCTTCCTACAGCCGGTGTCACCATTTGATGCAGGGAAAGAAAAAAAGCTAGTGGAAATGCTGGGCAATGCAGACATCCCACCAGGATGCTTGGGGGAGAAGGCTTGCTTGTCCTGAGAAGTGCAGCAGCAAAAAGCATGCAAAAGACTGAACTTCGGAGGATGTGTGGCAGATTATGGATGTGAGAAGAATGACGTGGGGTGGGGGGAAGAATGAGAACAAAGGATATGAAAGTAGATGCCAGAGGGGGATTTCTTGATGAGAACCTTTTACATCAAAGAAAAAGGAGGGGTCAAAGGCAAGATGTTGTATAGAAAGACAAGTATCACATGATATTATTTTATATACATAAATGTATGTATATATATATACACACACATAAACTTCCTTTCTTGGAATATTCTCAACTGTCTTGGGAAAGCCTTTGTCACAAAATAGTGTGAATGTTAACAATAAAATCTGATAGAAAGGTCCAATAGCACACATTTGCAAGGTTCCCTCCCTACTACTTAAATGGAGGAATAAAATGTGGATGGCTAAAGGTTAGGGAATTTGGAATAAAATCAGAATGCAGACTAAACTAAGTGACTCTGTTTTCACACACTACCAGGATAAGCCTTTGATAATTTTTCTATAAAATTTAGAATTATGACCACATTGAATTCACTAGTGTATAAAAGTACTTTTATAAGTGTATTATGTTGCCGTCAGTGATGCTTTCCATCTCATAGACTTCTTCTTTCCATATTACTTTTCTTATTCTTTTCTGCTGCTGACTGGTGATGAAACAACACCAACTATAACCCCCAACAGTAATTTTGTAACTACTGTCTCACTCAGAGCGGCCATATGTTTTAGTCCTGGTGCATAATTATTTCTGTTTTAAACACAGATAGAGATATTATCTGGTTTTTAGCATTTCCTGCTTGGAGGAAGTAGGCCAGGAACATGGGAGTATTAAAGAATAACAAAGGAATCCATGTTAAATTGCTAATTACCTGGCACTGTATTTGTTTTCAGCTTATATAAAAATGTGGTGGTATTCCCAAATAATTCATAATGCCTTAGGCAAACAAGCTAGCCCTGTAATACTTAGATAATTGAAAGTGATGAAGTGGAAGACTGGAGATGTTTATTTTGAAATAATAATGTTAAAGTAAAATGCCAAAAGACAGAGAGAAATACTGGAGATCTTGAAAGGAGTGAAGAGAAGAAAGCACCACCATGGTCGAGAATAACAAGAACCTTAAAAACTTTAGCAAACAATTTAATTTAATTTAAAATTACTTTTCAGAAACAAATTAAACAACCAAGGAACCTGTGATTGTTAGGTTTCTTAGCCTGGATCTTCAGGTGTTATAAATGCCTTTAAACAGCACATTGTGCTTGGCACTGGAAAGCATTAGTTTGCTAGATCTAAGTCAGCCCCAAAACATTAAACTCAACAGGGCAAATTCTGTCCTTGGGTACATGCCTGAACATCTTTCCAACAGAGCCTGCATCGTAATAAAAAGCTTCAGAATGATAAATGTTTTCTTATTCCTTTCCCGATGAGTCTGAGCAAAATGCATCTTCCTTATAAAATGCTGTAGTGGTGCTGATGGAGACATATAATACACATTACAAGACTGAATTTTGTTCCTTGTCAAAATGTTCATGTTGTTAATAAGAGATAATTTATGAAAAGATATGTTCTTTCCCAAGCATGTGGAACTCTGTGCATGCAAGATCCAATAAACAGGACCCTTCTCTTCAACATCTTGGTGGAATCAGGACAATTGCATACCACTGACATTGCTTTGTTTACACTTAAAGTTTTAGTTTTGTTGTGATGACAATCACAACAGTTGTGATTTAGTCTAGTTGTGATGACAATCTTTTAGTTGTGATGACAATCCCCTGGGGAAAGGTCAGTCTAGGTCAGGAATAAGGACAGAAGCAGCACCACGAAGGGGCTTGAGTGTTAACCTACAGCTGTGGCATGGGCTGGCTGGCAGGCACCAGTTAACTGGCTACTGTTAAAGACAAGCCAATCAGCTTGTGGATGCTGCATAGATTGATGTAGATGAGTGTTTCATTTAATTTCCTTCTCCATTCTGTCTCTCAATCAATCAGCAGTGATTGACTGAGAGAGTGAGTGCACAGGGTTTGGATAGCATTCCTTACAAAACTTGTCACTGACCAATATTCTACATGAAATCACACGAAAAGTGTCATAGCTCCAGCACTGGCATTCCAAGCCACTTGTGTGCAAAGTTGCTTTCTGCTACTCTGCATCATACAAAGCCAAGTTTCCCCTAATAACATAGCTTGGAAAAGGACAAACTGTAGTCTACAAATCCCTTTTGGATATCTTATGGCAAAGAAGAACAAAGCAAGGAGGACAGGACAGGTCTTCATTGTGAAGAGCTACTACACTGATGCAAGAGGAAGGAGGGAAACAATCTCTCTCCTCTTTGCCCCTGTGTTTATTAGATGAGAAAAACTAGCTAAGGTTGTACTTCTGATCCCATAGCTTACCTCTGCATGAGTGACTATTGGAAGCAAACACCGAATATTTCATAGTTCTCCTTAAAATGGTCCCTGTATCTAAAATTAAAATGGGGCCAGAGGACCAGAGGAGGGAAAGGATAAGGGTCTCCTGTCACATCCTCTGAAGGGGTGTAGGAGAAACTCTCCTAATCAGTTGACTTTCTACCTCCGTATCTGATTTCTTCTACAAGAAGAGAAGTCCCAGCTTCTTTGTGTTGTGTATTACTATCTTGTTGTAAGAGGGATAACATTCAGGAAAACTAGGATAGCTTCCAACCTCAAATATTTATGGGATTTTATATTTGACTTAAATTATTAGGGTTAAGCAAATACACAAAAGGACCGTTGGCCAAACCACTGTCTCAATTCAACAATACCAGTATTTCAGCATTTGAATGGGAGTTTAATGCATGACTTTATGAACACTCTAATCTTAAAATTTAATAAAGGAAAAATTCTTCAGTAATCTGCTCACATGGGAAATGGTGAGAAGCAATTTGCTGGATCAGCATTGAAAGCCACAAATTTTCTAGCACAGTACAGAATCCTTTCCATTTTTTTTCTGGCAGTGATGTGTGGTTAGTAAATAATACATAAAGAAGAATCAGGGTTATGTTTAAAATCGGACCCTGTTATAAAAATAGAGCTGTCAAGCTGGATTGCTAAGGCTGGCAGGGGGAGGGCATTGGCAGAGCAGAAGTAAAGGATTTTTGAACAGCTGGAAGACGTTTTGTGACTCAACAGTTGTGTAAAAGAGCAACAATGGTGTGAAATTAATTGGTTAGATTCACTACAGTTACAAGCTCTAGTATAAACATTACTTTCAGCTGTGACAAATGAGGATAATGCTGTAATTGAAACCTTGGTGTTTTCTTGAAGCTGAAGCTGTGTATTGGCATGAAGTATTGGCCCCAAAAGTGCATTTTTTGTATGCAATTTGCTGAGTGGTAGTCAAAGCCTCAGCAATAAGTAAATAACTATTCCATCAGAATAATGGCAAGTGACACTACTAATATACTTCAAGACCATTCACCTCTATGTCTCTTTTAGTACTACTAAAGTTGATATTAACTGGTAAAAAGAACCAAAGCAATTCTATCCTTGGTGTATAATACTGTGTTTTCAGTGAAAGGGGCATGCTGATAGGCACCCAGCGGGCTGCTGGCAGAGGAACTAGAGGTCTGTCTCATACTTAGTTGTGGCAACATGCCAGTATTCTTCCTCTGAAGATACTCTTTTTTGGTGAGGGTTGAGAAGGCTGCAAGTACCTGTGACTCTTGTATTACATATTGTGTAACTAAATAAAGCAATTCATACTCAAGGGCTCCAAACCGTTGATATCCCTAGATAGTTCACCCTTGGCTGGGGGAGACTGTTGCAAAGTCAGACAGTACTGCAACTGCTGGAGCAGAGCTTCAAGCTTCCTTCTTCCCAAAGTAATACTCAGACTGTTTTTTCAAGAGGGAAGCTCTGTGTGATTGATAGCTCTCATCCACCCTCTTGGCTGTGTGAAGTTCTGGGGGGTATTATCCTTCATCGAAGCTCAAAACTAATAGGATAAATAGAAAGTTCTCAAATATTTTGTTCATGCTTCTTAAACAAATGAAAAAGAATATGCTTTTTTGAAACTGATGTTGAAATACAAAATATTCTAAAGTGTTTTTGAGGCAGATAGAGTTCTGACTCCCCCACTGGTGAGAATTTATGGACTTTTGTGGGGGCTGCAAATTTCTTTTGCCCACAACTTCACACTTTTCCTGCATATTCCTAAACTAAAAATAGTGAGACTAGTGTCTCAATTCATGGAAAAACATTCTGTCCAATAAAATTTCCACTAACAAAATCACACTTTCTCTTTAAAGCTAATCTATCCCAAGTGGATTTCAGACCAAGAAAGAAAGCTATCTGGCTTCTTTCATGTCAAACTTCTCCAAGTTTTCCACAGAAATGCTAGTCTGCATTTACCTATAAAAGAAATTGTAGTAAAATTCTGAATATACTAAACAAGTGGATGTAGAATATAGCTAATTTTTTTGGTGGTTACAAGTAGAAAAGCACAGGGATTGGTCTGAACACAGCAATGATTGAATGACATTGTGTGACCTGAGGTGAATTACAACTTCCATTCCCTGCCCTGAGATGGTGTGGAGCAAGATTTCTCCAAGGAATTTTTGGAGTAGTCAGTGAATCAGAGCTTGCAGATAACACTCCAAATTCATCAGTGTCCCGGTGTTTACCAAACTGACAATTCCTAAGCTGCTCAAAAAACACAGCTAAAACAAGATAGTGTATTACACTGAAATGAGAATCTCCTCCTGAGATGATCACTTTTCACATTTGATTATTCATGCTGCAAAACAGACTTCAAGAGAAATGAATAAGCAAAAAGTTGAGGTCACTTTACATTAGTTGTAAATACCTGTCTCCAGAGAGAAATAAAATGTGAATGAACTCCATGGTTTGAAAACACAATCAGCTATTCTTTCATAAGGCCTTCATTCTTGTCTAATTTGTCAAGAAAGCATTGCTTGTCTCATATGCAATGGCACAGTAAGAGAACTTAACTACCTTAGAACCCATTAGCATTATTGTTACCTTATTTAATAGGAAAATGTTATGGAATTTTAGTATTTTCAGGGATGGTATGCAATCTTGTTATTTCCAAGCCTTTTTTTCTAATATTTCCCAAATTATGAACATCTGAATGTTGTTATTTGACCCTAGAGAGAATATAAGCTGAGCTCATTATTCCTTCAAAATACGAAGGCAGCTTTACTCACTTTCAGTTCAGATTCAGTGAGTAATATTAGCATGACACTGAATGGGACGAAATGGTGTTGTATATAACGCTATATTTTATTAAAGGAGAGAAAAAACCTTGACATTCTACGAAACACCAAGTTGAAAAGGAGCTTGAGAACACTGGTGTCTGACAGCTTATGCATCCAATTACTGATATGTCACCAGAAATTCATGGGAATAAAGTAATGAGATGGCAGTTTCTGTAACAAAGGGTAACATTGTCTTTTTACATCTGGATCATCAGTTTCATGCTATGTATAAATATACATTTCCCTGTTAACTCTTTTCAGTCACACAGATCACCAGATCAAAATGCAGAGTACAGTAATACTGGTGCAATGAAATTAATATGCACCTATGACTAGTTTTACAGCTACAGAGGACCTTATTACAGTATTAATATGACCTTCACAGGAATATATTTTACTTTAAACAATATAGCCAACATATGCTGATCTGAAACTGAGACCATAATCTAAAACAAAAATGACATTGAGAGTTTTCTCTTTTTGATGCCTTAGAAACCTCATTTTTTCCAGTCACATCAACTATTTGTGATTAAAATTTACTTAATTTCACTCAAAATTTACTTAATTTTCAGTTACTCTTGTCAAATTTAAACAGGACAGATGAAACATTTAAAAGCAGCATGACAGGAGCAATCCAATTCAAATACAAACAGTGTTTTCATAAGAAAATGAGTTTGAAGTTGCCCAGTTCAGGTCAGATTTTCAAATTGAAAAGCCCACTGTCTGCAGAAAAAGATGTCTTTATAAGCCAATTCTTTTGTTTTTGGCTTGCAGGACACCATAAGAATCAAGTATATTTAGATACATTACCAGTTAAGGTGCCTGACAGTAAAGAGAGGGTAGAAGGGTCCCTAAAGCAGATCATCTCCCTTCATGGTTTTACATTTTATGCATTCCAACTCCAGGCCATCAGCTGTATTGTGGCATTCATACAGAAATTACAGAAAAGCAGCCAACTGGAGCTGAGAGTGCACTAAATGGCTGGGGCCATGGCACCACACTGAAGACCTTTGGGCTAAGAAGACCACAAACACAGCACTATAATGGCAGGCCAGGAAGAAACAGCTATAGTTATGATAGTCTTTCTTTTTAACAGGAAGATGATGGTTTAGTGAAAAAAAGATGTTTGTATTTTGCAAGTTTATACATCTTCTGAAAGACAATGTGATGGGTGTGTGATGAGACTGGCAGTGCTCTCTGTACTCATCCTAGTCAAGGTGTTGTACACACAACGGCACCAAGCACTTCTGAACAGACCAACAGCTTGCTGGGGAGGGACTGTGTTTGCATGTACCTCTGGTCCATGTTCTGCCCCTCAGATTTTCTCCTTCCTGTGGAGAAATAGCCCTTTCTGAACTGATTGTGCTGTCAGCAGCTCCCACAGCTTCCTTGGCCCTCTCTTGCAAGACCTCTCCTTCCCTGACTCCTGAGCAGCACACATGGAGTTACTTTTGCAGACATTATGGTGTGAGGCTTCTCAGATAAAGTTGTGGTTTAGTATTTCTGAAGCAGTAACCTCTTCTTCCTCAACCTGGCACTCAGCCTGCTTCAATTCCCCACTACCTCCACTGCGGGTCAGACCATCCTCCAAGTGCATTTATTTCTGCTTTGAAATCAAGCACACTTAATACGTCTTTGAATTAACAGAAGCATGCGTATGAAGAAATCATGGGGTGGAATTTAGCATACAAAGAGTTGTATCAACAATACAATCAGAGTTCCTTATGGATAACAGGAGTTTTGGAGAAGTAAGAAGTGACATTAAGAAATCCCAATACAGAATTTACCTGTGTTTGTTTGTGTTATGTTAAAGATCTGAGGATGTAAGAAGGTGAGTATTTATTCCCAAAGTGTGTTTGTATACTATGGTTCCAATCATGTCCATACTATAATCAAATATCCTGCATACATAAACTGTGCCCTAGTATGTTGCTTGGGGCTTTTTAGAAGAATTATTTCTGATTGTCCTCTGGGTGAAATCTTACAATATTTGAAGTAGTAATTACAGAGTGCTAGACTTAATTTTTCTCCAATAATTATTTGTCTGACAATCCCAAGCAGTAAACTTATTCATAAATTTCAATAAGAATTTCTCCTAGCAGTACTACTGCTTTCACTAGCAGTAATGACATACATTTTTATGCATCACTAATATCCATGAAGAACAATAGAGCACTATTTTATTGGCATCTAGAATTACTCCACTGTACTGTGATGCATTCTTTTGAAGAGATGATGAAAGGGAAAGTTGAGCAGTCTGGATTAAGTTTACTTCTTTTCAGGCCTTACAATGTTTACTACCTCAGCAAAGTGTTAAATACACACTTTGGAATATTCTTAAACTATTTTAATCATTACATCCTGTTTGGGAGAAGTGTCAAAGTCCATAGTACATGTAATTCCTTGGGAATTTTTGCATTATAAATAACATGTAGAAGTGATTTGATCTTCTGTTCAAAATTAGATGGATTGATTGAAGTGTTGGAAGGGGGTTTTTTTGCCTTTTAAAGCTGATTTTGCTATTCAGCTTTTACTACTTCTTTCAAGGCTTTCTAGGGCATCCTATGAACAAACACAACTTCTGCAACAACACTGTATTTTTATAACTCCCCTAGAACAGCTCAGGCATTCTCAAGAGTGTTACAGAACTGAATTTTCTATGTAGAGACTTAGAGGGGTCAGGTCACTGGGTTACTCCTGATGGGTGAAAAGGTGCAGTACAGCAATGGAGCAGAATGGGATCAGAGAGAAGGGACCAGCCCTGGTGAGCCCATATTGCAAGCTCAGTGCAATGCCTTACATAGCCATGACGTAGAGGGCAGCCACGTAACTAACAGATTAATCCCCTTCATCCATATTCCTTTTACCTCCACCAGCAGCTGCAGTATTCTCATACCACAGTCAGTGTGGGACACAGGCACTTTTTTACATGCTGTTGCCCAAGGTGAGCAGTTGCCTTCATCTTGTACCTAGGCTAGGTTGGATATTTCTGTCTGTTTCAGTTGGTGGGTTTTTTGTTTTGATTTTGTTTGGTTTTTTGTTTTGTTTTGTTACTGATTTTATTTTTTTTTAACTTGTTTTTTCTGTCCTTGTACAGTACACAAACATTAGTTTGGATTAATGAACTACTATTTCTGCTCCTGCTGGAAATCTTTGCCAATGGGCAGCATACAGCCCATGTGAAAGCACAAGCTCTATCCCACACATGCCACAGCGTGCAAACCCAGGATACTAATCTATAGCTACAACTGTATCAGTGTAACCAAGACCATAAATAGTTTACTGGCCTATTTGCTGTCATAACTTATGCAGGATTTGACACACAATACATTTAATTATTCAGCTAATAGATAATTCCCTAATGGAATCACAAAGCAAGAGCATTATGAATGTTCAGACTTCTTTTCCTTTTCAGCCTAGTCGCGACGCATGAAGTCATCCTTTTAAGTGTATTCTGCTTCTGTTAGGCATTTAGGTCAAAGAAATTGTTTACTTTATGTGCCTGTAATTACTATAAAATATGCTGAATTGCTAGTCACATTTCTCACAGTCAGGAACTGAGGGCCAAATTCACTTGCCTGGAAAGATATCACCCCAGAGCAGATGCTATCTACTTCAATTATTTAAACTGAGTAATAATGACAACCTTATAGCTTTAGATACAGGTGTGTATTCCTTGGGGGATGCATCAGTAGTCTGGATTCCCAATTCAGAAGTGAAAGTACCCAAATTATCATTCTATAAAAGCTATGTCTGAACTATCTTCAGCAGATTGCTCATTGGAATCAAGGCAGGTTAAAAGATGTTTCATGAATTGCTGAGATCTACTTTCCTCCTTTGGCAGTAGGCAACCTTTTAACTTGAAAATATCATATTAGATCAGGAAACCCAAAAATAAACTAAACATTTTGAGCTACTTTTTTGTTCTCTGATCATAGAAACAGAATTTTGAATATTGCTGTTCTGGATAGAAATAATACTGTTTACATCCTGAGGGTGCCCATTTCCACAGTGTTCAGTTGGAAGCTAGGTACTTAATTTAAGAAAATTCTTCCTGCAGGACTAAGATTGTAGGTACTCATATGACTGATCAGAAATCAATAATATTTTTTTCTCTCCAGTTTTCACCGTTATCCATCTAACAAAAAACACTAACCTAATCACCTTTTTTGGTTCTGGAGTGCTACTGCAATACAACTGGCATGCTGACTGCCATACAAACACCACTGAGACAATAAAATTCCAGGTACTTGTCTGCTTCCTACAGGACAGCACAAAAAGATAGACAGGCAGGATCACTTTTGAAATCCTAATACTTTAGATAGATATCTGAAGTGCTGAAGAAGACACAAAATAAATTCAGAATAGTCTGAGTAACTCTTCTGTTGATATACTGCTGTCTGGTTGCTTGACACGATGATTTCATCAGGGTAAATTCCCAAGCACATTTTCTGAGTGAGAGTAAATAACACTGCTGTTCAGATTACATTTTCCTCCACCTCTAATTTGGTGGGTGAGTTGGGGAAGGAATATAGAGTGTGATTTTTTCACAATTGAAATTAAAATCTGATTAAAATTAAAGAAACCTAAACTATCAGTAAGCAGTTACTTCTCAAGATTTATTTTTAAAAAATGAAATATCTTGAAAAATTATTTCAAGAAAGTTTCCAACTCAATTCCATGGAGGTCAATCAGTATAAGTGAATGTAGGCAGCTGCAAGGGTGATCAAATGGGTTCAATTTCTTCACTTTTGAGTGCAGCTATGTCTTAGATAATCAGAAGGAAATGAAGGTGCCAGAATTTACAGTGTGGCACAGAACAGATAATTCAAACCAAATTCCTATAATACCTTCTGTACTAGCTCTGAATTCAGCCAATAGGTGACTAAATGTATTTTTTATTTAACATAAGTTATATTCTGCACTTCAACACAAACCAATCCTTTCAAATAATATAAGCCTTTTTATCATTCTTGTTAATAGACTCCCAGAAAGTAAACTGCCATCTGGCCTATGGAGATGTTAAAATACAGGGGAGAAATTTACCAACAGAGAAATTACATGAGGCACTCTCCTCAAGCATTCTGAAATGTATTGACCTGTGTCTCTGGTGCACCAGGTCACCTTGAGTTTCAGTGACTTTGAAAATTCTAAGGAATCGATATTTGCAAATACATGAATTTGCTCTCAAGCAATGACCTGGATGCAACTACAAAATCCAGGGACGCTTCACTGATCTTTAATCAAGCAATCACACTCTTTGGCCAAAGTTCTTTAAAATTAAAAATGTAATTGAATAGGAAATTATTTGAAATGTGTAAAATGCCACAGGAGGGAAAATATTGCTTCTATGTGAGGTAAGGAAAAACAGGATATGAAAGGTGATGAAAGCGATAGCAGATAATAGACAGATCTATTTAGTGCCTGAAAAACAGTAGATTAAAAAGCTGCAATAAATACTCAGCTTTGCATTGAACACTGCGGATTTATTTTGCATTTACAGCTCTCTATAATGTCATGTTCTTGATAATATGACTTTCTGAATTTTTTGCAGCTTTATTGAATGAGGAAGGCAGCAAGACACATTTTGTGACGGTACCAATTAAAGCTTCTCCCTGAAGACTCTTGCAGGGAAAGATGTTGATCAACAGGCTGATGTAGTATACAAAAGGCACACGTCACTCGTCTGCAGCCACATTCATTGATGCAAAATGACAGCGAAGAGGCTCTTCCATTACCGTGTTAGTCACGAAGTGTGTTCTGAAATGCTCTTAAAATCCCGACAGGATAACACACTTGCATATCAGCTTCCATGTTTGTCTTCATTGTTAAAAGGGCTGTGAATTCCTGTCTCAGGACTCTCCAGCAGTGTTATGTATCCCAGGATGAGAGTCCCAGGCGAAGACAGGCACTCTTATTTTATTGTAAGATAAGCACATAGAGGTCTGCTCTATTTTCTCACCTGATGCAGAGAAGTTTATCTGACAGCAAACCAAAAAGTAGCATTATGCATTTTGGCTCAGATCTAAATCCCAAATGCAGCCACTGCTGAGATTTGTGGACATTTAACTGGGTTTAAAAGCATGTTCTGACACATAATTTTGATATTTCCCCCACTCTAAGTTAGTCTAAGGGTTGGAACTGACAAGGCTAATCATGAAACAGTCTAATTCACTTTGTTTTTTACAGGAGGTTCAGAGAAGTATAGATGTCATAAAGTGACTCAAAGCAGACACATAAATCTTCATGACCTCCTGATCTTCTCCAGTGCAAAAGAGAAGCAAAATCATTTCATTCTCAGTAATGCAAAAGCAAAAGAGGAGTAAAGTAATTTCATTCCTAGATAGGTTTATGATATATAAAGAAAAGAAGAAAGAATGAAAATTATTAAATACTACCTATGTCTGAGCTGTATAGAGGTTGCCAACCAGGGGAACTCTCCAGATCGTACAGATTGCATTTACAGGGAGCTTGCAACCAGCCTGAAATCTGTTGACTGTAAATCCCATCTGCCTATATGGCAGGTAGAATTGGTGCACTTTCAGGCAAAACATCGAGAGTGCTTCTGCACAGCCCTCCATGGCCACCTTCTCTGCACAACACCTCAGCAGCAGACTCCAAAGCTGTTCCAAATCTGTACAGGAAAGAAAATTACTGTACTGCATGCTCTAGCTCCTGATTTATCTCCATTTTTCTTCCAGGGACACTCCAGCTGGGTCAGCTTAAAGCCAGACTTGCAGTCTACTGTGCAGATAGATTATGCAGAGGGGAAACAAATATGACTTTGAGCCCGTCCTCAAGATGATTTCCTCATTGAATTAATGCAGCCATAACCCAGCTGACACTATGGATGAAATGGAAGTTGTGATGGTTGAAAAGCTCTACACAGAATAAAAGCCAATGTATTGGCTACAAAATCCATACTATGAAGCTAATTTTTGGTAATTAGGTGGTATCATCTTTGTTGTGCTGTAGGCTATGAGGTGTGCCTAGAGGAAAGTTTCTGTAATGCTGGCAGCATTGGACGGTGAGCTATTTCAATTTCACCAACACTGGCAAAGTCATATTTCCAAGGACATGGGTAGCAATTAGAGCTGGGACTCATTTTTCTTGAATCTAAGCTAAATTTCAAACTAATTTTGTAACTTTGGGCTCCTTCTAAAGAAAATAGTGTGTAGTAGACAGAAGTCTAAAATAGTCCAGTTGACTCTCCAGAGCTGCTTATCTCTTCTTGTCTAACTTATTTGTAACAGGTACACAGGAACATAGTTGTGATGTAGCTACTTACATTTTTAAGGTCTAAAGTTGAGGAAAAATGACTCAGTAAATACAGCCATAAATCCATAAATATTGCCGCCATGTCATAAAAGACAAACACAGCACTTAGAATAATTATTTTGTTGCTATTCTGTTAATAAGCAATATAAATATAGAAAAGACTCACTGATTCTTTGCTGAAGTGCCTGTTTTATGTATTATAAGCCCATTGAAAAGAAAAACATTTCAGTAGAAACCTATTTTATTGGTAAGTTCTTACATGGAAGAAGACTCTTGTCTTTTTCCATGGTGAGGAGGTATTATACACATAAAGCTTGTAGTACAAGGCAAGAAGTTAGAAAAAAATGGTAATTAAGTTGAAAGAAAGAAAAATACCTATGTAATTTATCAGTTATAGAATACAGGACTCAAATTCTGGGGCAGGAGATTATACCTGGGAGTGTTTTAAATTTGAATCACATCTAAAATTTGCAAGGGTACCTCTGAAGCAAACTTTTTGGTACATAGGTTCACCGAGACTTTCTTTTACCAGCATATGTGTACAAACACACACAGGCAACATATCACTTGCCACAAAGATTTCAAAGCACCACTATCATAACTCCTAGATCTTTGGACCAAGCTTCAGATAATCTGGATTTAACAGCTGAAAGAAAAATAATTAACATTTTCCCCTTATTAATATTTCCTTAAAGATAAACAGTATGGTATAAATTTTTAAATGTTTAACATGTAATACCACCACGTAAGTTCTTATATCCCTTTTGTGACACCCATCACAGTGTACACTTCAGTCTCCAACAGGAATGGGTGATCACAAAATGAAAGCTGTACACAGGTATTCAGAATGAATTAGTACCTTCAAGACAAATTCCATTCATCATCCGTTCTGTCTTAAGATGAAGATCAAGTGTAGATTTTTACTGTAGTTGGTACCAGGCTATGATCTATGAGCACCAGTTCATAACTCATGACATTCGTAGTCTGTCTTCTGAAACAGATAGATAGTTGTATAGATAGTTATAGTGGTGATCCTGTGGTAAAGCTTTTCTAGTTTCAGGCCAACACAAGAATACACATGGAGTATTCCATCTGGACACCTGTACCAAAACCAAGGACTTCTGTTTCCTCTGTGCACATTATCCCCCTTGCCAATCATACTATTTCTCTCAGCATTTGTCATAAAACGAAAAAGCCAGAGACCCGAAGCCTTCTCAGACAACCTTGACAAAACCTGAAGGAAGTCAGGACAACACAGGATAATCTTCAGCATTCTCAGTACTGGACTTTCATGAACGTTGATCTCCCACATGGCTGTACTTCCTGCCTAGGATTCTGATGCTGAGAGATTACTGGAAATCTGTATCTGAATTTTGAATGTAGGGAACATGGTTGCACCATTTTCTTCCTCTGTTCACTACTGGAGAAAGTGGGAAATATGGGCATAAAGATACTTATTCACCTCCCCAGAATTATATCATGTTGTGAAGAAACTGTGAAAATAAAGGAGGTTTTTATTTCCAACTTCAGTGTCTCCTTGTAAAGCTAATCCAAAAAGGCAACTGAAAACAAAGTGAATTGTTCCCTTTAACTGAAAAATCATTAGTATCAGCACATGAACCAAAGCCCAAGCCAAACTGCATCATCTTTTCCTAACACGCTCTCTGCACAAGATGTCAATGAGACTTGTGCCCAGAGAGTGAATGTGACTAAAATGCTGTGGGGCTTGGTGTTCCCTGTCATTCTAACTGACCATTAAATTCTGTTACTGGTGGGCATACATTACAAAGCCAGCTGTAAGGCATTGTGAGGTTAATAATAGTCTCTAAAGGGCTAGACATTTACTCAGATAATAAAACAACCCTGTTTTACAATAGTAAAGGTTAAATAAATAAAATATAAAAATTAGTTTGAAAACAGTATAAATACAAATGGCTTCAAGGCGGAAGCTAATCCATAACTGATGAAAATTCCCTTTGCTTTGTTCTTCCATAATTCCTCTCTGCTGGAGAACTTATTGTACCTTTATTTTAAATGTTTGGTCCCAGCTCTACCACTGACAGTATATTGGCATATAGAAGTAGAGAAGGACTCTTTCAACAGATGATTTCTAGATTTCTAGTGGAGTGTAGGAAAATGTGACTTTTCAATAGCCTGCAATCAAAAGACATTCAAGAAAAGCTATGCAGACTATGAAAGAATAAGCAAAACATGATCATCCGTATTCATGAAAACACATGAACCTATTTACCTCGAGTATTCAATTATTTCCCTATTTATGGATAGTATGTGGGCTATATGTGTGCTGTAAGTGTCAAGATCGATTTACAAAGAGAGTAAATTGCCTTTTTATGTCCTGGTACTAAAGAGTGTCCTGTACGTATGGCTGTCACCCTAAAATTGTTTAGTTTTCTCCTATCATAAAAGCTTCAGCTATTTTATTATAGAACATGAATAGGAAAATGGAATGCACAGGATAGTATTGAGCAGTAAATGGCATAAATACTTTATTTGAATCATTCAGAATAATGAACAAATGATTGGAGACATCACAAGAGACTGGTACAGTCACAGTCAGTTTGACAGTGATGGAGAGAAGGAAGGATTGTACATACTGTGTGCAGTAGTATAGGGAGATAAATATTCTGATAAATTTTTATCAGAGATAAATATTTCTGTGTGTTCATTAATTCAAATGAGCAAGTCATGTTTATACTGCTTTTTCTTATATTGCTATTATATGTTCGGGAAATCCTGGTTAAATATTGCATTCATACTTCCTCATGAAATACCTTTTGTTAAAATATTTTGTATACAAAACTTTGAAAGATGGAGAAAACCATGAAAGTACCTGAAGCATGCAACCCAAAGAAAGTTGGCTTTGGCTGAATATCTTCACAACCGGAAAATTTCAATTTTTAAGATATCTTTCAAATTACCCAAACACCACATGTACAAGCACCTATGCAATCCTGTGATATATCTGTATAGCCAGTACACAGAAAACTGAGTGTCAATTATAGGCTATGTTTTGCTTTAATAAGTGAGAAAACCATTTTGGCAACTACATTACTGATCCAGAAAACATTACCTCTCCATGTCTGTGGTGAAATATCCATGGAGGACTACACAGAACAACAGCAATGAAATGAGCCAATCTTCAGCGTAAATCGAGATGATTGGAAAGTGTTCTGCTAAATTGTGTTAATCAGAATATGTACTTCTTTTATATTATATACAAATTCAAATTTCATTTGATTCCTTACCTCCATATTTTTCAAACAAATGAGAAGAGTGTGTGAATAGATTTCTTTGGTTTGGTGGTGTTTTGTTTTGTTTTGCTTTGTCTTGTTTTTCTAAAAAATGAACATTTCAATTTCAGATTATCATAGAGAAATTCTGAAAAATTTTACTGATTTTTTTTTTTTTACAAGAAGTCCTATGAAAATATTGTTTGTATTATTCTGGCAGCTGCACAACTCACTGTAAACTGAAGAAACTTGTAACAGATTCCAGTTTCCTTTTGTAGGAGAATAATTTTGTTTTTCAATACACAACTAACCAGCAGAAACTGATGACCTTTTCGAGGCAGGTTATAATGCTACTACAGTAGTAGTTGAATATTATGGTTTGGTAGCTTATTTATATGCTTAGTTTTAAGAGGTAAATTATTGATTTTGCAAACTGTGAGTTTCTTAAGAATTAATCCCGTGCTTTGCAAATCATATATAATAAGAAACATTAACCACATCCCTCTGGGTTTCATGTTGAGGTTTCTGAGTTCGAGACTGCCTTTAATGCTTCATGAGATAGTTTAAAAATGCTAATATTTTCAATGGAAACTGAGAAGGGCTTGGTAATTTTTTTATGCAAGTTAATATAAGCTAGTTCTGCCACACTTCCTTCCAGTGTAGCATATAGAGAGAAGGTAATGCATGATAAAACTCAGAATAAGGCTTTTTATGGCAGCAGATTTCTTTCTTTAATGGTACAACATTTCTGGGCAATTTGTGAAGGCTTAAACATAAACATTTCTTAGAACCACAAGTCATATGCTGACAGAACGTGCCTTTCCTCTCGTAACAGTTTTGTACTAGTATACCCTACAAGCAACATTTAACCATTTCTGCAACAGATCAAGACCTTACTTTTTTCAGACACAACCATGTAGAAAAATTCAATTCATATTTCAAATATAGTGAAGACAGAAATATTTTCATTGATTAAGAGATTCTTACTTAGGTTATGCTTGTAAAAACACTGATACTTAAGAGAAAGTCCGAATAACTGTCAGTGAGGCAAAGAGCTCAGACTGTCCTTCATTATCTAACTAATTTGCTCCATTGGTGAAGACACCTATATTTGGATAAATTAGCTCTGAGGTTGAGATTGAGTTTATCTTACTGGAGGCTTTTAGCTGATCTACTTCAATTTTCTTAGGCTTCCATTCACTCTCTGAAAAACAGGGATGACAATGGGTGTCTTTGAAGACAGTGCTTGTTAGATTATTCTGATTATATAACATTCAGATTTTGTAATAATTATTAATGGTTCTATAATACTGACTTTGTAAACATTATATATTTTTTTTCTGAGCTGAAACTCTTCTGAGATCCTGATGAATTTATCTTAGAAACTCCTATGACCAGATAAAAACAACAAACATTCATTAACATGAACGTGTCCCTTGATAACCATTAAGGTTTCACAGCTCATAATAAAATAATCTCTTCCCTCCTGTGTCCCATTGCTGTACTTTTGCTGGCATTGTCTTGAGCATAAACATTTAAAACCCTACAACTGCCTGAAAGGAGGTTGTGGCAAGGTGGGGGTTGGCCTCTTCTCCCACGCAACTAGCAGCAGGACAAGAGGAAGTGGACTCAAGCTGCCCCAGATGTGATTCAGATTGGACATCAAGAAGAATTTCTTCAAGGAAAGGGTGGTTAAGCATTAGACCAGCTTGCTCGGGGAAGTGGTGGAGTCACCATCCCTGGAAGTGTTTAAGAAACAACTGGATGTGACACTTCACACTGTGGTTTCATTGGCATGGTGGTATTTGGTCAAAGGTTGGACTCAAAGATTTAGAGATCTTTTCCAACCTCAGTGATTCTGTAATTCTCTCTTATTCATGATCAAGACACCCTGGGAAAAGAAGACACATATGACATGACTATTACTATTTCCCAACGTGCACAGATTTTCCCAAATCAGCATAGACATCTCAGTGATAGCACCCCAGTTCCACAAACACTGAGAAACTTAACTCAGTGACAGCCCTGTGGGGCTGTGATGAAGCCAGCTGAGATCAGGAAATGGTGTAGGCACATTTGTACAGCACAGTGTCTGAGCAAATGAGTCATGCCAGAAAAATCACTCTCTGCATCCTTTTTTATTTACAAATCAAGTAAGCTATCTACAAATAATCAAAAGCTCACTGTACTGTCAAGTTATTCAGGTGCATCTACATCAGGGTCACTTTCAGCAGGGATTTCATGTAGCTTAGGATAAGGCAGTTGCCTGGTGGAACAGTCTTAAATGAACTTGCTCTCAAATAGCACAAACCATTCAGTCTCATTTCACATTCTGTACCTCCAGTGACATTTCTGTGATCACTCTTCCATTATTTCAGTGGGTGATGCATTCATTCTCCCTGGCCCTTTTCCACATTTTTCATACTTAAATCATTTTAGTTTAAAGGCATAAGAAAAAGGTTTACAGCTTTGGCAGGACAAGTCCAGAGCCTGACATGTGACCGATGCTTTTCTCTGTGCTTAAATTCTAGACAGTAGAATGAACTGATATCTAGTAAATATATGGAAATTAATAACTTTGACAGGCCCTTATGTATCTATTAGCCAAAGGAAGTTATGAAGGTGTCCCAAATAAAGATTTGGTTTTCCCTCACAAATATAGCTTCAGAGTTCATGGTCCAGACTTTTATGGTAATAGAGAATATAGATTATTTTGCACTGTAAAACAATGGACAATTTACAAACGTGGTGAAAGTAATTCACTGAATTACAGCTTGGATCCATTGCACACTAAGAAATCTCCTCACAGAGTTTTATGGGTAGAAGCACTGGATAAAGCATCAATGCATGCCAGACTTTCAAGACTTATGTCAGGTTGAGTTCCTGGGTTTCAGAATTCATGGGGTTTGTTGATTTAAGTTAACAGATGGTTTTAAAGGCTTAGTTGTGATGCTTAAAATGTTGCAACCACCTACACAGCAACTGGGGATTTACCCAGCGAGCAGATGAGAGTGACCCTGACCCCGTAGTAACAAAGGAGAAATCTCAATAAAAAACTCCTATTACGCCCACATCCCTACAGGACCTGTTCTTGACACTGAAAATTATATCCAACTACTCCTTTCATTTGTACTTAATTCTGACTTAGTCTTCTGTAAGGGAAAAGACAACCCTCCAAAAATAATAATAAAATATTTAAATAGCAGTCAAGACATCTCAGTTTAGAATTTCCTGGTCAGTAATAATGACATGGGTAAGCAGCGTAAAGTTAAACCTGGAACTGTAAGCCCCACCTATACAGTTTTTTATTTCCAGGAGTTGTCTGACACCTTGATACTTATTGTTCTAACAAACTACCCCATTAAATATTTTTTTATTTTTTATCAAGCTGAACGTGTAGGTTTCTGAAATCTACAATTGCTTCTGTTATACAGTTATTCAAAGGTAGGATACTTCATTTCATGTTCAGGTTCAGCAGTTATGATTCCTTTCTTCAGTACAGCTATTTCAGATCAAAAGTGTTCCCACATGGGGAATAGAAATAGCAACTGAAAATAAGATATAACCCATTGTTACAAAAGAGTTAATGAGATTTTACAAAGCAGTTGTAATGCAGTGCTATGTTTATGAACTGCTTTTCAAAACTGTGCTCCTGTTTTTAATCACAAAATGCACTTGCTCTTTTATTTCTCTATTTTAGGAATAGAGATTAAAACGTAGAAAATTGCAGTATATAGCAAAGACATTAGCTTATCTTCTTTATAGGTCTTGGGATTTCAGATCTTCAGCTTTGTTAATCCCAGTCCAGAATGAGACTGTCTCTCAGAGGTAAAATATTTCGTGACTGAGAGACAGTTCTGGTTTTCTATATACCTTTCTCTTTCAAAGCAGGATGAAGCAGCTATGCTAGGTGAAAATGTAACAAGATGTTGGAATCTGACAGTCTTCTCTGGTGCTCTTAGCCAAACTACTGCAAGTGGCTAGTAGACTGAGACAAGAGTTTTGTAGTGAATAGAGAAGGTTAGAATGTTTGTTTAGAGTCACCTTTGGATCAGATTTTACCCCACACTAATGCAGTTTAGTTCATCTCCAGACAAGACATCACTCTGAGCAGGTGCATCTGCACAATAAAAAATTGACACCTTATTAGAATGTAAGAATATAATAGACCAGAAAGAATGACAGATTAGTTGGATTGGGAGATCAGCTGCGATAGTTTTGATTGATTTATATTCCAGGTGGCAGTATTTATAAAGGTCACTTCTCAGCATGAGGCACTCAGCCATGCCTTGATTGCCTGATTATTCCTGTGACACATATATTTCTTGTTTATAGATGTTCTGATAGGTGATACTATCACCTAACACCATTTTTTTGCAAAATGCCATACAGAAAATGGCATCATCCATTTGTGATGTGATTTTTGGCATTAAATGCCAACTAAATGACTGAGACATATCTTTTAAAAACACACTAATTGACAAAGAGAATCACAGAATCATAGAATTATAGAATCATCTAGTCTAGAAAAGAGTCTGAAGGCCAACCATTAACCTAACACTGCCAAATCCACCACTAAACCATGTCCTTAAACACCACATCTACATGTCTTTTAAATACCTCCAGGCATGGTGATTCAACCACTTCCCTGGACAGCTGGTTCTGATTCTTGTCAACCCTGTCAGTGAAAAAATATTTCCTAATAGGAAATCTTAACCTCCTCTGGTGCAACTTGAAGTTGTTTCTTCTCATCTTGTGTCTTGTATCTTGGGAGAAGAGACCAACCTCCACCTCACTACAACCTCCTTTCAGATAGTTGTAGGGAGAGATAAGGTCTCCCCTGAACCTGCTTTGCTCCAGGCTTAACACCCCCAATTCCCTCAGCTGCTTCTCCTATGACTTGGCCTCCAGACCATTCACCGGCTTGGTTGCCCTTCTCTGGACACGCTCCAGTACCTCAGTGTCGGTCTTGTAGTGAGGGGCCCAGAACTGAACACAGTATTCAAGGTGCAGTCTTACCTGTGATCCTGTAGACCAATAAAAAAAATCAATCAACCAATCAATCAATAAATAAATAAAAATCAAGAATTTAAATGCCCTGTTTTACTGTCTGTTCACAGGAACACCAAAATTTTTCCAAGGAGGAAAGAGCCACCTGTCAAAAGGGTGCTGGAAAGTTTTTATATTTCCAGGCCTTTGGCTTTTCCTTCATAGCTTTGGATAAGTAATTTATTTTGCCTGATCCCTTACTTGTTAAGGATATTATTTTCCTATCCACAGGGCAATTGTGAGGAAAAATGCCATTAGTAAGGATAAGGGATTTGAAAATTTGGATGTAGTCATACAAGTATCTAAATCCTTAGTTATCTGTTAGTTCAGAAGGAAATTAGATTTGGGAGATGGCTTTGTCTCTACCTGAAACCTATAATTTAGTAAAAATAATGAAACACTGGGACTTGGCTGACTAAACTGGAGAATTACATTATTATCAACTTAGTTTCAGTGATAGAGTTGGTGTTTAAACATAAAAAATGTTTTGAAGACCATAAAAACACTCACTAAGATGAAAGAAGACACTAGTTTTGTGCTATCTTAATGAAACAAATATTTTCAGAAAAACAACTAATTTAGTCCTTTGTCTATAGAATAGCTTTGGTATTCAAATTCCCTTCTTCTTGTGTTTTGATTCTTACACCCAAATACACATCAACCTTCCAATATGTCAGTCTGACACTAAAGGTAATTAATATTTTTGGCTTGAAATATTTTACTCTGTTACTTTTTAAATAAGTCATGGACACATTTTATTGGAAGTAAAATTTGTTATTATTTAATATTAACACCAACTTTCATTAATTCTGAAATTTCATTTTTATTTTTTAAATTAGAATAAAATTTATACCCACAATGTTTATTCATTAGACAACTCTTTAAATAGGCAAATATTTCACTCATTTTCTCACACATACTGCAAATGACAAATGAACTGATGTCTTCTAAAAACCTTAGAAGTACAAAAAGCCATAAAATCTCATACTTTTAATTAAAATTCTTAATTTTGATCAGTACTTACTAGGACCTCTATTCTGTAATATTCAAATATTTTGAAAATTCAAATAGGAAATTAATTGTAGTCTATCAATATGTAGAATGAAAGGATTGCTCCTTGCAGGATCTTTGGAGAAGTATTTTCATTTATCAGAATATTCCAGAATTAATTCAGAACAGGTGCCTGATAGTTATAAAGAAAAACTGCAATAGATCAGTACAATAAAAGTCTTGTGCACCTGAAAGTTAAGAACTGCCATATTGTCATTTAGATACAAATCAAAAGTACACAGTCCCTTACCTCACATTTATATTTCCAATTTCACATTTTGTTGAATAAAAAAATAAAAAGGACTTAGAAAATAAAAATCTTAGATGTTGTTGGAGCTGGGCCTTTCAGCTGAGCCATTCTTCATGGAGCAGAGAAGGAACTGGACAGTACCCCAGGAGAATGGCAGATCACAGTGTGGTCTGGATTTGGGTTATATATGACAATCTTCCTTTTGGGTAGGTGCTTTTCATCCATCAGTGGTTCTTTTTTAAGGACAGCAAAGACAGTCATCTGTGCAGGCACAGCCCAGTTTCCTCCTGAAATAGAGCCAAAATGCAGGAAGAGTTTGTGAAGGACCAGAGTGATGACCAGTGTTCCTGAACACTTCTACCCCATGTAGGCTTGGCCATGGAGCTAAAACAAGAAATACAAAGACCTGTGTACTTTCAGCTTACGTTTAGATAAGAAAAGCTGAAAAGTGAGTCTAAAGATGTACAGAAAGATAACTGTATGTTTGAAACACATAACTCTGACTTTCTCCACGTACATATAAATTTCCTTCACTGAAGAGGGTGTGGTTGGTTTTTGCTGTTTGGTTTTCTCTTTAGGATTTTTGCTAGTAATACAAAATTTGCTAGCAATTCGAGGGTCCAAGACCCTAGAAACCCAATACTGCTCACATCTGAAAGAATTCAAAACCACATCTGCATCTTTATAAGACTGTTCTAACAATTCACTCTTTAAGCTATGGTTCCAGGCTTGGAAAGGTTTCTTTATATGCTAGAAAAAGAACCCCTGAGCACATAAAACTCCATAGCCTAACAAAGCACTAAGGTGATGGAGAAAAGCCCTAACCATTTTTCTAACAGTAATTTAGGTTTTTTCCAAAAGTTGTTTTACCCAAGAATGTGAACAGACTTTGCAGAGCAACAGAAACACGTATCTCTTAGTCAAATGCTTTACCCATTTGTATAATAAATCATGCTCTCTAATGCTAATTCTCCATGATAGCTGCCTTCCACTATGATCTCTTCTTCAGCTTCAAGAGGGTAAATAGAAGAAGACTCTCTAACGTAACCTGATATCTAGAGAACTGTTCTGGAAGGACAATGAATGAATTCTCAGTGGAAACATTCTCCAAAGTTTTAATAATGTTGAATTTTATAATGCAATGGAGAAGGTTCATGCTCTTCCAAGAACATTTTGAAAGCATATAGAGACAACCTGTGCATCCCTGAGGTGTGCTTACCTAGTGCCCAAAATGAACATTAGGTAGCTCTTAGCGTGTATAATCATAAGACAGTTGCAGTGCTTCTCAGTTTAGTAAAAGTTAGGATTCCAAACGTACAATTTCTATTCCAATTCAAACTCAAAACATGTAATGTCTCAACACTTGCAATATCTCCAAGACAGTCAAAAAAAGGAGTTGGAATACCTACACTCTGGATACAGACGACTAAATTATGCCTGATTCCTACATTAGGTGCTTAAGACAGTTTTTGAGTTTAACCCTATTCATACAATTTTATTGCTATACTTAAAATTATTGCCTAGTGAGTAGTAAGAGAGACCATCCTTATATAAGTAGTCCTGCCATTTCCTCAGGATTCCATTCTCAGTGGGAAGGAACTGAACATATTTGGTATGCTGCACCAGACTTAATAAATTAACAGGTTGATTTTAAGAGGTTTGCCCTACCTCTTGATTTGCTATTCCTGAATGACTTTGAACTATCACCTCTTCACCTGAATTTTTTATTTACAGTAAGCTCAAACTAATTTCTGTGCAATTCTGTTGTTTCTGATAACTTCTATTTCCTAGATAATGAAGTGTCACAGATGCCACTCTAGACATTTATAAAATCATGTAAAAAGTAATCTGTACCAAAATACTACATCTGGTATGATTCCACGACAGCCTGGCCTGCGTTGGAATTCGAAACAGACGTTGCGTTACATTGTAAGGGAAAATATGGCTAGTAGGGAGTGGAGTTAAAAAACATGATTCTGTACCATTACCATCTGCTTTCTAAAACCTTGATGTATATTGGTTTGGTCCTTAAGAATTTTAAATACTCTAAGCTGATAGAGTTTACACTTTCAACACTCTGAAGATCTTGAGGCATAGGTTGGTACTTTCAGTCTAGTGTTTTTATGTAAATAGGTAAATATTCTGGAATAAGTTTGAGAGTGGGAAGGCTCAAGTGAGTCATCTGTAGTAGCTCATCCTTCTGAGTCATGGTAGAACTGATGCAAATATTACTTCTCAGTCTCAGGACTAACAGTGAATATTTCAAGTGAGTTTACTTTAGTCAGCTTCCTTGTGATTGATTCTTCTGCCAGAAATAATTATTAGGCATCCTCTAATATTTAATTATATTATTCCTTGCCAGGGCACAACTCCCTTTCTTCTCCTCTTCTAACAAAAGATAATGTGACATAAGACTTCCTCCTTCTAAAACTGTATTTTTTGTATTGGGGTGTTTTTGCAACTTATTTCTTAGGTTATTCACATTTTCTCATTTCTTTGTTCTTTTGTCACACCTTCATGGATCAAGATTTCAAGTATCTTAGGAAGCTTTCTGGTCTTTTCAGTTTGGTCACTGACAGCCCCTGCAGTACTGCTTTATAGGAAAAAAATTGTTTGGAGCTTATCCCTTCAGAGAGATTCCTAATGTAACCATCACAAGAAAATCCTCAGGGGACCCCAAGAGGTAACAAGGCAGTTTAGTGATGAGCATGATGTCAGCTATGGGTTATCTAAGACAAGCATAAGATTCTCCAAAGAACAAAGGAGTTCCCAAATCAGAACAGAAGAATGGTTTGTTTTAATCCATATTGACAATCTGGCTGTCAGCAGAACAAGAAATACGAGAGAAAAATGGAAGAAACAACACACAGAAAAATCACCTATATAATAGTGTGCCAGCTGATGGTTGTCTTATCTCCTGAAGACCAACATTTTATATTTCAGAGTTTTTGTCCCATTAGGAAATATATTTCCATAGTTGTGGAATCAGCTGTTGCTTAGGCAATATATTTCATAATATAGGCACGATGTACTAAAATTATGAGAATGCATAATTTTATAAAGATTATATTTTGTATTTATTCAGATGCATGTCTGAACATGTAATTTTTGTTTATGAATTATCTTGAACAGGAAGAAGTGCCTGAATGTTGTTATTAAATAGTGACAGAAATGGAAAAACATCAACAATGGGTACCATATTTGTTGAGTGTTCTCTCAGGATGAAAGGTGTTGAAAAGTAAAAAAATGCAACACTACATTTGATTCAGACATTGGCATCGATTTACTGCTAAATTTGGACAGCTGAATCCCAGATGCCAATGTTAGAGTAGCAGTATATGTTAAATAATGGACTTTTTTTCCTTAACAATAATGCCTAAAAATAACAACATACCAAAAGGTCTTTTGTAAAAGAGATTTATAGAGATTCCTGAATTTAATGTTCAGACTAAAAAGAATCACTGATGCATGGTTCTAAGGCTCAACTGAAATGCTCATATTTGCAGTCACAGTTAATCGTACCTCACTTTTAAAAGAAGTGCCAATGCATCTATTCTGTTCACTGTACATAAGGGCATGAGGATCTAGGTCCCTGTGACATTTTGCTGATATAAAGATATTGCAACACTAAACCTAATTATATTAAACACAGGGGAGAAATTCAGCAGTAAATATTATAGCACAAATTGTACCTTGACATATACCTATGGTAACCTTACCAAAGTCAAAGCACAGAGATTTCCCAAAAAAGTTTGGCCTTATGAATAAGGCCTATATAATGTGACATACAGCTATTTTATCATAATGGAAACATGAAATATCGGAAAAGCCCTTTGCATTCTTTACAGAGAACTTTGACATGATCTTTGTTTCTAGTGATCCTCTGAAATCCTATCCAAAATCTGTTGGGCTTTTGCCTAATAAACAATATACTCGTGATTCATGAAGTGCATATTTGAGATCAGAACTGCACTGCAAAGAAGATTATCGAGTCTTCTTTGAAAGCAGTGGGTCTCTCTCTCGTAAATTACTCTTCATCTAAAACAATCTATCATTTTATAGAATTTTTAATTAGATTGAAAGATTAAAGGTAGAAAGAACAATGGTCAACAGCTATTCAGGTTTGAGTGAGAAGTGATTGAGAATATTGATGTATTTTTTTTCTCTAAGTTCTTGCCAGATGTAGAAAGACTTGAACCTCACACTACAAAAATAGCACTTCTGCTGTTACTTGCAGTGCTAGAAAAAGAAATTATATTTTGAAGTGAACTGTCCCCTCATGCTTTCCTGAATTCCCAAGAAAATCACTGTCACTGATTGATAAAACTCAAGTTACTTGATAGATCTAAGCTTGGATGGGTTGTATTACCTTGTTGTTTACTTTGTGGAGCCCTTATCCAATTTTCACTGTTTCTCTGTTGCCTCTCTCCTTGGACATAGAGTGAAGGTGCCTCAGGCCTGCAGGTACCATCTCCTCCCAGGTCTGAACCAGACTTTTGAGTTCACATATGAAGGCAGAGCATGAAGGAAGGCATGGTTAGGTAAAATAGCCATGCTACTGACTAAGCTGTGCCTGTGGAAAGTAAATGGCTTCTTGGGCTCACTTGTAGTTGCAGCCTCTTAGCATGTAAAACACTGTCAAATCCAGTGTAAAAATTGGTTTGAGCTCATGCACGGATTTTAATGTGTCCTCTTCTCTGTGACTCCTAGTAAATGAATGCCACAGCTGATGTCTCTATTATCTGGTAACTATTGTTTAATACCATCTGCTGAATCAAATTTCACCTGCAATTTCTGCACAAGAGCAGAATTGTAGTAGATATTTTTGTAAAGCACTTTTCTGTACTATTGCTCTAATTTGTAGGGTCTGGCTGTGCAACCTGTTACTCATTTATAGAAGTACTCATTTGGACCCCACAGAAGAGCTTGTTCAAAGAAGTGCTCTCACAAGGATGACTAACAGTCAGGTTCACAGACTGTGAAACTCCTTGTGTATGGATATTTCCAGAAATATACCCAGAAGGCTCTTGAATGACATGGAGTACAGAATTTCAGTCAGAAAAAATGTCATCATACCCATAACCTCTGTTTGAGCTGAAGCAATTTGCCCAGCATCACAGCCTAAAGAGGGTTGAAGCAGCTGATAGCACACCAGTATGGCCAATGCCATAAAGAGGATGTTTAGAGTCCTTTAGCCTCCATAATGACACTGAAAGTAACCCTGCTGAACTAATAATGGGGAAAGAAGGGGGAACCTGGTGAGATTGGGCAGGCACATGCACAGAATAATTAGCAGAGGTCTGAGCTGAAGAGAGTTCCCACTGTTAAGTATTTATTGCTTGCATCTCAGGTCCTTTAACCACTAATATTTGCCAGGAGGCAAAGTGATTCAAACTTGACAGCAGATGTTACTAGGTAAACAGTGAACTAGTGTCCTAATAATTATTTGCTCCTGGAGTAGCTCTCTGGCTTTTCAGTGGTAGGCAAATGCAGCATGTTACAACTAAATTATTATATGCTAATGACTACAGTAATTTCAGATTAGGCAAGAGATCGAGAATGGTACTCCATGGTACTCAAGCAGGATGAAAATCTATCCAAATGAGCAAACTATTTAAGACCTCTGCTGATGGGTTGTCTTTCTGTTATCAACTGTATGCCGAAAGAAATATTTATCTGTTTTCCTATTTCAAGGATATGTTATCTTAGTATCTTTAAACAGCCTCATGCAAATATGCATGAGTTTCAGATGATCAGGTTGTTATGAGAAAATAATAAAGGTGCGGCATTTTTATATCACTGCCCGTAGATTTATGTGTACAGTTTTATTTGACCTGCAGGCAGAGAGGAATTAAAGCAATATTTTGTTTGACTTTGTTATTTAGAAACTATGTGAGAACTAGGGATCTGATAGTCACTCTTTAGGACTGGACAAAGGCTACTGAACTGCAATTTCTAACACATAACAGACCTAATTAATTAATTTCCCTCTCTCACCAGAATGAATCATCAGTAATTCTTAATAGGTAAAACCACAGGATAGAAGAAGAGATACACACAACAATTTACTGTGCCAATACAATCTTTCTGGACTACCTTTTCTGCTACACTTGTCACTTCAATCATTTAAAGACAGACTTCTTTAAACAAAGCTGGTAAGTCAATGAGAACTTGTTGGACAAGTTAGGTCAAATTAGATCTGTCATCAACACTGTACATCTGCTGTATCCTTTTAAGTCTGTGGATTAAGATATATAAACTGATTCTTACTGAAAAGTCCTAAGAAAATTTTTAAAAGTCTATTCAAGTCTATAGTAAGTTATTTCCAAAGATTTTTATTTTCATCCTATACTCTCCCTTCACTGCTGTTCCCCCAAATCCTTCAGATAGCTTAGGGGACATGTAATGTGTCTGTACCATGTTAGCACCTGACAAAATAATGTGTGGCATATGGCCTAATGTTTATGAACACACAAAGGAATTTGGCATTGCATGAAAAATTAATTTTAAAATCCTGTGTAAATTCGTGGCAAGGGGATGTGATTTTCAAGTTCACATACACATCTCCAATAACAAATTGTGGTGAAGGCCAATGAAGTACCAGCTCTAACAGAAAACTATCTTTCTCACTGTACCTGCATCTGCTGATGATTTCTTAACAAGTTCACTAATGTAGGTAATTTTTCTATATGTGATTTAAAAAAAAATGTCATCATATTAAAGCATGTTAGTGATAATCATCAGTGATAAACATTTTTTCAACCAGTTTTCATTTTTAGATGATACTGTTGCTGTGTGAAATAGTAGTGTATAGCCAGTATGTGATCTGGTCTAGCACAGTTAGATTTAATTCAAAAGTTTATATTCATGAAGGGAAATAAAAATAAGAAAGATTAGTTCTTTCTGCATAGTCATTGTTTCCCTTTTAAAGTCCTTCGGGTCACCCTTATTATGCAAATTTTTAACATAATATGCCCATTTGATCCCAGGACAAATTATTTTCTGTTTTGAAAAGGCCGCAGGAAAACAATATTGCACCTTTGTTTTCTTTTAACTTTTAAAATATTCATATTGAAAACAGTTAATTATTTGCTAACTTTAGACACTGTGACTCAAAAAAGTGGATATCATCCCTTTAACAAGATAAATACCACTGTCCTGATTGTCAGGGATATAATGCTTCACCTCCTTGGCATCTCTGAAAAAAAGAACCTAACTTCTTCTTTAGGCACGATTTTGAGCCTCCCGAGTTGGAAATGCTGCTGTGTTCAAAATCCCCTTACAAGATGATTTTTTAACCTGTACTCACCTCTGCCAGGGAGATCACACGAGGTTTGGATGAAAGGCTGACCCAGGACTCAGGCTGCTTCTCATTTTCTAGGCTGGCTTTAAAATCCTCTGAAGAAGTTACCTCACCACAGGTAGGAGATGAGAAATTTGAAGGGTTGTTACACACAGCCAATACTGATGTAAAGCTGATGGAAAGCTATTGGACACAGCAGGGCATAACGAGAAATTCACTCTCAGCTCGGTGATCTCTTCCATGCAGGCCACCGAGCTGCTGCAACCTCACAGGCAGGGTCACATTTTTGAAACTTTCTCTTTTTGGTTTTGAAATAGAAGAGCCAACAAGACACATGCTCTTTTTCAAATCTTACAGTGACACATCATTACATGAAGAATATAACATTAGAAAGGAAAACTCAAGCCTTTTTATGCCTGCAGTTCTTCCAGTTTCCTCACAATTCTTTAGGGCTTTTTCTTTTCAGCATTCACTCTGAAATTATTTTCTGTTGCTTCCTCCTTTCCCACCTAACTATTAGTCCACTGAAAAGATTTTGTTTTCACCTGACACACTTGTAATTTTCTGTCGGTCTTTTGCTTTGGCTTTCCCTTTTCTCAGTTTCTTCCCTGCTTTAATGCTTATCTTCACAAATTTAACTTTCCCACTCAAACCTAGGCTTTAGTTGCAGCTCAGACCACCGCAGTGTTCCAGGATTACATATATTCTGCTACTTGTCTAGTAGGTCACCTTTTGTTATTAGCTTGAATACATCCATTAGGACTGTGCTAGAGACACCAAATTTGTGCCACTCAGCTGGCAGGAGATGGGAGCCCCAAAGGCATAGGAGCCAATGTGTTAATTGTGGAGGTGAAGAAAGTTCATGGCCCACAGAGAAGAGACGGAGGTTGTCAAGGGAACAGGACAGCTCTACTGGTACATTCTTTTAAATTGGAGAAATTATCTTTTTCCTTGTTTTGGTGGCAGATGTTTACATTTTTAATTTTTTTTCCCCATATATTATCCAGATATTTCACTAAGAAAGATGTATTTCAAAGATCAGCTGGGCACCTTCACCCATACAGTGGCCTGGAAAAGAGAATACTGGCTAACATTTTCATCTTCCTTGTTCTTAATTTATGTCATATTTTCAGTTTCTGATGATTACTAACTGAAATGTGTATTGCTAAAGGAATAATTATTAGTCCTACAGTTCCTTGTTTCCTGCTATGGCACGAAAATCCCATACCAGGACCTGTCAATCCTGTTTTAGTACCAGCCAGTACCAAGAGAAGCATTGGAGTCAGAGCCCTAGCCAGTTATCTTGAGCTGTCTAGTCCAGTCAGTAGTCAATAGTCAGTAGTTCTCTGGAAACAGTTTGCTCATTGCTCATTTGTCTAAGTCCAAAGACTTAGACAAAACCTGTCCCTCTTGCCCAGGGCTCTTTGACCACTTCCATGGTACAAATCTCTTTTATGAATTGCCCAGATGCGTATTTTTGTCCTTCTTTTGTAATTTTTGTCTCATTAGCAGTCTTGTTTCTCTGAGCCTTTGAAAAATAGAATACTTCATCGTTCAAATTCAGCCTTTTTTAAAAAATAATACACCTGTGGACAGTTGCTTTAGAAGCTTCCTAAGCCATTTTCAGGAGGGCTGGGAATATCAGCCCAAATTGTGGCTGACAGCAACAGAGAAGAGAGACTGTTTTCATCGGATTTTTAACTGTTCCATCTAAGTTGTTTTCACTTTAAAAAAACCCTCCACTTACTGATATGAAACTGTTTTCATAATTATATGAAAAATAAAGAATACCGACTGATTTTGAATTAAGATGCAACTTCAAAGGCACGAGGAACTTCTTATGGTATCAAAATGTCATTTTCCTCATGATATAGGAACTGTTGTCTCCTGCATTGCTGCAGACTGCCATTCTTATATCCCCAAAGGTATACTAATCAATTCTTAAACAGTCCTACTTCATCCATGTTTTAGATGTCTGAACTACTGAGTGATCTTTGTAGCAGACACATCTGAAAAAGCAGCATTCACAATGCTTATGCATAATTTACAGTATAATTCTTTACAGTTATCTAGCACCTTTCAGCTTAAGATTCCAAAGCTCTTCACAAATATTAATTAATTTATCCTTCCACTGCTTCTTGCAGATGGGGGATATTACTATTCCTAAGGAGAGGTGACAGCAAAAAAAAACGGGGAAAAAGGATGTAACTTTCAGGAAATCATTATTGCTCTATATCTCTATTTTTTCATAAGCAAAGTGGAGATAAAATGATAAAGTAATTTGCAAAAATGTTATTAAAAATCACTATGCCAGTTTCCAAGAGAATTCTGAATAATTTTAGTGCAAAATATTATTTTTTAATGTGAATAAGTAGAGCCATAAACTTGTGAAGGCCCCAGCTCTTTCATTCAGCTACCAGCCTCATGAATACTGAAATGTGCAGGAGCTTGACACGCAGCCCATATTTACTTTTGAGAGTCTTGACCAAAGACTCAACAGTGAAATGGGTGTATATCAATCCCTCCCGGTCCTGCAGTGTTTACAGCAGGAACTCAAAGATCTTATTGTGTATTTTCATTTTTAAATATAAGTATTACAACTTGTTTCTTGTCCATTTTTCATTTGTCCTGTAAGAATACTGTCTGCTTTGAAAACCAAAGAACTGTCATTAAAACTGATTTTTTTTTTGAGTTTCTGAGAGCATTTTGACACTTAATCAAGTCTTGCTGCTCCTGGCTCCCTTTATTATGATAATGTGCTACACCAAATCAAAGATGGCAAGGAGAAAATTACTTGGATGTTGTCTTAACACATTAAATGAAGGCCTGCTTTCACTGAAGCCCATAGCAACACTCTCATTATTTGCTTAATGCTGATGTTGTATTCTCAGCCACGACACACAGCACAGAAAAGCCAGACACACAGTGTTGAATATATTAAGATGTTAGCAGCCTTAGGAACTTGAATTCCTTGGTGCTATGGTATTCTAATATGATATTTGATGCCTTGTTAAAATGGAGTTTCCTTGTCGATTCCTAAACAGAATTATTCCTATGTTGCCTTCCATTGACTTCAGTATTTAGTCAGAACTTTTGACTGTAAAAGGATTCCATTTTCACACTTCTCTTTCATAGGACTGGTGAATACAGGAGAACTTTTTTAACTTTAATAATTCTCCCTCCAGCAATGATGTGTTTCTGTAATAGCCCCAGAGGGCAATATTTATTCCAGTGCTGATGCACACTGGTTAAACTTTCTTCTGAACTTGTGAGTTTTTATTTCCAACTGAATATTTGTCTTCAAAGATACACGCTCATTTTTGTTTGTTTTAACAGACAAGTAAAATAACAGGGGATTTAGTTCTTGTTATCTTACATGGAAATAAATTTTAAAAAATCTTTCTAAGACTATATAGACTTTTACTACTTATAATTCAAGTTACCCATCTTCTAGTACATTAATCAATGACAGCTTTTGTAGTCATAATTTAAACCAATTCTGGACTGGAATGCATAAGCTATGTTTTTACTGAATCTAACTGGCAACATCACTGTAATGAAGAAAGGAAAGGAGAAATAAGCAAGAGGTCTGATTTGTCTCTGGAGACAAACATTCATTTATTATTAGTGTCAAATTATTACATAAAAGTTATTATAATATTGAAATGCTATATGGGATTCTTGCATTATCAGTGTGATAATCAATACAAATTACATATAGGGCTATTCAGTATGTGGCCTTAAATCTTAGCAGTGCTAGCTAATTTCTTTGTATTCAATACATATATTATATATATGACCGCATGTTACACACATTCATATATATTTACATCTAATATGTTAACAACAAACACCGTGTCTGTGACTTGAATGTTTTTTTTGTTTTGTAACTTTTAGCATGTCAAACTGTAGGGACTCAGCATTTACAGTTTTCCCCCAGACATATTACTTTTGACAGATCCTACCTTCGTGCAAATAAACTTCAAGCCATACAATAAAAATAGGACTCATGGCCAACTAGGGCTTTCACCTTGTTCTCTTACACTCATTTTAGTGAGTCGTGAAACTGTTATGCTCGACTGATTACTTCAATGAAATCCAAATGGATGACTTGCTACTCATACAGACATACCAGGCTCTCTCTACACTAGCTCACTCTGTTACAGGAAACTATACAGATTCAGAATGGAAAAAGATTAGATAGGCCTGGAACATACACCAGAGTGGACAGAAATCTTGCTAATCTGCTATTGGTATTCAAGGTGGCTTGTTTGAAGCTAATTCAGGTTTGTGCTCACGAGAAACTGTGGAAAAGCACATGGAAAATAAGGAGTGATTGGTGACAACCAACATGACTTCACTAAAGTCAAATCATGCCTGATGAATCTGGCAGCCTTTTACGATGGGATTACAGCATTGATGGATAAGGGAAGACCAACTGATGTCACCTAGCTGGACTTGTGTTAAACATTTGCCACTGTCCTGCACAACATCCTTGTCTCTAAACTGGAGAGGCATGGATTTCACAGATGGACCACTTGTTAGATAAGGAATTGGCTGGATGGCCACCATAGAAGAGTTGTGGTTAATTGCTTGGTGTTCAAGTGAAGAGAAAGGATGAAAGGTGGTGTCGGTTTGCAAAAGTCCCCCCTCCTTGGGGATTGGAAATAGTTTGTCCAGTGAATTTCCGGACAAAAACCAATCAGCAGTTTAGGTGACGCCTTTGCTAATTACATCTTTAAGAAAACGGAAGAGATGGTGGTGGCGCAGAAGAAATTGGCAGCCATGTGAGGGAAGACACGGCAGGCCACGAGAGGGGCAAAGCCTCTCTCCTCCCCCAGACCTGGGCCACGGGCAGGGGTAGAACTGAAACCCTCCTGACCAGACGTGTAACAGAGTGAAGAAAAAAAAAAAACTTTGAAGAAGAACTTGGACAGAGCTGCTGCAGAAAGAATTCCAACCGGAGAGATAGCAGAGCCTTCAAGGTCAGAGCTGGCAGCTGGAGAGAGAAAGAAGCGGCGAAAAGGGGGAGACAGCTCCTTCTCCCCCTCCCTCTCTCTCTCCCTTCAGTTGTTTAGTTTTTATTTTTGTTAGTAATAAATCCATGACAGGCCTTGAGGAACCTGTTATACTGCCAGGTGTCCCTGCCCATGGCAAGTGAATTGGAACTAGATAACCTTCCACCTAGATCTTTTTCTTTGGGTCCTTTCCCACACAAATGATTCAGTGATGATTCTGTGATGAGATACACAGTTTAATTACAGAAGTCCCTGACTTACCATGTCACAAACTGTCACAAAACTTTGGTAAGAAAGATATTATGTGTAGGTTGGGCCCTGGACATATAAGTCTCTTTCCACAGGCTCTTTGGGGCTTTCCTGGCTCTCTGGTCTCTGCTGAAGTCCTTTAGTGATAATGGCTGTAACTTGTGGTGACTACCACACAGCATTAGTCAGACCATGGTCCTACATGTGTTACAACTGGATCTCACTGCACACAGCAACACACCTTTGTTTTGGGTCATGTGCAGGCAAATGTTGTCTGTGTATAGCATTTGTGCTGGCTACCTGCTTTTATGCTGGTTTTATGCCAGTTGGGAGAGCAGAGAAAAACCCTGATCTGGCATAAGTTAGAGAGATGCAGACAGATAATACTTGATCTGGCAGGCAGCCGGAAATATGGAGTTAGCTTATTAATATTTTAAAATAAACTTGAGTCAGCAAAGTAAGTATGTACCACATCAGTGCCCTCCATCCCATGCCTACCAAGATTTTGATATCACAGCAGGATAGATATATCATTATGGTGAACATAAGGGGTATCAAGGACCACATGCATATAGTTCAGAGGTAAGTCAGAGCATGTAAGTTCTCCATAACTGTTTTCCCCAAATCTGTCAGTAATATATGTCTTTCTAGGAGGTGGAACCCAGAGACTGTAATGGACATGTGCTGGAATTGCTAAACAGCAGAATTTCTTTGTCCTTCTAGTTGTACCAAAGAAAATTTTCCATTGTTTTCTTTTTCATTACTGTGGTACAATGCGTGAAAGTTATTTTAAAACCCCTAATCTCCTCTAAAATGCTATTTTCTTCCTGCAAGGACAAAACTTGTTACAGAAACTACTGTTTCACACCAAATGCGAAACACATAATTTTTTATTTATTGTCTTTATCCTCAAACATTATTATCACTCTCCTAAATTCTAATACTGATAATTCTTAGTACAGAATATTTACACACAGAGACAGATAAGAAGAACACAGACATATGCATGTTTTCAAATTATTTAATAATAATGTCACTGTTGACTTTGTTGTCTGTTTACTTGGCTCTTAAAGAATTAAAGTCTATTCCAAAATGCAGAGCTTTGCCAAAAGTGGGTGGAACTTTTCAAGCAGGTAGAATTTGCAATCTGCAATTGTGTTCAGAAAATGTTATGACTCCTTACTATTAAAGTATCTTTCTGTGAACCTCAATGCAATCTCTATCCCACAACCTTTAGCTTACAACACTAGATGAATAAGTATTGAATTCCCAGTGTGTTGTAAGATAGGTGCTAAAGTACCTGACCTGAATTTTTCAGGTAATTAATGTTTAAAGTCACTTGCTAGGAGAGGGTTATCTAATAGAGGCAAGGTGTGTCCATATATAAAACAAGAAAGAAAAGGGAGTGTGCAAATTAATTACTAGTATTTTGAACTTCTGTGAATAGCTATTTTTACTGTGTTGTTAAAATTTATGTGGTTATCTTATTTTTCCACATGTAAGCTCTTTATTAGATAAGTGGGAGGGAGGAGAAAAAAATACTGAAGTGTGTATTGCCCAGATATTCAAATCTCCCTGGCTTTTTTGATACCACAAACTGCAAATATGTTCTAAAAATTGTCTGCTATTAATATATTGTGTGATGCATATAAAAATTTGTTAGACTCTGTTTGGATTCTGGAATCAAGGAGAAAGAGGTGTCTTTTCAGACTTTAGGCAGGGTCTTGTTCTTTTCATGTCCTTACATTCATAGAAACTTAGAACAACAGGGCTGAAACAGGGCTGTACCTCAAATGGTGAGCTGTCCAGTCTGCCCAAGGTGGACTCCGCTACACCTAGGTCAGTCCTAAACATGTGTTTTGTATAAGTTGTGGCAAAGGTCTCCAATGATGAAGACTCCTAAGTCTCCCCAAGCTATCTCTTAAGGCTGCTAAAATGAATCCAAATGAATTTCAAACCAATCCACATGTTGTGAAATTAGCTCTGGACTGAAATCTCCAGAGTGTTGCAGTGTGGAAGAATAACCAGCTGTGTCAGGGCTCTGAGGAACCTTCTCTGCTCTTGGACTATCTATGTGCAAGGCTGAGAGACATTCACATTCCTAGTGGTGAAAGCATTCTCATTCTCCCACGCTTTTACAAATACAGACTCTCTTGTTTCTACCATGAACAACATAATGCCACTCCTTCTCTATGTAATGATCTTCCCTTTAGATTCATCACAAATAGCTAGGGGGAGAAAATACAATTACATCCCATAAGCTCGTGTCAGGCTGCCAGACATTGCTTCGTATGTGGAACACAGAATGACTCATTAGAAAAGGAAAAGCCACAGAGGATACAACATACCTTTCATTTTCACCTGTACTTTTGTAAAAACTTTGAAAGCTGGAGGCAAAGATGTTCCTCATTCAGCTACAGTTTTGTACGTCTTGAGCTGTGACCACAAAGCTGCATGCACATCCCTGACCAAGAGCCTGGTTCCTGCCAAACATCTATTGACATGGTTGCCTCCTGAACAGCTCAACTAGCAAGCCTCCTCCAATAAAATATGAATAAAGACACCAAAGATGAGCACACCCTGACAGTGAGGTCAACTGACACAAACAGCCTGTGTCTGTGCTATTAACTATCCTAATTTTCAGAGCAAAACCTGTACAAGGCATCTGGGAATGTTCAGTGATCTTAGACATCCCAAGGAGACATTTGGAAGATAATTGCGATCAGGACTGTTCTGAAAATGTAACAGTGAAACATAAAGTTATGAATGCCTAGAGTGCTCCTGGAGAAGGCATACAGTATTCCCAGAAGTATGAAAATGTTTACTCTGCCTCTTCTGAGCCCATATTTCTAAGCTGTACCTTATGATTGCCCTAATCAGCTGGTATAGGCACAGAAAAAAGATAGATAGATGGATAGATAGATAGATAGATAGATAGATAGATAGATAGATAGACGGATAGATAGATTGATCGATCATGAGAGCACATTTTCTCTCCTACAACTGAGGCTGAGCTGTAACCAACCTAATTTAGAAATTCTTGTGGTTTGCCTAAGTTAGAGCTGACTCTCCTGGCTGACATACAAATGACAGCTTATTCACATCAGTGCTGTGGGCTGAAAAAACCTGCAGTCCCAAGTCTGGTGATCCAGGGATAAACTTTACCTAGACTTTTTGACAGTTAAGATTTGGAGTTGTGGCTTAGAATTATCTATTGGGCTGATTTATTAGGGAAGTGAGATAACTCAGCTTTACCATTGTTCTCTTGGAGGTCCTCTGTGGGTCATCAGCACAACACACAGCCCCAGTAACCAAGTGTACATCCTGGCTTTTTCCCTCTATGAAGGGCAGCGCTCCTCCAGCAGGACATCCCTGTACCTAATGATACCTGTGCATATTGCTTACTCCCAGTGCTCCCACAAGAGCTGACTGTAAAGTCGATTCTTTTTCAGTTGAGCTCTAATTGAAGTGAAGCAGAGAGCAGCTAATGACCTGGGACAAATATACCACCACTTTCCCCTGTTTCTCCTCATTCAACTACACCAGGGAAAAGGAATCCTCCTCGTGTACTGAGCACATAAGAAACATTAAACAGCAGAGTCAAAGGCCAAGCAGGCCCCTGTGTCCAAAATGCCATCAGGCCTGTATTACTGGTTTGGATATTTGATATCTTCTACTCCATAAAATTGTTAATTAAAAAAAAAAAAAAAAAAAAAAAAAAAAGGAAGGTAATATTTAAATTATTAAAGCCCTTAACTGAGGTTTTCAAAGGAATGTATTCTGAGACAGGACAAACCCAGGAGCTGTATTCACTTCAAATAACTCTAGTATTCCAATTAGGAAAGCTGTGAGCTTTTTTATTTCTTAGCTGCCTGAAGACATAGAAATGTTTGTGAGGCTTTTTAAAAATCCCTATGATTCTGATTAAAGGCTTTTTCATTTACTTCTAAGGTGACACCTATGTAATATAATTGTTTGCAGTTATCTTTGGTAGCAAGAGATGATAAGAAAGCAACCAGAATTGTCCAGTAAGTCCAACAGGCTACCTGGGAGAGAGAAACTGTATGAAATAGTCAGCAGAGGCTGCACAGGAGAAACAAGTGCTCCAGAAAGGCCTTGAGGACCAATTCCCCTGTGGTGTGCTGCTTCAGCCTCAGAGAAGGATTAATGGTTTCTCAGGAAAACCAAGCTACATAAGGTTGAGAAAAGCAACAATATGCATCACATCAGAGATATTTTTTTCTTAACAAGCCTATGCTGTAAAAAAATTTACATTTTGCACTGATCAGAAATTCTATAGATGGGCATGTTTTTCCCTGTCTTAGGAGGATTTACATATATGTTTTGTGGAAGAAAGACTGTGGGTTTCTAAAAGCTTCTAGAAGCTGACAAGGCTTCACTCTGATTGGAGGCTTTGAGTATTTTAAAAATGCTATTAATTATTTATCAGTTATCCCTGTTACTGTTGCTGTTGGTTTATTATATGACTGTGTATCACCATACATTATTGAATATTATGGTTACAATGTATCGTTATAGTATAAGTATCAACAATATTAAATAGTAATAATAAGGAGAAAATTAACACTAACATTAACATTAGTAATATGCTTCAAGTGTAAAATAATAATCAGATTATCATCAATAAAAAAAATGCTTTCTGTGCCAGAGTGGTGAATCAGAATCACAAGATTTTTAATGCTGACAAACTTCAAGCCACTTTTTGAGAAATACAATTTTAAGTGTACAGAGCTTAAACTGAAATAATCTGATCTGACATATTATAGCAGAAAATGTGCAGATGTGCCTGCAACTTACTGTTAAGAAAAAAATGAGCTTGAGTGTTCAGTTATAGGACATTTTTTTCCTTCAGTTCTCTTTTCAGAGTCAGAATTATTAAAGAAAAATTTGTTCTTTGAGATTACTCTTGGAGTTTAAGTGTAAAGGTTTTTTCCCAGTTATAGTAAAATCACCCATAGAATGAAATGTTATATTTTCAATTATATTCCTACTCAAAGGTTTTCTTAGGGGAATTATATAAATTTGCGGTCTATGAATAATTTTTAAAAAAATAATTAATTAAAAAATGTGTGTACTGGTACTTGTTGTTGTTGTGATTGTCTACACATCTACAGTCATTTTTGTCTGAAAATAATAGGCAATTTGACTAAATGAATTGAACTAGTAAAATCATCAGTATTCAGAATTTTGAGATTAAAAGACAGGTACAAACAAATTCTGACATGCAAACACCTGCTCATACATGATACCTTTGTACCACAGCTGATTGCTATAATTTTTGAGTTATTGTCTTGGGTGGGTTGCTCCCTGGTCTGGAAGTCCACGTGGACTTCTGGCAGCTCTTGTGGAATGGAAGAAATTTTCCATCTGTGTCTTAGTGCTTGACATAACAGTTGCTAAATATGAACGGGTTTAATAATTTAAACTGCTATAATTTTGTGTGTGGTGGGCAAGGAAGATGAACTCGTAAGGACTATGCACATCCTGGTGAAAATGGTGGCCTTGATCTTGCCTCATTAAGGTGATCTGCAGTGCTGCTGCTGGTTGTGTGAGGAACAGATTCAGTCAATCAACAATCAGGAGAGGAACAAACATTCATACCACTGAGATGTTAATGTTTTGATTTTCTGTCAAAGGAATGTTTTTGGATGACTTTACTTGAGAAAAACACTTTAGCATATTTAACTAATTTTTAATGGCATTCAAACTTGCCCTTAAACAGTTTGAGAATGATAGTCTATAATAGGAATTATAAATGCAAAAATTAACTGAACATGTAAAAATAAATAAATAGTTCCACCTGGATGAGGTAAAAGGAAACAGTTCTCTTACCTGAATTTGTGTCCTTCCAGTATTATCAGTCATTGCTTATCTAGCTGTGGTTTGGTTTTTATCTCATAAAAAAAATTAATTTTGCTGAGGCAAGAAATTTAAGGAAGAGTGTTTTTCATTAGATACAGGTCTCCTGCACGGCTGGATCAACATTTGATATGTTCAGATACTACATGTCTTTGCACAAAAGGTGCAATACCAGAAAATACAGGATAGATAGATAGATAGATAGATAGATAGATAGATAGATAGATAGATAGATAGATAGATAGATAGATACCAAATATAAGAAAATACCTGTTATTTTGTTACATGATGAAGCTTTTCATTTATTAAAATATGAGTTCTTTGGGGTGTTGAATTTAATATACGCTTTAATAGATAATGGGAATGAGGAAAGTTGTGGAGTGGTTGCAGCTGTGAAAGCAAGCATGTGCTACAGTCATATCTACTATACAAAATACCAGCTTTTAATGTATCAAAATAAGTATTTCAGCAGAATTATTGCTGTTTATTTCAGTTTTAATAAGGAAACAAATGTAATAATACATTAGAAGAAAGAAGGCTGACAGGTGTACTAACAAATGGACTTATAAAAGAAACAGATGCAACTTTGTTTTTAGCAGAGAAAATAACAAAAATAACTTAATTTTAAGAAAGTCATAGTCAAGTTCAAACATTTTTAAGCAATATTGAAATATGTTAAAACATGCCCTTCATTTGTCTGAATCCATTAAAAATATCAGCAGTACAAAATATTTTATGGGTGTTTTTATGTCACTCTGAATAATTATTAAATATGCTATTTAAAAAGGAAACATTTTCTGTAGCACAGTAGCCAGACAAACACTGCTGAAAACCAAGTGAGAGCAGCTCCTCTCTGCGATACAGTATGTGATTTTTCCTGTGCAGTAACCAATTTATGATAAACCAAAGGGTCAGCCTATAGGTGGGGCATGGGATATTCCATCTCTTAGTGGTAGAGGAACTGCAGAAGACACCTTTGTGGCTATATTTCAAAACTACAGGGCAGATTTGGATTGAACATGCAAGCTCTCCGATGCTGGAGACAGGCTGTAAATATAAACGCAATGTACTGCAGTTTTAGCTCACAGGACAGGAGGCTGTTATCACCTAGGTATGTCCCTGGGCTATCCTGCAAATAAGGATCCAGTGTGACAGCTATGAAATCTCTCAAATTTTTACCTGCTCCTGTGGTTAGACATGCATTTAAGAGGCACCTGATCTCTGTTTATTTCATAAAATAATTCAGCATAGATCTTCCAAGATAGATGAGTGCAGAAGATGCTTCATCACCAAAGGATGTAAAAACATTAAATTTCTGGAAGCACAATTGGAGAAATTGTGGGCATGCATATAAATACTTTGCTTCAGTCCTTTTTCTCATTAGCAGAAATTTGATTAATAAAATCTCTGTATCTTCATTTGTTAAGTTCAGTTAAAAAAAAAAGGATAAGGAAACTAACTTTTGATGTAAAATGTCAAAGTTTTCTGCCAGAGATTTCCACTTCATTTCCTATAATACTCAAACCTGGATGCATAGAAAAAATGTGAAAATGTGGATATAACTTTTTGTGAGAGTCAAAAAGATATGTGTCATTCAAATGGTCAACCAAAGTATTTCTCTACTGTTTAATGCATTACAAATGTATACATATAGTGGTTGATGTGGCAGTGTTAGGACTACTGTTGGACTTGTTGATCTTAAGGTCTTTTCCAACCTAAATGATTCTATGAATCCATAAACGTTTCTCAATAAGCCTTTGAAAGTATTTTCAGCCACTGGCAATCAAAGACGTTTCAGGGCATGAAAATGAAACCTGTAGGAAAGTGTGCCATGCTTTGACACACAACATGACACCTTGTATGACACACATTCCTGTTGAAGCTGATGTTAAAAATGTTTACTGATATTTGTAAGAGCTGCAGTCCTTTTATTTTCATTGTTAAGACAAAGTCATGACAATGACCTGCAGAACCTCACTACTGCATATTTAACTAGGCAACAGCACATAATTCAGGCACCAGAAGATTATTGTCTCTCCACACCTTTCACCCAAGAGAGAAAAATTCAACATTGTGGCAATGCATCATATTAAAAAAATCACTACATTGGTAAAAAATACTATACTGTACTTTCATGATCCCTTTTGTCTGCTTTTTCGTTTTCTAGTCACACTATCAATCCAAAAATAGGGAGTTAATTGTATTGTGAATTACTGTTGAAGGCATGCAATAAAGAAAAGTTTCAGATGCATAATGAGAGCATTTGAAGGCATGGAGGGCATGGACATATTCCTACAACCTATGAGGGAGCTGAGGAACAGAAAGAATTTCTCATTGTAGAATTAATTTTTCAGCATACCTATGTGTGGCAAACATCATCTCTTGCGGCAGAGATGCAGATTTCTGCTCCATTTAGATAAATGCCATAGCCACATCTACTGATTCCTTTTAGTAATGGAATGGGAGAGGAGGGCAGGTAGTGGACAGTCTCTCCTGCTGCAGCTCTTTGTGGCAAATGGTCAGAATTCTACAGTGTTGCTTTGAAACAGTGAAGAATTGATGAGGCTGGTTGAGAAAAACATGAGCTGGGCCTCTTGTTTATCTCTTGCTTATCTTTAATTTGGCTCAAGCAAGGCCTAACAACTGAATCATGGCTGGAGTGAAGCAGAGGTCTCATGGCCTGACGATATTCCAGTGAGGCACAGAAGAACACCTGTCCCAGCCGATAGCCACACTCTTTTCACTGTGAAAAACAAGCCTTGTTATAAATCTGGTCCATTAAGGATGTGCACAAAGATCTTCTGATGAAGGTCACAGAGCCTCTACTGCCCCTTCAGTATGTGAAGGAGGGCAAAAGTGTTTATTTTACTTCTTTTGTCAATTATAAATTCTGACCAAAAGTAACTGAGACTTATTTAGCCCCATCAACACACCCATTAACTAACACACACATTAACTTACATACCCCTCAGGATGCAAACAGGAACATGGGACATGTAACACACATATGAGGAAAGTCACTAAAAACCACCTATAACACGTGATTGCTCCATCCCCTTGGGATTGGCCAAAATTCGTAGTATAAAAGAGGGGTTTCAGGGCAGAAAGGGCTGGAGGGGGAGAACACCTTTGTAAGGGAAAAACACTTCTGGAGGAGAAAAACATCTCTTTCTGCTCAAGATAGGTTGACAGATTGTGTTCCTTCTCTTCTCATTAAGGGACACCTTTAGATGATCGTTGCACCTCTAGCTGCGTTGGAGCATACCCAGGAGTATATAATATATAGATACCTATAGATCTTACTATGCTTTCTGTCACGACACATATCAACAGTCTGTAGTAAGTATATTTATCGCTCGCAATCCTGAACCTCCTTTCTGATTGCTTCAATAAACTGCATTATTTGTGAATGTAGATCATCAAAGTTATTGAATGTGATCAGACCTATAGTAGTGGATTGGTAAACTGCATGTTTGTGCATCTGTGCTCATGCAAGTTCTTCTTTTGAATTCAACCATAGTTATAGTGCTAGATTGGCTACAATCAGAAATGAAGCCCAGTTGCACCCAGTCTCTCTGATCCCTGGGGACCAGCTGGAATGCGAGGGGGTTTATTTTCTGCTGAATTCCTATATCCGTAATGCAGGAATCTGCTACTTGATCAGTGACAGTCTGATAAAAATCTGATAAAAAACTGAGCCTCAGTTTTTCATTTTCCACATTAATATCCTTGTCATCAGGCTTTGAAATTATCCACTTTACGCTCATCGAGTGTATCTACAGACCTTCCTGTGAAGGAATGAACCTTGGTTCCTAGGCCAGGTGGTGTGGATGTGCCCACATTCTTACTGCTCAAAGCAAACAGCTCCCACAGAAGGCTGACTTCAGTCACACTCTTTGTGGACCCAGAAGAAAACTAGCCTCTATCAGGAGGGAACTAATTCACTCCAGAGGAGAGACCATGAGTAGTGTAGTACAAACACAGAATGGATGACCAGGAAACTAGCAGTTATGAGCAAACAAATATAAAACTGAAATGACAGAGGAGAGGCATTTAGTGAATTTTTATACGAACAAACAGGGAGCCCCTGGTGGCCTAGTGGTTAGATCGCAGGACCTTCACCGCTGAGGCCTGGGTTCCATTCCAGCCAGGGACACTCCCCGGGCAGGTGGAGCTCGTTAGCCCTGTAAGGCAATCCACCTACGTTCTAAGGACCT
>JAWMRA010000041.1:20516785-20540384 GCA_035584735.1 Pseudotriccus pelzelni | reverse complement strand
GTGTCTCACCTAAAAAATCCAATGCGCAGGCTGGAAGGTGTAAAGACCTTCCCCGGATCTTCATTCGCGAAGACTGGACATTTACTTTACTTTATACGAACAAACACCTTCAACAAATGAGACTGTGAGGAGCTCCTCAAATTCCTCAAACAAGTTCTTTGTTTAGTTCAGTTACCTAATGTTTTGGGGCAAGTCTCTTCCTCAGAAGGGGACAAGCAGCAAATACAAACACAAATCTCAAGCATCAGTCACTAGAGTAATGTATATTATGGAGTAACATTTTGGTTTTTTCCTGCAACACATAGCCCAGGATTTGCACACTTGGCTCTTGAGATGCTTTTCAATGGCATGTCCGTTACATAAAAAGGCACCTGCCTGATCAGGTATGAGTATTTTTAAACAGAAAGACAGGAGCTGTAATATTCAGTGATGCAAAAAACCTGTGTGGACTTTGCCCAAGGCAATATCTCTGACCTAGATTTGTTGCCTTTGGTTTTTAGACAAATTATATTTTAATATTCATAATCTCTTGCATGCTGAGCTGTTAGCTGAGGACAGTATCACCTATAAATAACTTCACATAAATAAGCACAACCACATAGGAAAAATGGCAAAATGGAAATGGGATATGTTTGAACTGCAGAAATAAATAAAATGAGGTACCTACCTAGTAGCTCTGCTTCAGAAATTTAATAGCCTGCAATGACTGATACCATGACTGAACTGAACTGACAATTTTCTGTCAGGGAGATATTAGTCTGTCTTAAATTATTCCAGACTAATAAGCACATTAATATTGTGTTGCTCATTTATCTATGTCTACAATTTATCAGAAAAAAAGGAAAGGAAAAAGAAAATTATTAAAAGATGAAGGCAAAATACTCACACAAGTAGGTCCATTTGGCCGTAAGAACACTGTCTCTTATCACTTATTACTTAAGAAAATAATTCTTATAATTAGTAATTTAAAAGGCAGCCTCGTTTTTATTACACTGGCACCATACCTTTGTAGCTTTGAGGTCAAAGAAATAAACAGCTGTGGCAAATGAGTCCAACCAACTAGCCTGGTAGCTCCTCATGGGGAAGAAATGGATTGTGGCAAGGCATCTGTAGAATTTCCCTAAGGCCATAGTGATACAGTAGCTTAAAAATGACATACAGTTTTGCAGCCTTAAAAAGATCACTTAGATTAGGTTAACAGAAAGATTGTTCTTCATAAAGGAGAATAACAAATGGCAACAAAAAATATTGGTACTTCAGCAGAAACATACTTACTCAAATTGCATTTGCTCACCCCCCACAGAGAGGAGAGAAAGCCTTTTAGCACTCTTAAAAGTGAGAGACAACAGCACTGTCTAGAGCCAAGTGTTTCAGAGACGGGGGCAGTGTGTGAATCATCCCTCAGCAGCGCAGCCAGTGCTCCCGATCCCCACCCTGAGCTGCGCCCATCGCTGTGGGGTTGAGCGGGCTGCCAGCCCTGCTGTTCCTCTGTGCTCGTGAAGATGATGGTTTTATAGTGCAAATGAAGGTTGACTGAAAACCTCTGCACCTATCTACCTACTGACCACCTGCACCACTCTTGTCTCCTCTGAGACCTGGGATCTCCTTGATGGAAAATGTATTCACTTTTACTATGGCTGCTCTTGGTGACTGTGATAAGGCATCTGCTTCTCTGTAGACACCTCCTGTCCGATTCAGCATAAACCAAGGAGATTAGTGGAATCAAAGAAAAAGAGAATTGAAGGCCTGTTACCACTAAGACCACAGCGTTTCTGAAATATAGCAACTGCAGAATTACTCATCTTGTTCAGTCAGGAATGTTCTCTTTCCCCAAAATAAATCTCTGGTCTTTGGGGGCTGGAATTTGCCCTAACCAGAAAATCCTAACAGTCATGCAGATGGAAGGGCACAATCTAGTTTTTTGCCCTTGCTGTGGTTTATCACGTTGACACCACAGAAATACAGTGTTTTCTGGTCTTGACAGAAGTGCTTTGCTGTATCTGCATTGCCATCAGCAGGAGCCATAACCCTGTGCTGCCCGGAAAGGCTGTGCAGCGTAACACCCAGTACTGTCACCGTATGCAGCAGAGGTTTTGCCACTCTGCAGAGGGCTTTGGCTGCTGATCCCTCAGTACATAAAGGTTCTCTTACATTAGAAGAATCTCGGAATAATATCCCCACAGTCTACTTTTATCTCGGAACGTTCTTGGCACAATACCCCCTACAGCGTACACTCATACAGTGGAGATTAGCCTCTGCTTCTAAGTTCAAGTATTAGCATAAATGATAGCTGAAATGTAGCAAATTTTATCTTTAAGAGAGCAGACTATAGATTATGTAATGTTCCAAAAAGACTAAATGTCCCTGATAAATTTATATGAACTTGCTTATTGACAGCTAGAGCTTTTTTACTACTTAACAATGTGTCTTTTCAGCAAACAATTTCTTATAACAGACCGAAGAAAACTTACTGATGAACTTCATTGGGAAAATAAACATTGGAAGTAGTAAAAAAAGCTATACACAGAAAATGGGTGAAGAAAAAAAATCAGAACTATCTTTAGTTGATAAATTCAGAAGGAATACTTTGCCTAAATGACAATGATGTGCTGTCGTGAGAGCACATAAGAAGCCCATGCTAAGTGGAGCAATGCACACAAGACATTTCTCATGCATTTTTAAGCAGATTGACTATATGGGAGGAGGAGGAAACACTAAAAGAGTTTCAGCTGAGAAAGAAACTACTGGTAATTATCCCGTATTGTCACCAAACCCCATATGTAAATATCCAGTAACGGGCTTATGGATCCTGAGGTTAGAAACTGTTCAGCTTCAGACACTGAGTGTGAAGAAGATCTAATCCTGTGTTCAGCTATTCCAGAGTCAATTCCATTTAAATGACTAGATGTATTTGAACACGTACTATCAAAACTGTGAAAGCTTTGTTGAAGTCATAGGGTTGCTGTTTTCTTAATGAGCACAATTAGCACTAAAAGCAAATTGAATTTCAGGAGTCTCCATATTGACTGAACAATTATATCTGCTTCTGGTATGCGAAACTGAACTAGGATTTCTGCGCTGGTGTAACTGGATAGAAATTGTGAGGGCTTGTTAAGCAAGAGTTAGGTTAGTTTACTGCCTTACTGTCCTTACATTTTTATGTAAAATAAAATATTTTATCTCCAATAATAATGAATATTTATCTCTAACGTAAAACAAGAAACATGCCTGTTTCCTATATAACATATGAAATTAGTTAGCATATATATTATGCATATAAGTTCAAATCTTGATTCAAACTCATTTTTCTTAATTTGAGTAAAGAAGCTTTCTCTAGAGGCAAACATAAATCTTACCTCACAATGTCCTTCCAGAGCCAGTGATTGTTAGGAATGTGTCAAGATGAAATTACTTTTGCCCATAAGGAATCTCATCTTTTAATACTTTTAGGTTGACACTAATATTTTGTTTGGGTGCCAGAATCAAAAGAACAGATTTTCTCACCCAAAAGCTTGACAGCCTGATCGTGGCTTGGAGGTAGAGCAGATAAGGTATGCTCTGATGGAATAGACCTTGGTGTTTCAAATGCTACTTCGCTGAGAACACTATATTTCATTTAAAATACCTCATATTTTAATTTTCACTGTATTCAAGATTAGTTCCAAGGGACACCCATCTGTGACTTGGCAGGTCCATCCTAAGGCAGACTTCTGCAGCTGGCTGCTGAATGGTAGCAGAGAAATCCACAGTAATGCTCATTTTATCAACCTCCAGGTTCTGACAGCTTCTGGTTTACTGGCAGGCTGATTTAAATTTGAGCTTTTATATTATTTTCATTTAAGACCCAAATCACATAGGTACATGGTAATGTAGTGAGCTAGAAGTGGTTTTTGTCTTCTTTAACTCATGGTTTACTCCCTGAATTCAAGCTTTGATTAAACACTGGTCACCATGAAGCATACAGAGGACAGCACAAACAATTAAAATTCTCCAGCTAAGAAGAAAAACAAAGATGGAGAATAGAATAAAAGAAGATGACAAATGAAAATAAAATAAAAAAGGAAGAATAAGAAATTTTAAGAATTCTTAAGCAGTAATATTGTTATTGACAGTAAACAAATATTGTTCTATAATTAGAGAGTGGTGCGTTCAAAGAAGAAAAAGGTGAATATTTGGTGGGTTTTCCGCTTGTTGGACTACCTTCTGTCAGATTCAATGTAAACCCACAATTTTGCATTATTTTATATGATTTGTAGTGCTCAGTTCTCTATAGTTGCTTCTGAGTTCGGTTGCTAAGCACAGACATTCTTGCAAATTCTGATTTATGCTGCAGTAGTCCTCTAGGAGGAAAAAGTTATGCAAAGAAAAGTCTTCAAACCTCAAAGAATTAACAATTACTTTATTTCTTTCTTTTTATTTACAAAAAAAATGTTAAAAAAGTCAAGCCCTGCAGGCCGTGGAAGCTTCAGGATCTCAACATACAGTGCTGCCTTGTGCGCAGGATGAGGACAGCCAGAAACAGGCACTGAGAAGGCACAAACTGCCACTATTCATATGAAATCAGGCTCTTCTAGACTAAAGGCTAACACTGTTAACCCTTTCAAAACGAAGGGACAACATCAGGAAAAGCAGGCTGACCCCCATGCTATCTATGCTCTGCTTTTCTGAATGGACTTACCACTCACACAGGTCTGCATGTCTGGGGGGAAAAAAAGTCAGGTATTCTCTCTGGGGTTTTGGTTTTACCAGGGTCACTGGCTCCATCCTCAGCAGCAGTGGGGGAGTCTATATTATAGTCGAGGATTCAGTGTTCAATCTGCTTTAACCTTGGGAAGCTAAGAAACAGTTACAATTACAGCATTCTATCCCAAAAGACAGAAGTCAAGCTTATCCACATCTGAGCAGAATTCTCTTACCTCCTTTCTTGCTCTTCTATTGTCAAAAGCCTAAGGCAAGTCTTCCTCCCTATGAAACAAGAAGGTCTTAAGGGGCAATTATTAGCTTAAGGAATTGGTTAGACCTTCTCAAAAGCAGTGCTATGTAGACCTCTCAAATCTAGTTCCAGCTTTTGGCAGACTTGCCATCAAACTGTGATGGACAACCAGGAGGTGGGATGCAGATGTATGGGATTGCCTGGGGGGGATCCCTGTCCTTTCACTTTCCAGATGCAGCTTCCAACAGTTCTGTCCACAAGTAAGCATATCCTATATCACAGGTAGGTCTACAACTAACGTTAACATCCAGCTTAATCATACAAGACTTAATTTAAGCTCAGAAGCAATATCTGTTAAATGAAGGCTTAAATGAGAAATAGGTTACTCAGAGATAACAAAGGCAGCTAACAATCTACAAGAGGATTTTTTATAGATAAAAAGAGACTTAGTAGAGCATCACCACATGAAATAAAAATACCTGAGCAAGTTTCATGTAGAAACATCCCATGTTTGGGCAAGGAGACACAGTTGTTGACTATTGTCTCATGATTTGCATGTAGATAAGCCCGCTTTAAGTCATAAATTCATGCTGTAGGGTTGATACTCTGGCCATAGGTCTTGCATAGATTAATGAGGCATTTTTAGTTCTGCTAGCTTAGAAAAAGATAGACTGCAGCTTCCTTATTTGTAAACACTTCCCACAGGGAGAAGGACTGTTCACCTTCAAGCTTTCCAGTGGATAGATTGTAAAAAATGAATGAGACTTACTTACAAGCTCAATTTAAAAGAATTGATCAATAGAAAAACAAAAGAGGATTTTCCTTTGCTCAGGGGAGAGTTAGCAAATGGAATAAGACACTGAAAGGACTGATAAGAACAGTCAGCAGAAATTGCTTCAAAATAGATGAAGGAAAGAATTTAGAAGGAAAAATGTGAAGTATAACTGCTGGCTACAATTACAGATGGGATACCTTCTTTCTTAAGCTTTTGTGTTCTCTGTGCAATACTAAAAACACTAAATAGATTCTTCTAGCTCACACATACATATATTAAATCAAATTGGAAGCACATTTTAGGGAAGAATTTGTTCTCTGGTATAATAGCTAACAGACTAAAATTTATTTGTTCACCTAAATACTTGTCTTCAGTAGGGACTATCACATGCATGTCCAGCTGGTATTAGATCATTTTATTCCAGACTATATGTATTCTGGAATCCCCAGTGACAATTATGAAATTCAACCACAAGCTACTGTTGAACTTTGTGTCTCTCATCTCTTTAAAAAGCTTAGGCTGGCATGACTGTAATTATTAAAAAACCCCTTTACATTACCATCCCAGGCTTAAAAGTTTATTCAAATCTAATCTCTTCAAGATCAAGTTAGTCATGACCATGTTTCTAATTGAGTATTTTGATTTCTTTTCTCAAAGAACAGTCAGCTAAATTCACTGTGGATACAAATGAAGATGTCTGATGTAAGCTAATGATGCCTAGACAAAGGAATAAGTTCTTGTGCAATTTTTGCATCTTGTTTGAGAAAAAAAATTACTTTGTAATCACACAAAAATAAAGGATAAAATATATTTTTAAGAAAGAAAGAAAAAGCTTTCCATTTACCTAAAAATGACCTACTACCTTGAATAATAATGCTGCCACTAACAATTATATTAAATGCTCCAAACTGAGAATTTTGTAACTCTGACAGGCCTCAATGCCACTTGAAGAAAGACCCCACACACATTTTAGTCAGGATAATAACATTTTCCACTAAGAAGCTGGGATGCATAACTAAAGCTACAACGCACAAGGACAGAAATGTTTGATCTGTTTCTTGAAAGAAGCCGGGACATCCAGGCATATGGATCCTGGCACTCCAGGTGACACTACATAGGGAATGTGACACCAGTAGGACACAAAGCACTGGCTCTCTGTGTTGTCATGCTGAAGATGGCAGGGAGTCTTTGTCCCAACTTTTACTGCCTGAAAAACAAAAACTGAACCTGCCAAACAGGGAAAGCCTGGATTTCATGGGTTAAAATGCAGTACATGATTAAACACAGCTGATACTCTGGTGAACCTTCAGCTCTCAACAGGAGTCAGTGTTTCTATAGCAGAGATGGCTGAGTGTCCTGGAGTGTCTTGGTCTGTGTCTTTTTCATCGTTTCTTATTCACTACAAAACATATCCAGTGTTTGAATATTTGACATCTCCTGAGGACAGGTGTTAAATGACTCAATCAAATACAAAACAGTAGTGAAAAAATACAGTTCCTGAAGCATGAGACAGTGTATGTAGGATACCATTAAATTTTAATGATTCACATTATCTGCTCACATTGACTGGCAGAGCATTTCATGGAAAAAGAAAAGTTGGGAAGAAGAGGAACATAGAAGGGACAGGGAAGATCTGCTTCACAGTCCCAGTTTGCCTTTGTAATCTGGGCAAATCATTAGGTCTAGGTTCTTACGGAAATGAGGTGGCCCAGCTTCCTGCAGGCAGTCACTACAGTAGTAGTAGTAACTACAGCAGTTATGCCTTTCTGATGGGATGTTGAGCCACCAGATTTCAAGTCTCACCTATAAATTAAGCACAGCAGGACTTTAAATCTAGTTTTTCCATCATAGAAATAATAGAACCTAAATTTTTGATTCATCAGAACGTGCATAAACCTATATATGCTCTGCGAAGCACCTTAGAGGAGCTCTCCATATACACAAAAGACAGGGACCAGCTAAGAAGACAGACTAATTTTGGGCAGGTTTTGGCTTCAGTCTTAATTCCAGCACAATGACAAAGGGATGATTTAGGTGGTTTTGGAGTTCTGTTAACGTCACCTGGCAAAAAAAGACCAGAAGCAGCTCAGCGGTGTATCTGAGCACATCTACAGCAGTGAGGCACCCACAGGGCAAAGTTGCATGTATCTGCACGGCTCTCAAGGCAATGGCTCACAGATACTAGAGAGGCTTTGAGCACCCATGTTTGATGAAATTGGATAAGCTACTCAGTTTCAACAGCAATTCACATTTCTTAGAATCTAGTTTGCTTCTGAGTGCCACAAACAGAATAACACAGTCTCACCATGTAGCCTAACATCACACAACTTCTTATAAAGAGATGGAGGACAATCTGCTTGGAAACCTCTGCAGTGTCTTTAGGAGCCATTCCCAGAGGTGCTGGAGCTGTGTGAAAGCTTGCATCAGTCTCAATGACAGAACAGGAGCTGTGCAAGTCACTGAGGTCATTTAAAGGCAGGAATTATCCAAGTTTGAATGTAGAAATTTATCTCGCAAGGGGTAAAATAAGAGATTTCTTCTAACTGAGCAATACTACTCAATAATTTACCATTTGTACTTTGGCCTACACAAATATTATATTTTTGGTACAGGTCCCGAAACATGATTTCATTGGAGATACTGGAACTCATACTATAGTTTTATGGTTTTTAATTTCTTAATGGGACCAAGGCAGAGACGACAAGTTTTAATGTAGGTTTACATACCTGAGAGGCATAAGGTTTTCCTGCCTCACAATCTGATGTTCCATTCCATCACTCTCCTGTGTTGATTGCCGTGCTCTGCAAGTTTCTCTGGTTTAGGCTAAAAAATTAAATCTTTGCAATAAGTATTTCCAAATCTCCAGTAATCAAGTCCCCTCTTGTTCATAGACAAATGTCTACAGAACTGGATTCAAAACAGACAGAAATGACTTCTAAAAATATTAAATAAAGCAAGAAAAGCAAACACCAAGAAAATTTCAAGAGTTCAGAGCATCAATCCCAAAAGTTGGAAGAAAAGCAATGCAGCACTCCACCTTTAACATAAGGAATCATTTATCACGACACTTGAATGGCTGTGACAATACAAATCTGCTAATGTGGTATTAGTTGAACCAATTTAGAGAGCAAATTAGAATAAAAGGGTGTCTTGCATGTCAAATTGCTATAGCAGCAGAAAAGGCAAGATTACACAGGGTACAAAGAAGCCCCACTGAATACAAGGCTGGAGAATGCTCTGTCAGACAAGCAGGAAGATGTGGAAATATTAAAATGCAGACACAAACTGCACCTCTCTGGAACACACAGCACATAACCTGGGAGCTAGAAACAATCCTTAGCAGAGCTGACACATACCCACTTGCAGACTAGAAAGCTGGAAGCACCTTATACCCAAAGCAATGGGGATTTGCCCTGTCCTGGTGCAGTCTTGTATCTAAAATAGCAAAATGTAATGATTTAGTGTTCCCAAGTAAATTTTCTAATTTTTTTGTTTCTTTCTTTAAAAGTGCTTCTTCCCATTCTGCTCTTCTTTTCCCAGATCCTTGAGACACTGCTCATGCTACAACAGAAAAGGCAGCTGAGAGAAACAATTCTCTCAGCAAGGAACAAAAATGGAAGTTTTATTCCCATTCTTTATAGAAACTGGCACGGAAAAAAGAATAGTACAAATCAAAATGCAGAGATAGAAATGCGTATTTGAGAAGACACAGGCACCACAGTGAGAAGGATTTTGTTTTCATCTTTTCTCTTTAATCCCTTTCACAGTTTATTGAATGTAGTCAAGCAAAGTCAGTGTGGGGTTTTATAAGGAAGGGACAGTTCCCCTGTCTTCAGAAGAGACTAACCATGTTACAACAGGATTTTAGAAACTTAGGTAATTTAGCAAGTCCTAAACAGAAACAAATGCCTGTAGTTAAAGCAGATTGCTTTGCTAGGGCCCAATGCCTGATTCAAGTCAGAAAAAGAACTCAAGTGCATGTATATTTGTATTCATATTCATATTAATTAATTTAAACCAGGGCTTTTTTTCAGTTGAAATGACTATAAGTTAAAATGGTAAAGAAAAAGAAGAAATACTGCTTGCTCAAGCAGATACGAAGATTAAACATATAAAGTCCACAATCTATGAACAAAAAGACTCCTTTCCAGAAGTTACAGTAAGTTCTTTAACATAGTTAGAGGCAAGTATCAGGAGGTAAGATTACATCGGTTACATTCACTGTTAATTTCAAAGTAAGAATGCATGTGATTTTACTTCTGCTCATACTATTGTAATTGCATTATTTATTGAATGAGTATTAAAATATAAGCTAACTATAACAAATTCAGTTCCTTAGTGTTCACTAAGTTCAACTTCAGCCTGCTGCCCAGTGTAAGTATGAGCCAGCTTGCCTCCCAAGAACAGCCTGTCTACTTCAGCAAAGAAGTGGGGCAAACAAGCTCTGCTGGTAAGGATAGGTAGGCACTTCTCAGTCTCTAATCTGGATTGCTTATAACAACTTTAAATTTTACTGTATCACACTGTTGCTGGCAGTGTTGACATACCCTCATTTTAATGACTCTGTGAACAGCAAGAACCCATCAGCAAAACACACCGTGGCTCTCAAAAACAGCTTCAGAGCTGTGAGCTGCTCATGAATAGTGGTCTCTGTGAGGACAGCATGATTTATAATCAGTATAGAGAGTCCCTGTGATTAATATTCATGCTACATATCCCAGAATAAATAGGAGATGCCAGTCTGATTCAAAGCCCTCTAAAACTGATGGAAACCTTTCCACTGACTACCATGGGCTTTGGGTCAAGCCCCAAGCGTCCAAGTCTGTTTATACCTTTTAAAAAAGAAGGAATTCACTCTCCACATGTTTCAGTCCCTCACATTTATTGTCAGCAAACCTCTGGCAAAAAATGCCTTCCTCTGCAATGAGACTCACTGAAGCCAGTAGGAGCTGTATATACAGAGATTGAGGACACAATCCCGATGTAAAACCAATAGCAAACTGGAAAGAAACTTGATTTTGAAACCACACAAGACAAAACGCAGTGATAAAATGAATGCTTCTTTGTAAGAAGTATAAAATAACTCAGATTTTGTATAGCTGCAGGTTAAAAAAATTTTCAGAGGCACACTGAACCTTCATAATATAATATTAAAAAAACCCACTCACACAAATCTAATACCATTATAACCATCTTCCTTGCACACTGTAATAATATCCTCCTAGGGTAAGTACCCAAATGTTAATTAAATATGGACATCTACATTTTTTTATGCAAAGATTTTTTTTACTTATTAAAGGAATTTAATACTACTCATAGATGTCTTTGTTAAATGCAGATTGACAATGAAGTTAAAGAATAAAGCCTCATTTATTTTTATGAAATTTATAAATTTTCTGAACTCCAAGTCCTCTCACAATAGTGTACAGTAATTGGATTAAAACTATCTTCAAATACTTTCCACCATATCTTTTACGTGAAACACCTTGCAAAACCCACAATGTCTACATAATCGTTTTACAGTGATTATCAAAAAAAATACTATGGAATTAAATAAAAGTGGATTGATATGGATCCTCCTCCCCAAGCAATGAAACCCTAGCACCATACAAAGTATCATGATTTAAAACTGAGTGCTGGCTCTCCTTCTCTCTCTTTGCTTTTAATAACCAAACAAATTATTTTCCAAAGTATGACTGTTAATACATAGATTGGTTTCAAGAGCAGTTTTCAACAGTAATTTTTTTCCTGCATTTTGCTTCAAGAAGAAAAATATAAGGTAAAAAAAAAAGAGAAAGATACAGGAAATAAAAAGTCCCTAGGTCAATTAACAGTGAGTCCCCACAGAGGCAAAAGTGGACATTTCGCGACGGATGGTACTGAAAGGAGAGAGCTCCAGTTCTGTGGTGTACTCATTGTCATTGTCATCACTCGTCACTGTGGAAGACTTCTGGATGCATTCATCACAGCAGCAACAGCAACACTCCATAAAGGCCCGGCTGAAAGGTTTACAGAGACAGAACAGGAGAACTGGAGTAACACAGGACTTAAAGAACAAAAGGAACTGGCTAATGAGATGGAGGAGGTCCATAGTTTGTTGAGAGACCCCTGTGGACATGTAGGCAGTCACAATGTTGCAAATGTTTTCTGGAATGATGCAAAAACCGTACAAAATGGTCAGAGCCACCACTGTGCAGTTCATCTGACTTTCCAGCTGAATTTGTCGCTTGTTCCCCCTTGTGCAAGCCTTTTCAGCCCTCCTGATTTTCCTCGCTGTCACCAGGGAGCAGGTAATAGTGAACAGGGTAGGCAAACAAAAATAGCAGCCGAAGTACCACCAGAGTCGTGCTCCATCGTAGGTGAGAGCTAACACGTAGATGGTGTCGGGCAGTGAGGTGGATATCTTCACCACGCAGCGCTCACCCGGGGGGCTGCCACTGTACTCAGGGTCCTCCTTGGCCAGCTGGCGCAGCACCACCTCCGGCAGGGCCAGCAGCAGGGCACCCACCCAGATGACAGCCAGCTTGGCCGTCGTCGAGGTGCAGTTTTCGATCATCTCGTAATACATCTGCACGTTGGTGGCGGCACGAAACCGGTCAATGCAGAGGGCACACAGTGTGAAAGTGGTGACTCCAAGAGAGGCCACCTGAGAAGGAGGAAAGGCAACAGAAGTTAATACAGGTGCTGTCTGGGGAGAAAAAAAAAGGGGGGTAAAAGGGGTAAAAGTGGGAAAGGGAAAAAGACAGCTACAAGGGTACAGTCCATTAATCAGCAGAGAGAGGGAAAACATCATATCCTTCAAAAATCCCCTGTTTCTGTGTTGATGGCAGTCTTCTTGGAGACAGAAGATGAACTCATTCAGGCCAAAGAAGGAATTAATCTATTGTACATTGGATGAAGGCTCTTACATTGAGCAGTTCTCTGGAGGAGGTTTATACTCTTCCATAGAGATAGCTCAATTTGCACTCTGGCATATCAGTCAAATCAAGCCACTCGACCGGCAAAGGAAAACATAGTATAGGGGTATCAGTGTAGGAGACAGTTAAGCACCATGGTGCTGAGCACCACCAAAAGAAACATCACAAACAGAACTCATCTTCCAGTGTTTGCTGAGCTATCATCCAGAAAGCATTCCAAGAAAGTACATCCTTCTATTTTTCTGCCTAAAAATACTTGTTCCAGCTTGGTGTCATCCTCTCCTGGAGACCCAAGCAAGCACCTGTGCAACCCTGAGTTGAAAATACAATAGAGGAACTGAGCAAAATTTAAAACCAAACCCTTTCCTTCCCCACTTTTTTCTAAGGGATGTTTTTCATAAAGATTGGTTCTACCACAGGGGTTGGAATCTTAGAAAGGGAGATAGGAGCGTCTTCCTTCATCAGAAGGATCAACTTACGAACACATTACAAGTTCATCAAGCACGCAGAGGATCATAACATTGAAACCTTCCAGATCTACAAAACTTAGAAACCCTGAGGATTAGGTACCTACTTGAGTAGGGTCCAATAACTATTTTTGTGGACTTAAGACTTTTAAATGAAATTTTGATGGGATGTAGGCACATAAAGCCACCCCATATTGTGAGTTCAAAGAAACCATACCTGAAATCCTCAGACTTCCAAAGCCTAACTATGGAACCTTCACTATAATAGTTAAGCTCTAATAACCTATATTCAACATTTTATTTAGAAAAAAATCACAGGAAAATCCAGGCTCATTTTTGTAGGAAACATCCTACAAAAGAGTGGGAGAGTGTACTGTAGGCCAGGAGAAATGGACAAAGTTTCATTCTTTAAACAATTTAAAGATGGATTGGACAGAGCTCTCAATTATATACTGTGAGAAAAAAGTACAGAGCAATGCTTATGTTCTCTAGCTTTAATAACCATCATTCTATGTACGACTAGATATCTTGCACTGTCATGTCATCATTTCCCATAATTTTTTCCTGTTTATAATTCAATTTTCTAAAAATGAAATTTGAAGATGACTATATACATTTTGGCCTAATTCTATTAACAATAAATTCAACTTCAGTTCAAATTCAAAGCAGAATGCCCATTAACTTCAATTGGAGAAAGATTAAGTGCCCTGTTGCATTTTAATTCACTTATTTTCTTGGATTTCCATGCTTGTGTTATGCTGCAAATGTGTTCATGCAGAAGAAAAGAAACTGTTAACTAACGTTCCTAAAACCACTAAAGAATGCTTACTTTTATCATGAATAAACCATGTGTCTGTGCAATTAAGTGGAAAATCTAAGATAATATTGAGCAGTTCACTATAATTTTGGTTACCAAAATTTGATGTGTAATGATATATTTCAATTTCATACAAGCAGACTTAAAAAAACATTTTCTGATTTCAACCATAATATTGAAATATTACTGTTTATACATCTCTTGTAAAACATTCTGCAAAGATAGATAGAACAATTATGCACATTTATATAAACGTATCATTAATTTTGGCCTTCAATATTTAATGGCCATATCAGATTGCTAAAATTGAATATCACTGAAAAATATTAGGCACTTGGGATTAGACCTGTTAGACATTGGCTTGGTTAGAGAATTCTTTGAAGCAGCTTCCTAAAAGATTGAACAAGTAAGATGCAATCTCTTACTAATTAACTTGCAGGAATATTTAATGATGACAAGGCAGTACTGTAAACATTTTTAATAGGCAAACATATTGATTTAGGAAGTTAAACTGTCTGACATGATTCAAAGAAAGCTTCGTTAATACAGCAAAAAATACAAACAATTAAAGAAAAATTACAGTTACAGAGAAATCTTAATGAACAGTGATAAATTTAGCTAATGAAATATGATTTTCCTGTATCACAGCTGAGAGTGACATTTGTAAATTCAAGATTAGTGACTCCAAAACATTCAAATGCATGTGCAGCATTCAAATTTCTTAGTGACAGCAAAACCTTTAGCCTGAACATGCAAGATGAATAACAAAAGTGACAGGACTCAGCTTGCTACAATTACAGAAGACAGCGAAATAACTGAAATTCAGAAATTAATAGGGATTGAAATTAAAAAAAATCAGCAAAACAGAAAGCCTGAGTTTTTGTAAATTAACATTTTCCCTCTCAGCTCTTACATGAGCCTCTCCCCTGCACCCAACACACACACCTCTGTTGCTTTAGCATTTCATTGCAAACAGACTGTTACACAGCAGCTAAGACATTAAAACTCTACAGCTGTTAGGGCTGGACTAATGAAAGAAGACATGCCTACCGTGAACAAACATAACCTACGGGGCTCCTGTCACATTAATTGACCAGCAACTTGGAGGTTTAAGACAGTGAAATAGAGCAAGAGGAAACAGCTAAGAATACTGGAAGATGGCTTTGAAAACTCTCCCATGGATTTACTGATGAAACGACCTAAACAAAGCCAGTGTTTCTCTGGAACAGGCAATGGTTTCCTATTTTCTATAGATCAGTGGAGTTAGTGATGCAACGGAAAAGCTTGCAAAAACCAAACAATCACACTCAAGCAGATGAACACAGATTCACCCCAGCTGACTTGTTTAAATGCAGTACAGCAATTTAAGGGTTGGATTACTTACCCCACATTGCAGACTATGAGTAATAGCCAGCAAAATCAATGGGTGCTGCTCAAAATCTATGTGGGTGAGAACTGAATGCATTCTGCATGTTCATACAATTTCAGTTTAGGGTTGTTTCTTCATACCAGTCATACTAATAATTAGAGTTAAGCTGAAAGTGTGGAAGAAGTCAGAGAAGTTTCCTTTTTAATCTGTTACACTGCCTTGAAATAACCACAGAATGAAGATAATTCATTTGACAGGGAGTAGGTAAAGCACAAATTAACAAGTCATAAAGTGATATGAAGCTGCATGGAGTTTAATGGTGCTCTTCTTGTTGTAACAGCTGAGTGTCTGATGTGCTGCTGCAGTCTTAATTCCAACAACATGGCAGGAAATGAGGCAAGGCAGGGGCAACTCAGGCTCAGTAGTTATTGATCATCATTTAGTTGTCTGATTTATTACCATATAGTCCCTATGAAAATTCTCCTGCAGTCTCCAGACATTCAGGATGACATCAGTTTACAACTTTCCCTTACTACATGAAATGAGAGAAGTCCCCAAGTTTCCAACTGAAGGACCACCCTCTGCTTTGAGAAGGTGGTGGAGAAACACCTGCCTTGAGGAGATACCCATGCTATTGGGACAGAGAACCACTGTAGAAGGGATTACCAGCTACAGCACACACACACAGGACAACATTTTTGTTACAAGAAGAGTCTCTTGCATTGACAAGGATGTTAGCGGGCACTGTGATGCTCGTTCCAGACACTGCATAAACCTTTGGTCATTAGCTCACCAGCTGTTACTCAACTGTGTCCAAACTGCTTTGGGCAACTGAGACCAGAGAAAACCACCAGTAAATACTCATGAAATGCTCAGGTTAATTGTATCATTTCTCCTGTCCATCCCTCCAACATATCCATTCCCCTTTTACAAACTTTAACAGCTATCGAAATGTTCTCAGGCCTTTTCTGGCTTGTCCTATGGGACCTCACTGTGGTCCCATGGCTCTTGGCCCTGGCCTCTAGGAGCAGTGCCTCTGGCTGACCAGTGAAGATGTAGTATGGTGAGCAACGGCTGTGGAAATAAGACTCAATTCTCTCTCACTAATTTCTGCTTGACCAGATAAAGGTGATGAAAACCAGAAAGGAAATCAGAAAAGGTGACTTGGGTGAAAAGGTCAACAAAGACCAAATTCTGTCAGTGAATATAAAAAAGAGGTTGGGTCATTCCATCCAGTGAGATGAAAACCAAGATGTGATATTGCTGCTATCTACAAAGAAATCTATCCTGAGATACAAAAGTTACTTAAGTCAAAGGACAGTGAATGTAACAGAATGGAAATCAACCGGCCATGAGCAACTCAAGGTTGGAAATGAGAGGGACCATTAATCATCTCAGGTATCATCTTCTCAAGCAACCTGATGGAGAAGTGAGGGGAAACAAGGCAGAATAAGTTTATATGGAACAAGATAAATTAGAATTGTTAAAAGAAGTGGATGCTTCTACCAGCTAAAACTGGATTTTCTAAGACGGAATATACTTTATGCAGATGACACAGAGTTTCTTAAACTGCAAGGCACTCTTCCTTCCTTTGTTACAAAAGGATGGGTATTTGAAACATTTTCTTGTTGTAATGGGAAAGCTGAAGTACAGACAAGGTTGATAACTACTAGCCAAGCCATCTGTGAGCTCTCAGTAACACCCTGTAGACTCTTTATATCCATTCCTATTATATCATATAAATGACTAATTTTTCCCTGAAGCCATTATAGTCTATCATTTTATTATGGCTGTTCTACAGCCACATCAAACTTCATAGCTTTAGAGCATGTTAATGCAACATACCATGGGGGCTCCTCTAGACTTGTCAATTTTGCCTAAGATAAATAAACAAAGCTAGTACAGAACACAATACATTCTTTTTGTGCTACTCTGCACTTACAGTAAAGAGTCCAGTAATAAGACTGGGCTATTGCAAAATAAGATAATTTTATTGCAAATAATTATTTATCTAAATTTCTGGTTTCTGTTCTTCTAATAAAAAAGTCCCAACCTCTCACAAAAAAAAAAAAAAAAAAGAAACAAACAAACAAACCAAACCCAAGAAAAACAGTCATTACTATGAAAGAACAAAAATAAGTATCATAGTATTTCTTCCAAGAAGTGCTATTAAACATTAATGGCTTTATTTTTTAAAATAGGGAAGTGTCACTCAGTTAAAACACTACTGTGGTGTGGCAAAAGTAATTCAGTAGCTAAGGAGAACTGGGGCCAATGCAGCCCTCTGACATTAGCAATTAGCCTATGCATCCTGGATAAAAATCTAAATCACTTTAACTATCTAAAAGATAGGATGGTAATTCTGGAAACTACTATCAGAGAGATGTTCTACACACATGGAACAAGGGGTACAACACAGTTGTTTCCTTTGTAGTACCATCTACATTTGCATCAAGGAGACACAGAGCACACAAGCTTTGTATGATATTTATCCTTTTGTATATCCTAAGAGTAATACTGTTAAGAATCGGAATCCAATTCTATGAGCTGCTCTTGAATTCTGCTGGAAGTGAAAGCCAACCAGACCATGAGGGCCCTGGAAATACTCATTATTACACCACATGCTTATCCAGGGGTTGGAAAAATCACAGAACACAAAATTATTTCATTTTTGTTCATTTTCCTGCTCGCACACTACCATGCTACCACATAGGTAAATTTATTTTCCTTTTTTTTTAATAAAGAAACAAGTGTCATCTCCACTGAGGATCAAATTCTCGTCATGCTACATAAGGGACTCCTGTACTAATTCTTAATATTAGCAACATGAACTACTGCTAAAAATCTCTTCTTCCTGCTTTGCAGGAAAAAATTCTGTCATATGGAGAAATGACATCCCAGTGCTCAGATCAGTCAACGGTGCTGGGACAGCAGATGCTGCCTTTTCCTCTCCACACATATGTAACTTAAATATTACTGACCCAATTTTAAATCTACTCTGACACAAATTCATTTCCATGCTGAAATGCCACATGCAAAGTTTAGCCAAAAGCAAATTTTTATGGACAACTTAGAAGACCCTGCAGACAGGGTTTGCAGAGGAAAGAAAGACTAACAGAACAGCCAACATGGCAGATACTATCATTGTGCCATTAATACCTAAAGGGCAGAGATATATTAACACTTCTGCTTTAAATAATTATTTATTGTGTGATAAGTGCTGCAGATATTCTGCTCAGTAAAAGACACATGTAGCCATTGCCCTAGAAAACTCTCATGAAGAAGCTTTGAAACTGTAAACATCTCTGACTATCTTTGCCTATGACCCAGAGGACTCACTGGAGGTTCAGGAGCATAGCTTTGACTAGAGTCAAAGAAGAGACACAAAGAAGATGCCGCACATCAAAAGACACAGAAAAGACAGAAAATACACAGCTTTTATATACTCCCATAAAAACCATATTTGCTTCCTTAAAGTGAAACTTAAAATAGGGATCTCTTCTGACAGCTTTGGAATAGGCAGAGAATGGCCACTTTCTCTGTGCTCCTGACTTACTTAAAAGAGAGAAAGGGGAAAAAGCCTCACTTTAAATTGCCCTGGAGGGTCAGCTCCAGGGAAAGAGAGTAATTCATATTCCAGGCCAAATCAATCCCTATGCTTTCCAGTAAGAATACTAATTGTGATAGCTTTCCTGAGCTGGAAGTTACCCACCAGAAACAGGAGTGATGCCACAAATTGATTGCCAAAAGCACTTGCAGAGACTGAGCATCATTTCTCAGAGGCTTTCCCTGTCAGCCTGCTCCAGCCATGCCCGTCTCTTATGCATGATATGGTCCATATGAGGACACCACAAACTTTGTCTTTCTCTTCTTTCTGAGGTGTACAAGAAAGGCAGAGGGGCTCATGTTTACTAGCACTGAGCAGAGAGCTGTGTACCATCACTGGCCTCAGCAACTTCTTGGTCTGTGCTGGACTGCACAGGGCAGTAAATTAGCCTCTGCAAGCCCTCATTCTAGACTATTCCCCAGTTCTAAATCCTTACTCTGCTATAAGTAGCTGGATTCAGTCTGTTGGAATAGAATGGGATGCCTACGTCCAATGACTCCCTCAAACTCATCAAGCTTCCAGTGTAATCTACATGAGCAGAAGGCACACAACTCAAGCAAGCTTCCAAAAGCTACTTTCTAGTCCTAGCTGACATTTGTCATGTTGAGCAAGCTGTGTTGGGCCTTAAACAACTTATTTAATCTCTTCATTACGGCCTTCCAGCATTAAAATAAAAAAAAAAGAGCAATTCTACTTCACAGGACTAATAGCTGTAAAATATTCAGAAGCACAGTACCAGTACAGATTTTGTCTACATCCACTACATACACTTCTTTCTATTAAGGCCTAGAATAAATCTGTAAGTAGGGAACTATATTATTCAAAAGACAAAATGAAAAAGGTCCCACATCAGCAGGTACTAGCCACAGTCATTGTCTTTGTATTGTCATTTACCCCTTATCTCCTGAATCTGAGCGATGCTGAGAAAACTATATGAAAGACAAAATAAGCACAGTGTGCAGGTAGGCACTTCAGACATGCACACCAAAAGCTAAACTTCTGAATCATCTGCAGAAAAGTGGCAAAATTCTAAGAACAGTCCAGCAGAGGATTAAAACTGCAGAGGAAAAGCACATCTCCACACATCCTTATGGGCAGAGTAGCTGCATTAGTTTTTCTAATACCCTTCTCAGTTCTCTCTGAGTACACAAACCTCGGGGTTAGAAGTGAACAAACTGTGATACAATATATGGCTGAAATGACTACTTAAGGCACTTGTCACAGATCTTTATTACGTATAGGAAAATTGCCCTTTAAATTAAATATTGTGGAGACCTTCCACTGCTGGAAGCCCAACTTTTACCTATACAAATGTACATGAACATACCATAAAACATTTTCCCCAGACTGTGTGTGCATGTGTTATCACTGGCAACAGATGCTTTGTTGAAATTCTGCACAATACCCATTAAACAGCACAAATAAAAACCAAATGGTTTAAACAAAAAAACCTCAAGTTATCTCACTGGAATCACTTGAAACCTCTGACACAAAACAAAGGATGCTTGAATTATGTTAAAATATTGTGATCACTGCATCACTTGATCTGGATAATCAGACATGCCCTGTTCCCTATTCTGAAAGTACAAGCTGGTACTGGTACCAGAGGGCTCAGGCCACTAAGAGTCTTTGATGCTTGAAAGTAAGATGTTTCTGGATCTACAAATCTGGGTGAGACACACAGCTCACTAAAGAGGGGAAAAGGCAAACTGATGTGCAACAAAAAGAGATGCAAATCATGCAACAAAGAGACACTTAAAAGCACCAAACATTAGGCAAACTTAGAGAAAACACACATAGGTTAAAATTCATCCATCTTCAGGAATATGCTTTTATTTGTATTCCACAAAGGTCTGGAAACCTCTCCTGAAGATAGCTGTCTACAGCTTTCCTTTCGAGGAGCCAAGAAGACTTCAGTCTTCTCCCATTATGTGAGAAGGGGATGAGCCTGCCCAGGTGAGTTACAAGGGAAAAGACAGTGTTGTTCAGCTGCCAGATGAGTGTACTGCTGTGAACAATCCTTGACAGGGCAAGGAACAGCAACTGCTCATATATATGGGTGGATTTCATAACATGCTCCCCATCTGCATTGCTCCTGGTGGTGTCAGTGTCACTGTGTAATGTCTCTGAGGTTAGAAAACACTCGGAAAGGGATGAACCTTCATTCTAACTGCCTTCTCTGCCCCAGCAGGGTCAACTCCTGATTTATAGGATAGTGTCCTTCTTGCCAAGCTCAAGGCAAACCGTAAAGACTCATGATCCACTAGTGATGTTCAGTATCTGCCACTCATTCCTACAGTTTACAGAGGGGGAAATCCAGCCTTCTATATACTCCTTCTCAGGTGATGAATATACTTTACACACAGGAGTATTATATTTAATGCTCACTGAATGAAAAATATACAACTCTGGGAGCAACACAGAACCCCAAGGCTGTATCTTTTTATATCTGCACCTTAGATCTATGTTAATTATACTTCCTTGGGGACAAGGAGAATGCTTCACTTATAGACACCAGTAATAATTAAGCCTAAGACAGAGACCAAGCTACTAGTCCATCCCAACTGGACTGGTGCCAGTTCATGAATAGGACTTAAACTTTAGACATCTACAGAACTTTTAAGTGAAAAAATAAAGTGACATAGAAGCAGATGAACACTTTTCAGGATTACAGTTTTGAATTTCAGCAACTATATTTCAGCTAAACTGCTTTCAGTTTGACAAACTCTTTAGTGCCCAAAGCCAGGCACAGCATAAGCAACTAAGTTTGAAGAACAGTGTGGCCATGAAAATCATTTAAATTACTGATATTTAATTAGAATGGGCATTACAAATAATTACATCTATTTTGCATGTGGATGCACCAAAAAAATGTTAGGAAGCGTGAAATGTCACTGTAGAAAAGTTCTCAAAACACAAACTCCTGTATCTATTTTAATTGAAATGGTTACTCTTGAAACACTACTAATTCAATTCAGAAATTTTAAAAGCTCCTATCAGTTTCTCAATAAACACATATTTACTACATCATGTTCTCTTAAATGCAAATCGATTAAGTGTACTCTGAGTTTTTCAAACTCGGTGGTGTACTACCAGCCTAGAATTCATCTAAGCGTAGCACAGCTCCACCCTTTGCTCAATATCACCAGTAATAAACTGTATCACATACGAAAGAAGCAATGACAATTTAGTGGCTACACAGGTCATCTTTCTTAACACTTTCTTAAAAATACCATTTGAAAGTTAACTGTGTTACTGTGTACCATTGCGCTGCTGAAACTGATACAGTACATTAATAGGTTGGGTTGTTCGTTTTTTGGGTGATGGGGTGTTGACTTTTTGTCTAGGTTTTTGTTTTTTCTCTAATATCTCATTTTTAGGACAAGAGAATCAACAGTTATTTCATCAGCTTTCAGTTACAGAATAATGTTGAACATAAGGTTCTGGGAATACAGCAGAGCCAGCCAGAACTACAGCCTACCATCCTACTAACAAGCCTTAGTGTTCAGTTCCAGTAAATAAAGCAGACAACCTGAGCGCTGCCGGCAGGACTCTGGCCAGCTGTCTGGGAGCTTCTCTGACAGAGGCTCTGAACAACTACCAAGAAGCTGCAGTTTAAATGGAACTGGGGTGGGGTTTTTTAAGGGAAAATAAAAAAAAAAAGAAAAAGCAAATCCTAAATAAATGTGAGATTTGAACGCTGAAATATAAGTGAGAGCCCATACATACCAGTGATGATACTTTTTACAGTCACCTTCTTACAAGCTACCCCACTCACCACCTCCATCCGCTTTCCTAATTCGCTCAACTTTAGGAAAACAGCAAAGCAAAAAACTTGTAATTCCTCCTAATTCTGAAAGGATGCCTTTCAGAATCACTGGGAGCAAGGAGTCTGGCAGAACTCGCGCGAGTGGCAGGGAGCGCCGGACGCGCTCAGCTTGAGCCACAGAAATCCCGGTGCCGCTGGACAGCGGCGGCCACTGCCGCCTGCGGTGACTGCGGGGCCGTGCCGCGGCCCCGCTCCGCCGCAGGAGCGCCCGTGAGACCTAGACCACGCCGCACCGAGACGTCCCTGGGCCGGCAGCAGTGAGCGGCAGGTCAGGCTTGCGGCGGGCGAGCAGCGGACAGAGGAGCTCGGGACTCGCGTTCCCTCGGGCGAGCGCCGCCAGTCCGCCCGGGGGCTGCGCGAAGACGCCCACGTCGCGCATCCCCACCCACAGCCATTACCTCGATGTACGGGACGATTTTGCAGGAGAAGTCTTCTAGGAGCCACTTCTTGGTGAGCTCCTGGAAGATGACCAGCGGCAGGCAGAAGAAGACGATAAGGAAGTCCCAGAAGGCCAGGTTGGCCAGCAGGGAGTTGGAGATGCTCCGCATGTAGTAGTTGTGGCAGACGATGCACATCACTGCCATGTTGCCCATGATGCCGATGCCGAAGATCACCACGGAGAGGCACATGACGGCGTAGGCGCCGTAGGACTCCTCGGTCAGCGGGTAGAAGGGGTTGCGGAGGCGGGCGCGGCGCCCCGTGGAGTTCCCGCGGCCCCCGGCGCTGCCCTCGCCGCCGGCCGAGCCGTTCAGGGGCAGCCAGCGGGGCCCGCCCGCCCCGCCCCTCCCCGCCGCCGTGCTGGCCCCGGGATCGCTGCTCCTCGCCCGCCGCCGCCCGGCCCCCGCCGCCCCGGGGGGCGCGCAGCTGCCGCCCGGCCCCGCCGCT
>JAWMRA010000041.1:20501107-20516769 GCA_035584735.1 Pseudotriccus pelzelni | reverse complement strand
GGCCCCGGGAGGGAGCGCTCCGCGCCCGGGGAGAGCCGGGGCCGCCCGCCGGCCCGGGGCGAGGGGCGTCGGGGCTGGCTGAGAGCGGGCGCGCTGCGGGGACGCCGGCGGCCCTGCGGCCGCGAGGGGAGCCGGGGCCAGGGCGCAGGTAGCCCAGGCGCTCAGCACTTGGCAGAGCAGGGCGAAGGGAGCGCGGAGGGGCCGCATGGCCAGGAGGCAGCGGGGCTCACCCGCTCCCCTTCAGAGGCGGCGTCTGCCCCACTCAGCGGGGCTAGAAGCGGGAGACATGGTCGTCCGACTCTTGGGGACAGCCCTCCTCGCCGGGGCCGGAGCAGGAGCAGCCGCGACTCCGCTGCGGCCGGGGTCCGCCGCAGGCAGCGGCCGGCGCTGGGGGCGCGGCGAGCGGAGCGGCGAGCAGGCTCTTCTCGCCGTCACCCGGGGCAGACCCGGAAAGTTGTGTCGCCGTCTCCGACGCGCCGAGTTAATGTAGCAAGTGCAGCGCCGGGAGGACCCCCCCCCGGCGCTCCGCCCTTTCCCGGGACCGCTGCCTCCTCGCCAGCAGCCACACCGGCCTCGTTCTGCCCATTATGCGTCCTCCTGCCGCCGCGGGCAGGCGGCAGCTCTATGGGTGAGGAAAGGTCCCTCGAGGAAGACACCTCCCCTCTCCGGGCGGTCGCGAACACACAATTCCTCCTCTCCAGCACCTCGGAGAACACAGGTTGTTGCGCGCAGCTCAGGGTGTTTCAGAGCTTTGCGAAACTCTTGCCGGGATCGGTCGCTGCACCCTCCGAGCGCTCGCACGGCGGCTGGGAGCAGCGAGCGCGACCGGAGCGGCAAAGTTGCTCCCGGCGCCGGGAAGGCGCAGCGCCGGGACCGACACCTCGGGGCTGCTCCTGCCTCCCAGGTCGAGCGGTCACCAGGGGAAGCGGGGCGGAAGCCACGGCCGCCCGGGCAGGCAGAGGCTGGTTTGCGGCAGGCTCTGCTCTTGCTCCCGGCTCCCCGCAGCCCCGCTCGGACCGGCTCCGCCGCAGCTGGCGGGGCGAGCCGGGGAGGCGGCGGGCAGCGCGGCCTCCGCAGTGCGCAAGCGCCGCCCAGCGGCGCCGCGGGGCCGAGGCACCGCCCGCCCGCCGGGGGGGCCGGGGCGAGGGGAGGGTCCGGGGCCGGGCCCGCCGTGCCCGCCCCAAGAACCGCTCCGTGCGGGGATGTGTCGGTGGGAGCTGTGAGCCTTTTGCCTGCTCGCTGTCTCTGCCGGCTCGCCCCGTTGTCAGGGTCTGGCTGCCCGCCGTGTCCCGCGGGTGCCGGCGGAGCCGAGGAGAGCGATAGGCGCTCTGTGGCGGTACCGGGAGTCTCGGCCCCGCACGAATCGCGGGTGGGTGGATGGGTGGGTAGGTGGGTGGGAGGCAGTGTGGGAAGCTGTCGGCGCCGGGGCTGGGGCAGAGGCAACGACGGGCGGGGAAGGAAAGCGGCGGGTGTTACCCCTGTGAGAACGCAATGTGAAGCACCAGGCTGAACTGAAGGAGATGGTGTTCAAACATCGGCCCGCAGCGGAACAGCATGAGAAGTGTCTCCGCGTATTGTCTCCTGCTTTGGCCATTTGTGTATAGTTTTGTTTCTAGGCTTTATACAGTCAGATAAACTTCACAGTTCTTTCTCCCTGTTCCTCTGGTTTTTATTTCATTCAGGTGACAGCTTGCCGAATATGCAAGCAAATATTATATAAGTTCCCTTAAGGATTCTCCATCGCCTTTGTTTGAATTTTTAAGAATTTTCTTGCAACTTATGCCCAACCAGTTGAAAAGTTTAAAACTTCTCCCATAAAGCAGTTTGAGAAGCATTCTTCCCCCTCTCAAGCTTAACCCATTTGATGTAAAGATCATAAATTTAGTAAAAGATACCAGAGCTCCCTGGTTTAGGGACTGAAATAAGGACTGTGGATGTAAATTCTTATGGGCCAGTTTCTAAAGTCTTGAAATCCCAAGGACTTGAGATGTGCTTGCAGGTTGGGGCCCTATCTTTTCTGTATTAACGATCAACAAAGAAAATTATGGAAATCAACAGTAACAAAAAATACATCTTGTATACACATAAACTCAATCTCTTAGCTGCAACAACAGAGGTGAGATTAGTACCATTTTTTCTCAGTGGGGTTGAATCAAGCTGTAGTGTCAGAAGAATCCTTTTGTACGAATTGTTAATTCTTGGTTACATTAAAAACATAGCTGCACAAGTTCACCTAGCTGTTGGAGAGGTAGGCTGTACGTGAAGGTACTCACTAGGCTGACCTTGCTGTCAACAGAGAGAGAAAAGTGTCTTCCTGAGGCCACTTATCTGATACTGATGTCCAACGTGTACCAATGTGTGGTATAAAATCCTAACTGCAGGTGCCACTCAGACATGTCTGTGCTAGGAGGAGCTTAGAAAATTATTTTGGATGAAAAATGTGATCTTTCAATGGCTAAAGATGGTGAGTCCTGTCCCCTTCAACTCCAGGTGTCATTCCTAGCCATGCCACTAACGCAGAAAACACACAAACAGAATAAACCAAAAGTTTTTCATTTTCCTCAGACTGTTCTCTCACACATGTAAGTGAGGTGTACCTGTGGGAACCTTAAGTCTTATGGGAACGTAATAGGTTAGGCACTGCTATGTTGCATGCCCTTAATATAAGTCAAACCATTTTCTTCTTCCTTAGCAACATATGTGTCATCTCATGGAAGCAAATGATCAAGCTAATTTTAAAACTTCCTAATAAATATTAAGTTTCATCTAGTAAAGGTATCTATGAACGTTAAAAACTAACAAAACCTACCAGGAAGAGAATGGCAAATATATTTAACCCTTTTTGCCTTATGTTTTTCTCCCATTTGCTCCTTCTGAGCTCAGCTGGTGTATAAAAGGAGTTAATGATGCTAATGAGCTTACATTTACTGTGCCTTTCTTCCTGAAGAGTCCCAAAGGGCATTACAAGCAGATATGATAAATTCACCACTTGTTCTTAAAGGGTACTGAGGAATATTGCTGCTGGCTTTTATACAGAAGGAGTGTACAGGAGTTAGCAGACATATTGCCCTTGTGCAAGAAATATGGATCATGAAGAAGAAGGTTAAGCAGTGTTTGGTTTTTCGTCACTGATCCTTTAATGGTGAGATAAGAGCTGAGTTGTGCATAGATTTTCCACTGTCAGCATTCCACCTGCTTTATAACGGAGAAAAGTTCTTTCTAAACCCAAAGAAAATTCAAGTAAACTATTATTTTATGCTTACATTTTGTCACATTTCTTTGACTTTGCTAGGTATTTTGTTTGTTGCAAAGAACAGCATGTGCAAAAATATTGGATTTTTTTAGATTGTAGCCATATAACCACCCTGCTTGGAATTGAGAAATTGCATGTATTTATATAGGCGTGATTGATGTTTTCTTCAGGGCTTTTGTCTTGCTAGAACATACACATCAAAGGAAATCAGAGGAATGATGTTACTGCATCAGAATTATCTAATTCAGCCAGTCTAAGAAAGTCCTCTTTTGCTGGCTTTAAAAACAGTTAATTTGCCTCTGTTTGCTATTGCTACCCTGTTAGATACTGAAAGTTAGTGTCTGCAAATTGCATTTTTCCAATTTCTTTGGTCTCAATTATTTAATTGAAATTTTGCTGTAGTCCATATACTTTCTGAGTTTTAGGGTTTGGTTTTTTTGTTGATCTGGGGTTTTTGAGGGGAGGAAGGGGAGTTTGTTGTGGTTTTTGTGGGGTGTGATGGTGCACATGTCCTGTGTCTTTCAAATAATTCTGTTACTTCTTTCGATAAGATCTTCCTTTAGGATAGAGCTTCCACTCTGTCATATTCTGATACAGCCTACAGTTCATTCAGGCTTTCACAATTTGTACTGTGTTTCTCTGCTAAAGAAGTTGTACATGTTTTGACAGCCTTTCTACCAATTCATGCATCAGCCTAGAAATGGTCTCAAAAACCACAAGCAGACTTTTATATTTATAACACATTAAAAAGAAAACCAGAAAACACTCAAAACATTTTACTCTGTTAGATAAGGGACCTAAAATTCACGGATTTTTTTGCAGCCAAAATCTATAAAAGGAACAGCAATAAACATGTTCCTACATGAAAAATAAATAAAATTGAAAGGTTTCCAAATACATTTATTCTGTTTTGTTGGTGTTCTACAATATTTCAACAATGATAAAAAAATCAATAGGCTTTCAATGCCTGCAGTGCTGGCTTTTCTGACATCTCCAATATTCATTAGCTGAATAAAGAATATTGAACACTGTGTTTCAGCAAGAAGGGATTATTGCTGTCCTTTTTACCTGTGCTCGGGGATTATAGAGTCATATAATGGTTTGTGTGGGAAGGGACCTTAAAGATGATTTAGTTCCAACCCTCCTGCCATGTAGCTTGGATACACATAGCTGCCATGTATGTTGAACATAGACCAGGATGCTCAAAGTCCCATCCAATCTGGCCTTGAACACTTCCAGGGACTTCCACAACTTCTATTTGCAACCTGTTTCTTACCACCCTCTCAGCAAAGAATTGCTTCCGCATATCTAACCTAAACCTCTCCTCTTTCAATTTGAAGCCATTACTTCTTGTCCTATTGCTACATGCCCTTGTGTGTGAAAAGTCTCTCTCCAGCTCTTTTTAGGTACTGGAAGGCTGCTCTAAGGTCTCCCCAAAGCCGCCTCTTCTCCAGCCTGTCTTGGCAGGAGAGGTGCTCCAGCCCTCTGAGAATCTTTGTGGCCTCCTCTGGACCCACCTCAACAGGTCCATGTCGTTCTTATGTTGGGGGCCCCAGAGCTGGACACAGTACTCCAGGTAGGGTGTCGTGAGGGTGGAGCAGAGAGGCAGAATTACCTACCCCAACCTGCTGGCCAGGCTTCTTTTGATACACCCCAGGATACGGTTAGCAATATTCAACAGTTTGTCAATGAAGAAGAAAAAGATTATATTTCCCAAAATAACTTCGGTCCTTTTTTTGGTTTTAAAATATGGTGTCCTTAGCTACTTTACACTTGATTCTTCTTTCTTGTTTAGGCAAATTTAATAAGATAACATTTTTTTCCTCTTAAAAAAGACAGATTTATTTCTGCTGCCATCTTACATCCCACTGGATTTTAATGTGTATTACTTTGTCATAAAAGTCTGAGTTGAGAGAGAAAATAATTACCGCGATGTGGTATCTTTGGGTTTTTATTTCAGTCAAATAAACATACTCTAATCAATGGAAGGACTTTTGTTTTTGAAATCAGTTTCTTATATGGTTGGACCAGGCTCTGTAATAATAAATATTAATAAGTAAATGTTGAAAAGTTTGAAATTTAAATTAAAGAAGGAATTCAAAGTTTAATGATAATATTGGGAATTTCTTGTAATTAGTATTCAGATTGTGCATTTATTGACATCCATTAGGGAAGCTTCTGATGGCTCCTGAGTATGGATTGCTACTCCTGTCTAGTTTCACATTTTAAATTATAATGCTTTTCCCTTTAACCTTTCTCATTTGCGGAAGTTTGAGTTCTGTTTTAAAGGATAAGCATCAGTGCTCATATCACACAGTCCAAATAGATTTGTTTTGAAGTTATCCTTGTTTTTAAAGATAAATTCCACCAACTCTTCTATTACTATTAGTAATAAAAGACAAGTATCTATGTTATGCGGAAAAATTAAAATGTGGTTGATCCTTGCCTTGCTGCTTTTCTGTCCTATTTTATCCAAAAGGCAGAATGATATATAGGCTATTTAAAAGCATTGATCACTGGGGAGAGAAGCCATCAATTTTTTTTAAAGGTGAATTACTTGGGAAAGAAGTTATATTTATATAGTGTGGAATTGTGGGAAAGAGTATCTATTATTGTTGGGTATCCTTGATAGACCATAGATTAAGACAATGAAGGTGAAGCTGCATGAGTGATATCCATCCCCATAAATTCTCTCTATTCTCTCATGTTAACATTGTCCCTTTTACTTGTGATCATTCTCACAAGTTTCTCTGCAGAAAGTGCTCAAACAAGTAAAGGTCTCAATAATCTACAATACTAGATGTGAGATGCAAAAACTTTTTTTCTTTGTCTAGCTATGAAATTCAAATCAGTAAAAAAAACCAAAAACCAAAACAAACAACCAAACCAACAAACAAAAAACAAAATCGCAAACCTTTCCTTCTTAAGAGTTTATCCAAGTTTTTCACTCTGTAATTGGTGAGAAGTTTAGAAGGGCAGTAAGAATCATATGGACACAGGTTAAACCTTTACAAACTTTGAAAATGTTAGTTAGTCTTCAGCATAACAGTGATTTTTCTTAGAGCATCCCCCATAGTGAAATGCTTTTGATCATTGCATTTCAGAGAATTCTTAGATATTTGCTCATTTGGTTATTTTTTTGTTTGTGGGGGTTTTGTTGGGTTTTGCTAGCTGCTTTATACAAAATATTTTTTTCCTATATTTACTGGAGTTTGACTATTTCAACTCATTTGAATTGGAGGCATAAACCCTAAAAAGCACAAACTAGCATTTGGAGCTTCAAGTCAAACTGCCATTGTGATACAGATAATCATCAGGAACGTTGCTCCAGCGAGTCACTACTTGCCGTAGTTTGTTATTTAGTGCAAAACTGAAGTTCAAGGGAAATTAAGATCTCAACTGTGGTGACTTCTTAGTTCTGCTCCATGAACTATGGAAAATCTCAGGCCATAACAAAGGTTTCACAGCTGGTGTGGAGAAACTGAGGAAAGCATGAAAGCTCCACCATTTCCACTTTCAACTGTGCTGAGAAATTCCAAAGAATTTCAAAAGGTTTTGACAGCATTTCTATCCTTGAGATGGCCAAAATTCCCTAGCATATCAGCACTTCCTCTAACCCTACCTGCAGTCCAGCCCAGATAACATATATCTCAGAGTGGCAGAGGCAGTTGAATGACATCTCAGTAGTTGGTTTTAAGCAGCCCTATCCAGCTATACTATAAAGAGAAATTAAGAAAATGAGAGGAAGGGAAGCTGAGAAAGACTTTGTGAAAGACAAAAGAATGAGAGGAGCCAAGAGGGCTGTCAGAAAAAAACAAAAAGGTCATGAGTGAGGAAGAAGACATTCTCTTGAGAGAATAGGAAAAGAACAGCTTGTTATCTCCTGGTGTTATGGTCTCTGTCTCTCCCTTCTGTGTGCATCTCAAGATTTTTCTCCACTTTGGTATGCCAAAATGTATTTAATGATAAACAATTAGAACCTTATGTTTTCTCTGTGTGGATGATTTTCTTTCTTGTGCCACATTAAACTATTAAATATGGAGCTCAAACATGCATTAGCTTTTGTGTCCAATGAAGTGCACTCGAAACAGTCATATGTATCACAAGTAAAATATATTACCTTCATTCTTAGGGTTAGTGGAGGCTTTGCCTGTAGAAGATGCTTATTTCTCTTCTGCTGTGGGCTGTCCCTTCTCCAAAGCAGTAGCTTGATGCTTAACTTTTACTTTTTTTTTTTTCTTTTTTTAAGTTAGACCTTAGTTTGTTATCTTCTGCCAGTTTAATGTTACTCTCAGTAGTTTCATCTGCCACGGTATTTACATACTGTTTACCTTTTCTTCAAGCTTATTAATGAAGTTATTAAAACAAGAGACAATTTCATATCTTGCAGTAGACCCACTGCCTACCTCCCCACAACTTAGTGCAATCTGCTGCCATTTCTCATCAGCCAGTGTTTGTGATCCTTCAACCTGTTTTCAATTTACATGACAGTGCTTATATCTAAAGCACTTTGAATTAATTTTGGGAGATTTAGTAAGGCACTATATTAAATTCTTTATTAAAATCATGCTGTGTATCTTTCATCCAGGATTTTTGCAGTTCTATCAAAAAAGCAATCACGTTTCCTTGGCACAACATGCTCGGTACGAACCCAGGCTGCTTATTGCTCGTTGTACCATTATCCTTTGAATGTTTAGTGGAGTGTTTTGGAGTTGTGGGTGTTTGGGGTTTTCTTTCTGTTTATTTTCTTTTTTCCCTCAGCAATTGTTCTGTTCTTTCTCATTACAGAATATGCTTGAAATTAAACTCCTTGTTTAATAAACCGTAGTTCTTCCCTTTACTATGTTTGAGGCTATATTTTCTATGCTGTATGACTTTTAAAAAATAATTTTTGAGGACTTAGTATTTTCAGTGTGTACTCAAGGGTGCCTTTAATCTGGGCTAACTGACTGGACACAACTGTTCTTCTTACTTGTGTACTATAGCAATTTTTTGGGTTTTGTTGTGCTAATTTTGGCTGGGATGCAGTTAATTTTCTTTCTAGTAGCTGCTACATTGCTGTGTAGTAGATTTGAGAGGAATGTTTTTAACACATTGATGTTTTAATTGTTGCTAATCAGTGCTTACCCTAAGTCAAGGACTTTTCATTGTCTCATGCTCTGCCAGTGAGGAGCTGCACAAGAAGCTGGGAAGAAGCACGGTCAGGACAGCTGACCTGAACTGGGCAAAGGGGTATTCCATACCGAAGAACATCATGCCCAGTGTATAAACTGGGAGAAGTTGCCTGGGAGCCACCACTTGCTGCTTGAGGATGGGATGGGCAGCAGTCAGTGCATGGTGAGCAATTGTCTTGTGCATAACTTGTTTCTCTTGAGTTTTATGCCTCTCGTTTTTATATAATTATTATTACTGTTCTATATTATATATTTTACTTTAATTTTAATTATTAAAATGTTCTTAACCCACAGGTTTTACCTCTTTCTGATCTCTTTCCCATCCCACAAGGGAAAGAGGGGCAGGAAGGGAGTAAAGGGCTGCATAGTGCTTAGTTGCCAGCTGGGGTTAAACCATGAAACTTGTTTTCTGTCAAACCTGCTATCAACAGGAACAAATAATAAATACACAAGTTTTGCCCAACTCACTCCCACCAAAGTAGCCATACATTTGGAAGATGTTTGCGTTTATTTTATATCTTCTAACAATTCCCTTTGGTATCATGTTCTTGGCTTTATCCTGAAAGCAATTGAACACTTCAGCTGTGGTCTAATGAAATGCTAAGAGTATATTGACTTTTCATTCCTGAAGTCATCATGCAACATTTTTGGGGATATTCATACATTCAAGTTGAGCATGAGATTTTATGCTCATACAAGTTGTCTGCTACAGTTCATCTTTTTCCTGAATATTAGCCCAGTCTGTGTATTTTGTCTACACAAGTAAACACAGCATTGTGGGGAGAAGAGTTACTCAAAAATGCACTTAAAAAATGTCATAAACATTCTCCATTTCATGTCTTCTTCTCAGTTAAGGACAGATCTAGAGTGTGCTAAAATTGGTGACAATATTCTGATTCACTGCAGTGAATTTGACTCACACCATTACTTATCAAATATCATATTTTGTTTCAATTTGGGTTCTCTTTTCTGTTTTTCATTTTGTTTGGGGGAGTGTTTGTTTGGGTTTTGTGTGGGATTTTGTTTGGGTTTGTTTGTTTGTTTTAGTTTTCCTTCTATTTTATTTCTTTTTCCTCTCTCCCACTTCTGTATTCCATGATAAATTGATAGCTTCTGAAGAATAACAATGAATAGGGAGATCAGCTAACTGCATCTCAGCAGCTGGTGGGTTATTTTTGTGCATTTTTATGTTATGACCTTGTGAGGGACATATCTGTTACCCCTTTTAGATTTTCCATATCAGCATAATTTACATATTTGTTTTAAAGACTGAAATCTTTGCTTTCTATAGCACTGTTCCAATTTGCCAGTATCTCTTAATGAGGATGCAGTATGAAGTCACTAGCAGTGTCAGCAGGTCATCGAGAACAAGAAGCAGACAGGGATGCCAGCTCTTCTGTCACTGGTCTTATGAATCACAGATGTCCTGGACCACACAAGTCTTCTGAGGGTGTTGGTAAAAGCTGTCTGTGGTGATGTTAAATTAGGCTGTGCTTCTTCTACCTAAATAGCATCAGCAGTTATGCCTCTTTAGGTGGAAACCTTCAGTTTGCTGCATGAGCTACTATATTATTTCCTTGAAATCATTGGTGAACACCCATTTAAGCAAGGACCATTGTTAACAGAATGTGTCTGTCAAATAAAATATCATCAGGAGGCATTTGTTATCTGTGCCCACTAATATATTCCAGGATGCTGAAAATATCTTGACATTGCGAGTGTGGCCATTTCCTGCAGCAGAAATGTCTTCACTTGAGTGGTAAGTGAATGACTTGTACCGTGGGACACATTTTTGGCTGTGGCTGTTCTTTGCTAGCCAGGCCAGCAAAGATACAGGGACAGAGTTAAAGTAAATTGCCTTTTAGCTAGTTTGGTTCTAAAGCTTCTTAAAAAACTGCTTTGTGGTTCAGGGATGCTCATAGAAATAGTGCTCTGTACTGCTGTCTGCGGCACTCTTTCCTCCTGAAGGGTCTCACAAAGCCATCCTAGATGGTGTTTGGCAAACAGCAACTTTCTTAAATCAGTAAAATCTCACTTGCACTGTTTTGGCTGCTTCTTAATATGTGTAATTCATAGTACAAGGAGACCAGAAAAAAAAGGTCAAGGATTCAGTCTGATCACTGTAAAGAGCTTTAGAAATGTGTTACTGACCTCCCAGAGAACTTAATTCCATGGAAGCCTGAAAGCAGAGAAAGCCATATGTCTTCTGGAAGAAAAATATATTACTGGCTGGAAGAGGTTATTAAAATTGTTTAAAAAATAATAATTTAAATTCACAAATAAAATAATCTCAAATCCCCTTTGAAATAATTCTGGTTTGAAAGAAAGCTAATAGTAATTATTTTTCTTTCTACTTTTACTTCCAGGCTCAAAGTTAAGAGTTATTATAGTCTAATTAGGAAATTAATGATAACTGTTTTGATAATGCTTTTTTTTTTTTCTTTTTTCCCCTTAACAGCCACTGTGAAACTGTATTTCACTTGAATACTGGCAAAATGTTAGCTTACTGTGGAGTGAAACACATATGCATTTTACGTAAAACATGTATGGTGTAGCTTGAGCCTGGTTTAATTGTACCTTGCTGTGAGCTAAGTCTTCTGCCAGGTCCCTGCCAGCATTACAAAGGTAAGGGACAGCAAGCGTGATTTATGTGAAGAATTTTAAAAAATTATTTAATTAATATTTTAAATACGAAAGGGCTGTGCTATTATGTTTGTGAAGATCCTTCCTTCTATTTTGAAACTGAGCTGCTCTGAAAAGCATTCGTTCAGCTCAAGTCACTCGCTGAAACATTGCTTAAAATGAAGGGCTGCTCTTTCTAACCTCTTGCAAGGAAGGCTTTAGCTGGAGCCAGCAAACAGAGCACAACCCAAGCTGCCAGCTTGTTAGCGTGAGAGTCCCGCCTTCGTGGAAGTCTTTGGATTAATGACTTCAGACAGACAGATGTGAGACTCGGAGGCCATGTGTGGGGGAAGGGGCTTCTTGTCAGAGGGCCCTGGAGTGTTCTTGATGATGAGAGTAGCTTTCTTCCCTGAAAAATATAGAGTGGTGACTGAGCAACTCTGAAGGAAGGCTGGCAAAATGGAAGGAAAAATATAAATATTGCAGCTATCTTTTTGCCAGGAAGTAATGCACAGCAGCTGCTCTAAGTCCATCCAAGAAAACACCCTGCTTTCACTATATTCACTGTATAAATCTTAAGCTAAAATGAGTTCCCAACATCTGAATACAGTAATGTTACCAATGCATCGTTGCTAATGGAAGTGATCCGAGTTTCCCATGAGCCATCACTGCAGGAGAACTGATTTCTTTGGGGTAGAAGATTTTGTAAGCACCAGATCTGTCATAGCAAATCCATCAAGGTTATCCCCTACACGCTAGCCTTCCTCCTGTGCTATCAAAAATAAATAATACCAAATAAAATCTAAACATCTTCATCAAGCACTTATAAATTAGGGGATGCCCTGTGGGGCACAAGTCACCATGTGTGCATTGTACAATAAAATATTTACATATTATGTGACATCTGTAGAGTACAAGAGTGTATAGTCTTGAATAGCATTTGGAATGCAACTGTGCTCATAGAAAAGCAAATCGAAAAGTTTCATAGTATTTTATGGTGTGCTTATAAAATTATTATGGGAATATAAAAATGTAAAACTCTGACGTCCTGAAATAGATTTCTGTACATATTGCATAGTCCAATTTAATATAAATTACATTTTTATAACACTGTATGTTGTAAGTGCACATATGTACACGTACTGTTCCACAAACAGAACTCCTTACACAAACATGTGCTTTGTCATACATTTACTAAAGTGTGTATTTTCTATTTTGCATTGAATGTTAATGTTAAAACCAAGAAAATAGAGGCATATTTTCAGTCTAAATTCATAAGACTGGGAATGGGTAAATGAGAACAGATGTGTTGTAGAAGGAATTTTATTCTGGAGGGCTGTCATAACAGAATTAAGCTACCCAGCTGACTTCATATTCAGTGGTAGATACTTTCAGCAGTGGGTGGTGTATGAGCAGAGTCACACCATTTTAGAGCTCAGCGAGTATTTCTTAAATATAGCCAAAGTAAAGCTTGGTGAAAGATTTAAAAATAATAAGCGGCAGCTGAGGCAAAAAACCCCCAACTTGCTGGGTGGATGTAATTTGTCACAATAGCCCATCACATTGAGATAATGTACAGCTGCAATTATGTCAGCTGCCCTATTGAGAGTCCTATGATGGGGTCTTGGAATGATGCAACTGAATAAAATAACAAAAAAGGCTCTGTTAGTGTATGCAATGTAGCAATAGGCTGGAGATTTCTGAGTACACTCTAGAGGTGTGTGACCTCTGCCAAGGACACAGAACTTCTCAGGTCTGGGGATGCATACTTCTGATGCATTCATTTAATTGTGTCTTTCAGAAGTTCCCATGGACCAGGCCCTGCAGCTATAAGGCCAGGATAATATATCTTGCATCTTAAGCTGATGGTAAGACTCTGTCCTGTGTTCAGTAAATATTTCACCAAAAGACTTTGTATTTACAGCATGAGAAAGGAAAAGAGCCTTGAAGCATGCCACACTTAAAATTCCTTTACTCTGACATATAATTACCCAGCAGAGCCGGTTACCTCCCATTTTTTAGACAGTTGGAAGAGGAAGGATGCTCTTACAAGGAAGACCTTGGGAGATACAAGCACAGCAGCTGGCTCTGAGAGAGCTCTTTTAGTGTGCCCTTGAGTAGGTGCTTCAAATGGCTGCTATTTGGTTCTCCTTATTTACAAGAGGATCACTCTTTCTGGTCTTCTAATTGTCTTATGTTTCCAGGCCCATGGGTTGCAGCAAAACCCCTATAAAGTATCAAACATATGATCTTCCAGTGGTATTTGAACCTACATGCACTTCCAAGCTGCAAATAATGAATAGTGAATAAGAGTGCTGGAGAACAGCTTTAGAAACACCAGTTAATTCCTCTGTCTGCTAAGAGGAAATATTATTAATTAGAAATATTTTTTATTTAAGACTCTCAGGAAAAACTAAGCAATACTAAACTTCTTTAGGGACAGAACAGATAATGACAACTATAATTAATGCTTCCCTTAAATTTAATTCCAGAGTTTTCCCATTTTTCTAGAAACTGGTAAAACTGAGTAGGATTATTTGCTGAATTTTTAAACCATTTTCTTGGAAGGTTTCTGGATAGAGCATTAAGAAAATCATATATTGTTTTGATCACTGATACCTGTTTCCTTTGGAAGCTGTCAAGCAGAAGCTTGAAATGTATTGCAAAAGGGCAGAGAAAGAGGAGGTTCCCTTTGATTGTTTCCCTGAAATGTTGGTTCACTTGAGCTATTTTTTCTCTCTCCAAGTGACAAGCTATGCCCTTCTCTCTTGATGGTGTAAGGGTAGGACCTTGAGGCACTGTAGGCTCATGATAAGGCTGCATTTGGAGTTCTCCCCTTACACACATGCACACAGACACACAAGGACATGTTTGTCTTGGATATCCTGCCCCGACATACCCTGTCAGAAAATTACTCTGCTGGTAATGATAGCAACTGTTAGTCATCAAAGATAGGGGAGGAGGGAATGCAGGTGAAATCAGAAGAGATGATGCTGCTCAGCGCTGCAGTGCTGGTATGTGTGGGCTGTTCTGTGTACCCTGCTGGAACTGCAAAGGCTCCATTGGCATCTTCCCCCGAAACGACTGGCAACTCCTCTAACCCTGGACCTGCTTCATGCAGCAAATACACAGTGGAATGGCTTGTGAGTCATGTGAAATGCAAGACCTTGCCCCTCCTGAGAAAAATATCTCTCCATCTCAGCCATATATGCTACTAAAGATCTTTTTCTTGAGTCTCTATGATTGGTATTCATGAAGTGAAAGAGAGGGGAGTGGTGTTGCCTGTCAGCATAAAGAAGAAACAGCAGGACCTTTGGCTGCAGCGAGAGATGTTTAAAAATCTGAATGCTAACATCTCCTACAGCACTGGATAAAATAATGGGGACCTTGCTAAAATTTTGTGGACTAGCCTGTTAAATGAGTGACCACACTTTCAATCTAATACATTGTTGGTTTTGATTACCACTTTTTGATGTATTTCTACCCACTTGTTCTGGAGTGCCTTTTATATCAGAGTGACATGGACTAATAGCTTGGTAGATTGTCAGGGCAAGTAGACAACAATTGAGAAAATTATTGGTGCCTATTAGTACAAGAATGCTATTATGTTATTTGTGTATTCACAGAAGAGCCAGAGGACAAATATATGGTGTCTTCATGTAACAAAGTGTTTCAGCTGATGCTATTACTGATTACATTTGAATTCATACTTTTCAGAAGACTTGTGCTTTTCTACTTATGTGATCTACAGGATATTTCTAAAATTATATTTGGTGATACATCCCGGTACCAACCGTGCAGGGTCTGTAGCAATTTGTTTTCCTAGAGAGTCATTGTCAGGTTAGACAAGCCAGCTCAGATTGGCCGAACTTTTAGGAATGGTAATGTCATTTCATTAATATGTGCCCAACTGCTTTACTTTCTTAAGGACACTGCTTACCACATACAAATACACATATAAAATTATGAATGCTGAATTTCCTGTGTAGAAATATGTCTATTATATTTCTGCTGTGACGTGTTATGTCACTCATGGGTGCTGGTACATGGCTCTGTATAGCTGAGACACCAAGTTCCTAGTTTTTCTTGCTGGTTTTCCCTCTGCATATAATCACAAGAGCAGCTCCTATATAATAGGAGCAGCTTTTTTTTTCTCTTCTGTTACCAAGATATTGCTATTTCTGACATCTTAACATCTAGACATTGTAAGGGAAGACTAGACAAAGCAGTCTTGTCTTAAACTGCCGTGGTGGGATGACACAGTATTATACTCTTCTCTAGACCTGGGAACTGGAGAAACACCTTTGAAAAAACCTCATCCTCTAGCAATATTATGAGGTAAGTAATGACTGTCTCCAGCAGGTATTTGTGTAGCATGTTTATAAAATTCTCCAGCAAAGATCTCCCAGCCTCTCTGGGAACAGCCTCAGAAAACAGGAGTTTTTCTTTATATTGAGATGTCAAAGCAACCTATTTTGGATTGCTTAAAGGTATTGACCAAGACAGGAGAGCAATCCTGAGAGAACATAATTGTCTTAGTTAGAACAGCTGGGACCAATTCATCACTGAATGGGTGTAACCCAAACCTGTGTATTCTATAGCCTTCCATGCCA
>JAWMRA010000041.1:20477936-20500334 GCA_035584735.1 Pseudotriccus pelzelni | reverse complement strand
AAATTGTTATTCTGACTTAAAATCTCTCTTTTGAGTTGAGTTCATTCCCCCTGCTGGTTAACTTTTAAACCAGCACAATAATACACGCGCAGAAAAGTCTTTCCACCCTACCTGTGTCTTTTTTTCTGAGGCAACAATAAGTTGAAAAGAGAACCTCTCTCTTAACAAGAAATCAAGGATGTTTGAAGGCTACTGTAAGATGCTCCTACTTGCTGATCATGCTGTTGAATTTTTTGCTTGACATGTTTTGCCATGATTGAAAAAAGAACTAAGGAAAAGAAATCTGATGTAAAATTGCTAATAACATGTGAAAGGAGGAGCAAAATGTTCTTCTCCTTCCCTGGGATCAGAGCAACTCACAAGGGCTTTTTAACTACTGCAGCAGCTTAGTCAAAATGAGTGTGAGAGGATTTAGCCATTTCTGCTGAGATGTGCTGTAAGAGAGAAATGTTTCATGGGATACTTTGTCTGTTCTAAAAAATATACTCACCTCATTGCAAGACTGATGAAGTTTGAGTACCATTAGCAATAATGGTACAGACACATCCCTGAAAATCCTCTAAGGATGCTGCTGTTACTGCCATTGAGAACTCAGCAATCCTGCTGTAACAGCATAAAAATTAAACTGATGAGCTGCAACTTAAGTATTTAACAATAAGATATCAAGCGAACTATTCAAATATGCTGCAGTGTAGCAGTTCATAGCTGTAACTAATGGAAAATGCAACAACAGGTATTTGAGAGATTACTGAGAAGCATGCAGTGTGAATGCTGGGGCGGCTATAATGGATGGTTGAAGAAATGAAGCAGCAAAGGGAGGTAATTACTGAAGGGACAAGAGGGTTTAGTAGCTCTGAAGTTGACAGGTAGCAGCGCATTAAATGTCTCATCCAAACCGATTTAAGTTGATGATACTGTAGTAGTAGCAGACAATTTTTCTGTTATACTCTAATGGTTAAAGTTCTTGGCTAGGAGGATGACTTTTGAGATAGCGTTTTTTCTTCCTTTTTGTAGTCAGGAATATAGGAGTTTCAGGAACAAAAAGGTAGGATGAAATAGTGGCTCCAGGAATGAGGGCTTAGACACTCATCTCTTGAATAACAGGTTAGTGACTGGTACCTTCCATGGGAAAATAACAAGCTTCCTTCAGTTCCCTGTTTGGAGTCATTTAGACACCTATCTCCTGCCTATCTTGCATCCTAGGGCTAGGATTTTCCTGGGAAGCAAGTGAACGTGGCCCACATCTCTGCTCCCCAGGGCATTTCTGCATGTTACATTACCTACTTGCTGAGGAGTGATCCTGAGCACCCAGGTGAAAACCTGTGCTGTAGAAACCTGCTGGTGACTGAGCAGCAGTTGAGCAGCTTGCTGCCTATCCATCCCCTCAGAGGAGGAAACCCTTCTTGAGCACTACTGGCGACACAAATCTTACTGTGGATGGAAAAGGAAAATTATTTGGGATGGAGTATACAAGATCCTTTGACAGCTGTACTACAAAATGGGGAGCTGCCATGCTGGCAGACCTGGAACCCTGGGAATGTTGGAGATCTGCTGAGCTCCTGGTGTTCTCCTGAGGATCCATTTAAGTATTCAGGTATTTGTTTATAGCTTGAACTCAGTCCAGTACCCTTTTACTCTAAATAGGCATTTCACAGACCCAGAAAAACACACACACACAAAAGAAAAGGGTTTGGTCGATCGGCCATTTGGTCTGACACTTGTTTGTCATTGATTTTAGGTTTCATTGCCTCCAGCTTCCTTTTCCTAGTTTTGTTCAGGCATATAACCATGAGTGAAATCAGAGTCAAGCTGCTAAAATTTAGCCAAAAGGATGGTGTTTTGCAATGATATTTAGATATTAATCAATCTTGTGGAACCCCAAACCTGACATATACAGTGATTATTTGTCCTATTGCTGTTATTGCTTCAACTGACAGGAGGGAACAAATAGACCCTCATCCCGATATCGAACAAAAAAGGTCCAGACATATGTATTAGATGGCTTTCAAGTTCCTGAAGTTCCTTTTTCTGAGCCAATAAAGACTACAATGCAAAAGTGAAATGCAGAGGAGTTTGTTAAAATATATTTATCATGAAACCGAGTGAACTACAGCAATACATGCAGAAAAATACTCTACCAAGAATGGTACATAAATATCACATTTAAAATGCAAATATTGATCATGAATCTGTCTTTAAGATTGTAACACTTGTTTTTGGTCAGTAATGGCCTTAAAATGCAAGGCTACATCAAAATTATTTGTATATAGGTAATAAATAATCCTAGGTGGTGAACAACATTAGGTTCCAATGCAGAAGTAAGGGATGGCTATTTCTGTAGTCTGCAGAACCTCTCCATGTAAAAACAAGCACAGTTTTCATGTTTTTCTTCAACAGCGTGTTCAATATAGATGCAAACTGAGCTTTAAAGAGTATTTATGCTGATGTTTGTAGCTGTTTTTGCAGGTGGAGAATTTGCACAGAAATAAAAAGTCCATTAACATCTGTAAGTACAATTGCTCAAGAGAGAAAAAGGGCAGGGAAGAAGATGATGCCATCCAAAATTATGACAATCACTGTAGAACTTGTTCTTTCTGTATGTTCCACGCAACCATCAGTATGTATGAAAGTGAATCTGTTCTTTATTACAATTCTTTTTCTCCAATTTGTGTCCAAGTTGGCTGGCTGAGATAAACTGGTGGGTTCTGGCACTCACATTTTCCCTTTGGAAACTAATGAGAAAATAAAAAGAGATTAATTTAAAAAAAAAAAAAAAGTAAAACTGTGTTAACATTACAGAGCAAAAATGAGAACTGAGGAAGTTACATTTCAGCCCTGCTGGTTTCAACAGTGTCTCCCTAATTTGGAATTGCAGTGGTTCTATGAACCTGAGTCACGTTTGATTTTTTTTGCTTGACCTTTTGTACAAAGAAGCAGGTGTGAGGGAATAGTCAGTTCCCCATGTACATGTTATACTAATGAACACAATCTTGGGAAGGGACGGGAAGGCTGGGGTTTTGCTACAAACACCAAGAAATTATTTTCCATTCCTCTATCTTCCATTCAGAGGGTGTTCAGGGCTTTTCAGAAAGTGTTTAGCTGATACAATCTATCTTATTGTGATTTTCAATTTACAGTGCAAGCGACTGACTGATGTTGCTTGTTAATACAGTGAATATATTTCTGTATAGGTTTCTTCTGTGTGGTTTAAACTGTGTTGAAATCACATCAATTTGCAGTGTTAAGTGTTATGCAGCATAAATAGGGCCTGCATGGAAATTTGAATTGGGAACTAAATGAACAGATGCAGAGATAATTCCAGCTGTCACTATTAATATTTCCTTTCTTTTTTTTTTTTTTTTTAATGCATACTTCTCCGATTTTAAATACTAGTTTAAATACTATTTAAATACTATCTATACTACATATGGATAAAACAGGAAACCATTTTTACTCAGATTTTGCTCGCCCAGGTACCACAGAGCTGGACAAACTGATGTACCCACAGAGCACAAACGGTGGTGCCCACATTCTGACTTGCACAGCAGGCACTTGGTGTCTGCCCTGCAAGAAACACCTGTCATTTGCCCAAAGAGTTGCATGCTACTGATACTACAGACAAAGACATTATTAATTTGCAAACAGCTCCTCCTTCAGCACTTTGTGACTTTCCAGCTCATTGTTTAAGGGCCCTTAGTGCAGCTTCCCTGTGGGACCACATCAGCTGAGAGGGCACAAAGCTGGGATGGAAATCTTTTGCCAGATGCCAACAAATAGCCAAGATTTGGTAGAAGAATTATATGTGGGTTTAACATTATATATTGTTTATATAGGCAGAAAAAGTTTGGCATTAATGTCGCCAAATGTGTGCAGACACATTTACCTATAAACAGGCCTGAATGCTCTTCTAAATATTCCTTGATCCCTAGATGTGGTGAGGATATGGTGGCAAAACAAGTGGCTTAAACACGATGTTAGGCTGAAGGTCTGCAGGAAAGACCATTTGCTCTGTTCTTATCATCTCATTTATCTGTTATCATGAAGACAGGACAAAACAATGTATGTTTCACAGGCACCCCTAACCTATCCAACATAGCCGCACTTGCTGCATGTTTTTCCTTAGCACACTGATTTTACGGATCCACATCCTAAAATATGTAGGGAATAGCTCCCTCCCCTGCAAAAGATAAGGTATTGCTGCAAGCCATAGAAGACCAATCCTGTTCCTTACGTGTCAAAGGGGTAATCAGCCTGTTTAATTGGACTGCAGTGGTAAATTGCACTTGCTGATGCATTTATACAGTATTTACTATGTTTAGAGCATGTAATTTGTGAATTTTACTCAGACATCTAGGTTGTAAATTCATTTGCAAATATAATAAGACTCTTTAAAAAACACAATAGAAACAGCTCATTGAGGAAATTTTCCCTAAGAAATAAACAAACAAACTTCTTATACACTCCTCTGATTGGAGGTCTTATACAGTCTTTCAATAAAAAGAAGACAAAAGAAGCATCTGTTTCATAATCATCACTTAGACAACATAATAGTGTCAGAATGCAAATGCTGCAGGAATTGCAGATGTTGGGTCAGTTCTCAAAAAAGTATTAGATATATCAATGCTTTGAGAATGGTGTAAGATTAGCATATACAGAAAGCAACCTTTTCATTAAAAGAAATACCCCAAAGCCCTCAAAACCCCACTTTCCTGCACGATCAGGGCTTTAGGGTTCATTTCCATGAATTGTAATAGATCTCGTGTTTAAAAGAAAACATATGAAGTAGCTTAACAGATTATGAATCCTCCATGAAAAGTCTGTTCTAAGAAGTAAATTAGTGGTTTTACTAAGGTGAAAAGTGGTTTAGATAATTTTTCTGCTTGCATTTTCTTAACTGATATTTAGGAGTATCCATACCAATTGAGACCCCTGGGTACAACAGCAATACAAGTAAGAAATATAAAGTGAACATTGATCAAAGTTGCCCTCTTCCCCTAGTCCTAAGATTAGAAGTATGAAATTACAAGAAACATTAGAATGGATTTTAAAAATAATAATATCTACAGTAATGAACTTCTATGTTGTTATCCAGTGAATTATAAAGGTATTTCAATGCTCAGCCAAAGATGCTGAGGCACATTCAGACCAGTAGGTGAGAGGAAGGTATTTCCAGAGGTCTGCCAGTCAGAATACGGCATTCTATTTTTATCTGTCCCTTAGACCACGACATATTTCGACATCTTTTTGGGGTCCATCTGATCTTGGACTGCTGATGATGTTAACAAACACAGCATGAAGAGTCCATTTCTCCTCCTACATGCATTAATTACACTGCAAGTAGCCCATAGCTAAATTGTGGTCCTCAGCAGATGGTCTGTGATGGCCAAGAAAGAAATTATAAGGCAATAGCCAACCATTTACCTAAAACTATTCTAGTTCAGTTGTATTCTTGATCCAAGCTTAATCCTTCATATCAGACTCCTTCCCAGAATTACAAAAATAAATGAGAAGACTATAATCTTGAGCATACTCTATAAATATCTAGGGAAGTTTTGGCGTTAGCTGCAAATAACACCTGAGTGAAATCCTAAATAGCCAGAAGCCTGTTATAAATGAGCAGGTCCTGCTGTGTGGCATGAAAGCCTGCTCATCCCAGAATCAAAATGGTCCACTTCTGGGACAGAGTGAGCAAGAGTGAGACACTTGGATTTTAAAACTCAACAAAGAAGTTTATATGTTGACCTTACTTAGAAATCAATATATTACAATATATAGTCAGATCCTGTGTATTTTGCAGGCCTAGAGTCACAGAACAAGCTATTAACATTGTTCTATAGCACCTACTGAAGAGTCCAGTGTTTTTAGTTCCACTAACGTGTTTCTTTTGGTTCTGAGAGTATGATTTTCTTTACCTTGAGAAATCTTCACTCTTTCAACTGGTAAAACATGCACATTTATGGAGAAGTTGTCAGAAGAAAACTGACTTTTGGAAGAACAATAAGTGATAAAATAACAGGCCCACTAAACCTCTCTCTCACTCCAGCTTCAGCAGGATGGGGAGGGAGAAAATAATGCGGATAAAAACCTTGGGAGTTGAGATAAAGGCAATTTACTAAAAGGAAAAATTGAAAGATTTCATTCACTATGTCCTGCCAGGAGGCAATGTCCAGTCTCCTTCTGCGACGCAAGGTTTCAGCACTCATAGTGGTTACTCTGGAACACAAACATAACAAATACCCTCCCTTCCTCCTCCTTTCTCTCAGCTTTTATATTTGAGTAGATGTCATATGGTAAGAAATATCCCTTAGGTCAGTTTGGGTCAGCTGTTCTGATTATGTCCCCTCTCAAGATTTTGCCCACCTCCAGCCTACTGTTTGAGCAGCAGTGTTGGAGAGAGAGCACTGATGTTGTGCCAGCACTGCTCAGCAGTAGCCAGAACACTGGGATGTTATCAACACCTTTCTAGCTCCCAGTACAAAGCACAGCACTATGTGGGATGCTGGAGGGGAAATTAGCTCCATCTCAGCCAGACCCAATCCACAGCTTACATGTGATTTCCATGAGAACTGGCTACCAGGCAGGGTACAGGATACAAAGCACTTAAGGTCTCCACCTGCCACTGCTGCCATCTAACATTCACTTTGCTTCCCAAAGAAGCACAGTCATTACCAAATTATTCCTGGAATATGAGTAGGAAACCTGGCAGAATGAGCAACATGGGGTTCTCAATGTACTTTCTTTTGTATCCTTTTCCTTTTTTCATTAATCAAATATTTTAAAACCTGCAATTACCTTTTGGTGTTGTTGGTATTGTTTTGTTGGGTTGCACATCATACTTTGGAGTCTAACTTGTCAGCCACAATGAAGGGCATAACCTAACTGAGATTGATAATGCTGCCCCGGTTTCTTTCAAATGACACACTGGCCCAGAGCTGAGGACAGTGTGCAAATATATAAATATACACATCGCTTGCAGTGCTGATCTTTCAAAGATATCCCTTTAGCAAAGACAAAATAGTGAGGATAGTTACTGATGCAAGAAGCCAAACATGTTATAATACAAAACAAGGCTTTTAAAGCGAGATTGAGTAGATGGGTATCCATTTATTTTATTAGCTGTAGAATAAATACACTATCGTGCTGGAGAAAAAAAAAAGGCAGTAAAATCTCATTAATAATATTATCCTATTTTTCAATATAAGACCCAATGGTAAACTATAATGAAATATACTGACTCATGAGGAGCAGCTGAGGTCACTTTCTTCAGCTTGGAGAAGGCTGAGGGGTGCCTCCTTGCAGTCTACAACTTCCTCAAGGAAGACAGTGGAGAGGGACATGCTGATCTCCTCTCTTTGGGAAACAGTGATAGAACACAAGGAAAAGGAATGAGGAAGTTTAGACTGGACATTAGGAAAATGTCTCTCATCTGCCAAAAGCTGAGGAAGAGTATAAGAAACAGTGCTGATGAATAATGTCCTTTGATGTGGTTTAGTGTTTTAGGCATATGCTGTGCCAGAGAGTTCATATTTCTAATTAGTCAGGAATAGCCTTGAAGTAGGAACTGCTAAGCAATTAACTGTAGGTGTAGATCCCATCAGGAATTAAGCACGGGGAAGCTTTTGGTGAAATCCCACTCATACAACCTATTGACTTCAACAGCATCAGCAGTGTATTGACTGCATCATTTATCAGCTCACCAGCCATTTTGTCCTCGATCTGTTTGTTCTTCTCATCCTTAATGCATCCAGTGTGGCTATCACCTCCCATTTCATGCTAGAAAGGCTGTGTGACCAGCAGCTTTTTCAATTCACAAGAGCAAAATATTGAGAGATTCAACTGATGGCCTAAAATCACGGCTAAATTGACTTTGTGTCTCCTGCAGTGACATGACATGGTTGCAGTGGGGTAACACTAACCTTGTCAGCATGGAAATCTTCATTCTTGTAACCTTTGGATCTGAAGAAAATTAAAACAAAAGCAATAGGATGAACTTAACAATGATGTCACCTCTCATGCATTGCCTAAGAAATAATTCCCTGTGACGCTGCATAGAGTAAGGACTCAGTGCTGGGAGTAAAAGGACCGGTGGGTTTATGTCATGACTTTATTCAACTAAAAGTTGTTGTCTTCTAGTTGCTTTGTTGATGGCAGCATCCAGAATATCCCTAAATGTTGAAAGGAAAAGTGAAATGTGTTATGCATTTTTCACAGTCTTTACAATAGGAAGACTTATGTGCAACATTAAGCTTAAATTGATTTTCAGTGTTTGAGCAGTGGCCTGGGCAGTGGATCTAATTAGTGTCTGTAGTTATTTAAATAGCAGAATTGAATGCCTGGGTTGCAATGTTTCCCATATTGGTTTAGAATTATGTTTTGTTAAGGAAACTCTTCTTGTGGTTCTGAGACATGAACTTACTGGGGAAATTTAAAATAAAACAAAACTTGCTTTTGTTATTTAAGCTGGGATAGTTTTTCCTGAGTGCTCAGCTTAGAAACAAGCAATGAAAACAGAAGCTGAGCTACAGAAAAATCAGACTGCTGTAAAGCAAATCTCATGGGAACCATAAATCTATGGAGAGCTTAAATTTGTCATGGCCCTTTGTTAATACATTTGATCTTTTGAGGTCTTTTCCACCAGCTTTGTGCAAAGCAGGCAGAAAACTGGTCTGAGTAGTACCTGTGGATCATCAGAAAATGTAAATCCATTACAGTCTAAATCACAACTCCTTTCTCCATCCACTGAAAAGAAGGTATTTTGGGACAGAAAAAGTGCTAAGATGGGTCCTGGGAGGGCTGTGGGTCTCTACTTTTGTGTTCACCCAAGAAAACAGTCCCAAAGGAGCTGGCACATGTTAAACAGACCAGTTGAATCAGAGAAGAAAGATCTCTGCCTCACCCTGTATTGCAATCCCTAGCTACTAATCACATTAGAAAAAAACCTGTGTGGTTATTTACATGGTCATTCCCTTTCAGAGTGAGAAAACAAGATAGATTTATAATTAAATAAGTTTGACAGACTTCTCACCTAATTTTTCAGCTTCTGAGTACTCCCAGTTCCCATCGAGGTCGTGTGAAGTACAGGAGTGATAGCACCTTACAAATACACAGAGGAAAGACTTTCAGGGGTTGCAATTTCAACAGAATCAGTGACAGAGCCTTGGCAAACGGATAACACCAGGGATACCACACATTTTCCTTATCTAGTGGTTACATTCTGACTGAGTCATATTTAGAGTGTAGGGGTTTTCTCTCTCCACAAACCATTATGGAATTATAATAGTAGAAAAGTGTAATTTTAGCCCCTATGCTTTGAGTGATGTTCCTCTAATTTGCAATCTCTTAATTAAGGTCTGACATGGCTCAGCTATTCTTTACACTTATAGTGGTTGGCCATCTGGGCTTCACTAATAAATAAGCACTTTAATGGCTGAACTACTTAATAAACCTTCAGTGAGAGAAGAGGAAAATTAAGGAAATTCTTTCATTATGAAAATATGCTGTGCCATCTAATTGTTCAAAAGCAGATGTCACTCAAATTCAATTAAGCTGTTTAATGACCTGCATGCTTATTACTAACTTGATGGAAGGTTTGACACAGTTAAAGTAAATACAAATGGCTGGTAAGATTTTATTTTCTCATGTTTCTTCTTTTTGCTACTTTCCCAAAATATCACCATCAATCTGTGGTTTTTTCTTATGCTATGTGATAAATTTGCACTGTCTGGCCTGAAATCAGAGTTTATGAAAATTGTTAACAAACATATTTTTCCTATTTTCACTTACAAATGTGTAGCTTTTGTCTCACAAAGAATGTGTCAAATTATTCAAATGTGAGGCAGTCATGAATGTTGTTGCTTAGATAGACAGCAAAGCTCCCCAGGCAAGATCTTTGTTAGTGACAGATTGGGAGAGATATTAAGGCTGCTTTTTCTCTGTAAACAATGTTTTAGAATATGCCAAGTTTTACAGCATGTTAATGAAATCTATATATAAGTTCCTCCTGGTGTATTAAGAAAAAGACATGCAATATTCACTGATTATTAATATGTTACTCAGCACTTCAGATTTTATAATGTGTTTCCCTCTTCCTTGTTTCCCTCCTCCTCATGACTTTTTTAATTAGCTAGTTATTTCTTAGTACTTATTACTTACAAAATTAAGAACAGACTATCTTCATTACAAACTTAAATCCGTGTTGCAGACTTCATGGCTGCCCATGCATTATGAGCTGTCTCACACAGGCAAGTATTAGGAAGTAGGTAGATTTATTTCCCTATCAATGTACTAATAGCAATATTGAAAAAAATTTGGAAAAAAGTTACCTACACCATTTCTGTCACTTATTCTCACTCCTTCTTAATTCTGACAACCCAATTTGTCATGTGACTCTTTCCACTGCTGCATTTGTGGAATAATGTAGACTAAGTGGTCACTTTCCAGTATTTCTTTTTAAGGAAATTTTGTTTTAGGCCAGGACATTTCAAATTTGTTTGGAGAGCTGCTGTGCATCCAGAGGAGATGATAAACTTTCAGAGAGGGGATGTAGTAGAACACAGCTGGGCATAAATGTAAATCTGGAAGCAAATTTGCTGCTAAGACGATAGCAGCTTGTATGGAGAAAAAGCTGATTCCTTCTAACAAGTAACTTACTGTACTTTAAAAATTGAAAATTCTCAGTTAAGCTCTTTTTATCATGTTTTGATGGTGAAATTCCCAAAATTCAGAGAGGATTTGCAAAACAGGACAGTAAAGAACAGCTGCCAGGCTTTTAATAACTTCTGGAAGCAAAAAATTATCCAACAAGTTCTGTTGGTGAATAAACTCGAGACTTGCTAAAGATGAAACCTCTTTCTCTGCATGTTGTCAGTACAACCCTGTGTAGGTAAGTTAAAAAAAAAAATCACATTTTCTATCAACAGTGAAGGAAAGTGCACAGATCTTTAAGTGCTGTAGAGAAGATTCAGTATGAAGAAGATAGAAGACAGAGGATAAGGTCTAGGCTCAGTAAAGAACTGCAGCCCCTCAAGAGAAGCCCTGTATACATACCTGCCTTCCCAGAATTTCATCTTGAGTGAGACTGATGGTGGGGTGCAGCACTGGTAGACACCTGATGAGAACAGGTTCTGTGTGACCTCCTGCTCTTCTAGGGTAGGACCAAGAGGGTCCTATACTCTGTTCTCTGGACTGTTTCTGGGTTTTACGTAATAATTGTTCAATATAGATACATGCATGGTAGTAAATTCTTTATTGAATTCAGCTGTAAAATATTTGTGTTCCTGTCTGCAGGTCAACACCTGAATACAAATGTTTTCTCTGAAATTCAGTGTCAGGATGTTGAGGAAGTCTCTATCACAGCTCTGCTTTTGGCCTACGAGAGGGTCCCTTTTTCAGTTGACCAAATTTTCTCATTATATTGGTGATGATTTTCAGAAGGTTGTTTGTGTAGTGTATATATCTTAAGACACTGTAGAAATTAATTTCAGTGATGAATCTCTTGTGGACATCTGTCGTCTTCAGGAGAAACACCTTAGCCGGTTATGATGTCATGAATGAGCAGCTGGGACATCAGTAAAATGTTTGCTGTAGGTTAAAACAGTCTTTGATTTTGCAAAGCAATTGCAAAATTGGAATCTTGAAGCTGTGAGTCCACTGGGAGAGGACTTAAAGAGCTCAGATGACTTTGCAGGTAGCTGCTAAAGCCACTACAGGACATGGAGTTACAGAGCAATAGCAAGGACAATGCAAGCAGACTATTTTCCTGCCTATTATCTTCAAAAATTTACATTCTTCTCCCCCACCAACAAAATTAGACAGATGATGGTGGATAGATAGATAGATAGATAGATAGATAGATAGATAGATAGATAGATAATAAAGATAAGAAAATATCTAAACTCTGTAGCTGGGAAAAATAAACAAGAATATAAAGCAACAGGGGAATTGCTCCTCACTCTGCAGAGAGGCAACCTGAAGAGCTGCACTCAACTTTGCTATGACAAGTTAATGACAGCAATTTATGGTCATCCTCTTAATGCCTTTACCATTGGTCAAATCCCCTTAGAAGGAGGAATCACATTGCAAAGATCTGTACGGTCCACTGTGCATGGCAACTCTTTCCAGCAGAAAAACTGAACTTTTTCAAGGAGGTCTGGAGAACCAGACATTAGCACTATTTCTCCTGTAACGGCCTCTGGCTGGACACTGTTTTATAGGTGTTTTTGCTTAAGACCTAAGACAGTAATTCTGCCAAAACAGGTGGTTGCTCCCTGCATGTATATAGATTGCTTCTACATCTTTTCCCACCTCTTTCCCTGCAAAGATTAGTTTTGAGCTACATCAGGGAGATGATGAGCCAGATCACGCAACCCTTCAAGCGTGAAGGAGGGCTTGGGAACTTATGACCAGAGAAAAATGCCAGACTCATCTCTCTGGTGGCATTATGGACTTGCTGGGGCTTAGGTGATTGATGAAGTTGCATCTTCAGAAAGAACTGTATCTATGCAAAGCCTGCTGATGCACAGGGCAGTTATTAAGAGGGCAGCAGGGTCTGGTGGTGATATTTCAGGATACCAGCAGTGGTGTCCAAAAGCAAAGCAGCAAGCTGGATGAAATTTGGAGGACCTACCCTCCAATGTTACCAATTAAGCACAGTCAGCGTGGGATCCTTGAATCCGTGGTGTCCTTCTCAGACCAGGAAGTGAGTCCTGCACTTCTAAAAAATGAGTTCTCAGAGTAGGGCAGAATTTGAGAATACAGTCAGATAAATGGGACACAGAGGCAGCTCCACAGAACTTGGTATCATGTCAGGTCTGTCAGCTCCTCTTGCATTTAGGTGCACCAATTCCATGTTTTTTGTTACAGATAAAGTAATTACTCAACGGATTAATAAGGTTCATTTAGTTTAAGCAAGAGACATATTTCCAAAGACTATACACTAAGGATAGTGATCACTCAACAGCATTCAAGGAAGGGCGATGTCAATCTCAACTCTAAGAGTGTTAGAATAAAAAGGTGTTTAACTTGTCTGAAAATGAAAACCAGCACCGGATACCTTCGGCAAACTTTCAAAAATTGATTCCTGCCTCACTTGGACGTGAAAAAGAATGATGTTGGAATTGTAAAGATGCGGTTCTTAGTTTATTTTCATACCCACAGAACATTATGCACAATATCAAGTTTCTTGTGTATAACTTCAGAGGATAGGAGATTTTTATATTTATTTTAGAAGTACTTATTATAACCTTTAATCAGTGTTTCCCGCTGCAGTTTTAACACAGAAGAAAGATCTATTTCATACTTTGTGCATGACACCCTGTTGCTTTGAATTAATTTCCTTAGTAAGAGGAATAATTCACCAGTTTCAGAACTCTGAATGAAAGTCTCTAACAAAGTCATAGAGCAACACCCTTGCTTCAAAAGACAACCTGAACAGCTCTCAGAAAACTTCTTTAAAAAGCCTAGTTACTTTCTCGGTTGGGACATAAGCAGTATTTGAAACCTTGACTTGTAGCAAAGCTAAAAAAGGAAACTAAATGTCTTATACTGGTGAACTGTGAACCGAATGACACCCCTTCTGGTAAAATGGGCAAAATAACCTGGCCTGTAGGTGCCATGCAAGTTTGTTAATGACATTTCATCCTGCCATCTTTTCTTTCAAATGCCCCTCATTCATCTGTCTCATTTATGGGTTGCATCTCTTCATAAGCACACAAAGTCTACAGCAAAGACTGTCTCCATGTGCCTGTCTGTGGAGGACATACCACATGTGATTCCCAACTCTGGCTGTGGTTCCAGGCTTGACTGGCTTAAAAATTATGTGTATTAGTCAGACATTTTCTGCCTATGGAGATCGAATAGCAAATACTTCAGATGCACATCTAATAGGAAAATATGATTGCTCAGGTTAAGGTCTTACTCTTTTAAGTAAATTACAATAAAATATCATTGCTATTTGATTGTCTAAATGCATTTTTTTCTGACTAATCTGTGTTCCCTTTCAGCTTGTTGTGTCAGAATTTATTTTTTCATTCCTGATCTGTTTGAATTTCACTTGACAGTCTCAGATAAGTTTGAAGTATGACCACAGTGAATTAAATTGCTCTATTGCTATGTTTATTAAAAAAAAAAAAAAAAAAAAAAGGCAAGTTAAAATTTTACTTCCCAAATAGAATTATATCTCGCACAGTTTTCATTCAGGAATGTCATTGTTTACTTCAGATATTAGCAATTACTTTAGATACTGCAGAATAGTTTAATCTGAACATTTGTTTCATCCATCTGTCATGAATGAATATCTAAATTTACTGGTACACCTTGAACCTTCTTCGGTTTCATAATGTTCTTTGTAACTCAAGTGGGTACAAAAGGTAATGGCTCAATAAATGGACTGACCTGTCCAGATGATAGCCACTGCCTCAAGAAATACTGCATAGGTCTGGACTTTGGATTTTGCCTAAGTGGACACATGGCTAGCCAAATGAAAGAGCCTATGGCAAAACTTATACAAAATATTAAATATCATCATTTTTTTTGGACAGAACTGCAGGACTCACAAAAGACTTATTGTGCTTGTATCTATGCTTGTTTCTTCTCTTCTCTAGTGCTAATTTTCAGTCACCATTCTCAATTTGTATATCTTGAAAGTGAGTTTCCCTTTAAAAGCATCTTGTTGCAGCCAGAACAATAAGGGTGAAAATGAAAAGCTTAAACATCCTCCAGATATATGCCAAAGAGATTCCCATTAAAAACTAGAGGAAGAGTAAAAGGCTCATGCTACAGGGTTTATCACGAAGACATTATTTACAAGGAAAGCACTTACTGTACAATATCTGCAGAAAATAGAAGAATTCAGATTAAGAGAAACCTGTGAAGAATTTCTCAATTCCTTCTTTTACACATTTATAAATAAAACAACATTTTCTTTCAGTAAGTACATACACCTTTGGGGCTGCAGGACTTCCAGTACTATTAAAAGAAGAGATGTGATCCTCATTTGCTCAGTTTTTTGAAGCCCTTTCCATGCACTTGCATGTCTGTTAGTACTAGATGAAATAATGTGTAATAGTGCCATTGCCTGAAGCACAGCTGGGTAAAAGCAGCAACAGATTGTCTAATTTCTGAGGGGTTGATTTAACCTTAAAAATATGGCTGTGGTTCTGCTGTGGTACAAAACAGATGGGTTGTTTGTACAATTAGGCCTTAACTGTGAAGTTTTTCTCTTGATTAAAATGCCCAAGCTCTCTATTGCCAAGTACTAGTTAAGTTGTGTGTGTCTCGTACAGGGAGGGGTACACCTCTCAGTGTGAAATAATGTATTTGTCAGACAGCTGGGAACAGAGGGGTAGAACACTGCATATTTCTGTCCCACATTATTCCTACTCTTAATCTGGGAAATTGAACGATTTATGGATCATAACCCAATTTGTCTATGTTTACCAAAACCTCACACCTCATCAAGAGCCTGGCTCTGCTCCGTCGGTGAACATGCTAGAATTTTTGGATTAACAACTTTCCAAGTTATTTATTAGGCTGTCAGTTTTCATGCTGTTCTCTTTAACTAAAATCAGGATGTCTCAGCCACTAATGGTCACATGTCAGTGTCTTAGTGTGAGTGCCTGCTCCTGTACGTACACAGTCAGAAGCTGTACTGGGCACAGGTGTCCAGGCACCGGCCGTGGGGACTGCAGGGTCACCTCTGCGAGGAGCGGTCGAGGCTGCCACAGGTTGGAATTAGCCAGTTCCAGCTGGCTCCATCCCATCCACTGCAGGGCACATCTGAACCTGTTGGCCAGAGTGGTGGCACCTCTGGGAAAACATATTTAAGAAAGGGTAAATGCTGCAGAGCAGTGAGGGGTGAGGAAAAAAGTGTGAGAAAGAACCCTGTGACACAAAGCTCGGTGAAGAAGGAGGGGGAGGAGGTGCGCCAAGCACCAGAGCAGAGATTCCTCTGTTGCCTGTGGAGGACACCACAGTGGTGCAGTTCTCCGCACTAAAGCCACACATGGTGGACCCACGTGGTGCAGGTGGATATTTCCTGAAGGAACTGCAGCCTGTGGAGAGCCCATACTGGAGCAGGCTCCTGATAGGAAGAATCCACACTGATTAACTCGGTTAAAGCATGATGCTAATAATGCCAAGATCATGGGTTTACCTGTAAAGGCCTTCACCTAAGAGTTGGATGTGATGATCCTTGTGGGTTCATTCCAATTCAGAACACTCTGTAACTGGAACAGATTTATCCCAAAGGACTGCAGCCAAAGTGGAGCATGGGGAAAGCATGAGGAGGAAGGAGTGCCAGAGAGAGCTGTTCTGAACTGACTATGGTTCCCATTCCTCACCACTGGCCCTTTGTGCTGCTCAGGAGCCTGAGAAGCCAGGAAAGGAGGAGTGAAGTTGAAGTGAAATTGATGGGCAGAAGAGAATGTAAAGGTGTTTTATACTTTTTTCTTTGTTTCTCACCATCCAACTCAATTTTTATTGACAATAAATTGATTTTTTTGAAGTCAAGTCTGATTTGTCCTTGACAATTGATCTCCCCATCTTCATCTTGACACCTGAGCATTTCCATCTTTTTTATTCCCTTGTGCTGCTGAGGAGGGGCAGTGAGAGAGCTGCTGAGAGGACCTTTTGCAGCCACCCAAGGTCATCCCACCACAGGCAGGTGGGGAAATGGGATCTCCCCTCCTGTTCCACTGTGACATCAGCACAGGTGTGAAGGTGGGGAAATTCATACAGATTTGAGTAGACTGCAAGCAAAGAGAATAAACCTTTTCCTAATTCGGTTAAAAGAAAAGCCTTATGTCACTGAATCACAGAATATACTGAGTTGGAAGGCACCCACAAAGATCATCAAGTCCAACCCTTAGCCTTGTGCGGGACCATCCCAAGAGTCACACCTTGTGCCTCTCAGGTGCCTGAGAGTACTATCCAAATGCTTCTTGAACTCTGTCAGGCTTGGTGCTGTGATCAGTTCCCTGGGGAGCCTGTTCTAGTGCCCAGCCACCTTCTGGGTGAAGAACCTTTTCCTGATAACCAACCTAAACCTTCCCTGATACAACTTCAGGCCATTCGCTCACGTCCTGTCACTGGTCACCACAGAGATCAGTGTCTAGCCATCCTCTTCCCCTCATGATGAAGTTGTAAGTGCAATGAGGTCTCCCCTCAGTCTCCTCTTCTCCAGGCTGAACAGACCAAGTGCCCTCAGCTGCTTCTCATACGGCTTCTTCTCAAGGCCCTTCACCATCTTCGTTGCCCTCCTTTGGACACTCTGCAGTAGCTTAATATCTTTCTTATATTGTGATGATCCGAACTGCACACAATATTCCAGGTGAGGCTGCATCAGTGCAGAGTAGAGTGGGACATGTTTTCCAGGTAGGAGAGATTAGGCTATCAGGAAATGTGCTCTGATAAAATCTGTCTAAATAAAAAAATTCTCTCATTTTCACGTCTCCGGTCTCCACTGATCAATAGCACCAGTCAGACTGTTGCAGTGTTTTCAGGTGCCATTTGCAGGACTGTGCCTCTATGCCTTATGCACATCCACCACTCCAACTACTTTGATAGAAATCCTCCAACTTTGACAGTGGGTTTTTTGTTTGGTTTTGTGTTATTCTCTTTCCCTTAGGGTTTTGGGTTTTTTTGTTTTGTTTCTAACAGAGTAGTGTGGAGACAGGGGCAAAGCACATGTTCTTTCAAGTGGACATTACCGTGGGAGTCAGAAAGCACTGGTCCATTCCTGGCTTGAAATAAATTTAAGAAAATACAACTAAGTCAAAACATTGTTGGGATTAAGTTTCACTTATCTGCAGTGAGAATGCTGCATGTAGCCCATCCAGGCTGCAATTAAATATGGTGAAATACTGGGCTATTGGGGTACTGATAGAAAATATATCTATTATCACTGATCCCATCTGCTACAACACTCAATTCTCTATGGTTTTCTTAAAAAATAAGCTCATCAACATTCAAAAAGTGCCAATTGGCAATTGCTTTTCTCTACTCCCCACACAAAGATAAATGTAATTTTTTGACCATGAAAATTGGATAAAAGTAATTTTTTCACCAAGAAGAAATTTCTTGTACAATAAAATAAGCCATGGAATTAAGCACAAATGGAAAAGGAGGAATTAAGGGGCTATATTAGTACAGTACAAACTGGCACTATGCACACTTGTCTGTATGTTTTGCAACTGTTCGCTGTTGTCACAGCTATTGTAAAGTGATTTAATCCACTGCTTCTATTTTAAACTTGTCAGTGCTCTTCTTTTGATCTAGACCAACTGCTGCATTTTTTAATATTCGAACTTTATGAATGAATTTGACGACCAACAAGAGAGTATTGATATATTGTTTGAAAATCAATGGTGCTTTAGACCAAGGAGGTGCCAGTTCTTTTGGGATCTCAGTAACAAAGGCACAGACACTCAAAGCTGGATAGATGATTTATTAAGGATGGAAATTATAGAGGAGGTGACAGCCATGTGATGTCCCTCTTGAAGCTGGGAAGTGCAGCTGTTGCAGAGTCAGATGAGCTCCTCCTTTTGGGTCACAGCACACTATACGGCATTCCAGTCGGGGTTGGGGTTTGCCAGTTTGTTCACTGGAATTCTTATGTACAGATTCATCCACCACTGACAGCTGTCAGGTTTGGAATCTGGACTCAACTTTGATGAGTCCCTTGGATAGTGCAGTCCAATACTCTTATCTCAATAAAGGTATGGTTCCCAGAGGTGCATATATTATTTGCAGCGCACAAGATAAGACACTGCACATATAATTATGGTTGAATACATACTGAATACATGCAAATTGGTTACCTGTGAATTTGTTATATATATCTCAATAAGTTATGCTACGGTATAAAGTTCTTGTATGGTATCCAAAAAAAGAAGCGTTTTTAAATACAGTGCCTTTTCTGAGGTCTCTGCTCTGTTTGAGCAAGTAGTTTAATTGTGCTTTTCATCAGATGATGTTTTTCTTTACTATTTAAGTTTCACACCAAGATTCTTTACCAAAGCAGAATATACCACTGTCACAGTCTTCCTTGTGTCAGTTTCAGTTTAAATTGACTTCCAATTCTGATTTGCCTTATTGCACGTGTTCTTGACAGGAGTATTTGGTACAGTTCTATGCTTTCCTGACATGTATTAGCCAATGACCTCGATATTTAAAATGAGGCTTGAGTACCTTTGCCATAGCCTATAAGAAAGGAGTTCAGGATTCCCTGCTCCATCACATCCGATCAGCTCCCTCTTTACCCAGATTGAAAACTAGGCCAAAGATGTTCACATTTTTCCAGGCCTTACAGAAGAGGTAAATGAGCTTTGAAAACCATTGCTATTTTTACAATGCCTTGGTAAGCTTCTGTGAAAAGGTACACTTATATGGTATCATTGTGGAATATCGTCCTTGCCAGAAAAATGATTTGATATGAGCAGGCCCTGGCACTTGGTGAATGACAAATACTGTGATTTTGCCATTTATTTTTTTTTCCCCCACAGTTTTTAAAGGAAAAACAAACTGACCTCTCTCAGTTCAGATAAAAACAATTTCCAGTAACTGGACTGAGAGGAATTAAACATGTTTAGAAATGTAACTGTGAATTAGTCTAGTTAATCACTTAAACCAGACTGGAATAATATTTAAATTATTCATTATCAAATCATAAATATATAAAATCATACAGAGCATAGCAGTCAACAGATCTACATCAGGATCTTCAAGGTACAACATCTGATTTACAGAAGTGCAATGTTACATACTTAGGGTTCACGCCTCAATCCTAACTGTTCTTTCACGTATAACTTCTTACCTTTCTCAGCCCTTCAAATAAAACTTTTCGAGCTTTTTCTGCTTCTTTTCCTGCTGAAGGACCCAAACCACAGCACACTGCTAAGAAATGTAGGGGGAAAGCAATTCTTCACCTTCTCCTTACTTTTAAGGCTTGTTGGTTTACTCTGGACAAAACAGCAAATGGAAGCAGCTGTTGTCCTTTAAGACAACTGCAGTTTTCTGGGCAGAGAGACCTTATGCACACCACTGCAAGTAAGAGGGTACCTCTGCAGAAAGGAAGACCAAAGGGCAGCATGTCTAGATGATCTTTGACATAATCCCACAGTATGAGGAGATGTCAAACTCAATCACTGCAACAGTTTCATTCTTATTAACAGGATTTCATATCTTTAGCCTAGTAAATATGTTAGGAAAAGAGGATCCTCCATGATGGAGCATCAAATGAACGTACAGCAGAACAGCAGCACTAAAGACTGCTGTCTGGTGCAAGCCCCTTACCCACCCCCATTAAAAACAATGAAGAGCCCTTCTGGTAAATACACACCCTGCCAGTAACTGATCATATTTGTCATTTCAAACTTTGCTTCAGAGGGGCTTTGAGTTGCTTACTGACTCATTTGTAGACAGGAGAAGAAAGAAATAAAATCTGTAATTAAATCTGTTCCAGCAGCAGATTTCAGTTTCAGTTTTGCTGCTCTTTTAGCCATGAAATTCAAGCAGCATTTATAAATTGGCATCATCCAGAGAATTCCTTTCAGTGAAGTAACAGCTCCATAAATCAGAGCTACGTGATAGCTGGCTTTTGAAATTACGACTAAATACAGACTCAATTCTAAAAATTCAGCTTGTACTTCACAAAACTGTAGTTCTGTGTCAGTTCACAGGTGTACACACACAGTAAAAGGTATACAACAAATTTATGCTTAAAGCTTTGTGTGGAATAGAACAGTTAGGAGATTAAAAAAAATTAATTTTTCCTCTTTGGCACTTATTTTCATATCTAGCATATTTCTTCCTAATTTACTAGCAAAAATTCAAATTAAAACAAGTATGTACTAAATGTAGATTTATTCCTAGACTCTCAGTCTGCTCAGTTTATGCAGAGAAATGGTAACAGAACAGCAGTTTTAAGGAGATACCTCTGTAAGCACGTATCAGTTGCAGCAGAAAACAGGAAGGAAAAATACATTGTAGTAGATTGTTCTGGGGTGAAGCCCATCCACAACTTCACTACAAATACAAATTATACCCTAATTCTCCTCTATATTTTTCAAGCACTTTGGATCTGGTTATCCTTCATCAGATGAATGTTTCCACAAACCAGAGTTCTCACTGGGAATGTCACGTATGGCAAATGCTGTGAACAGCAGCGGCAGCAAACTGTCTCATAAAGACTCTACTACCTCTTCTCGCCTTTATTACAGTCTGTTCTTTCCTTCCCTCTTCATTTTCTGCTGAACAATTGTTTTTGTTTCCAATTCTTAACATTCACTGTTCAGTGCCGTTTGAATAATGCTTATTTGAAGTAAATTCTTATTTGAAATTTTTTCTCTTCTTTACTGAATAAAATTTTCTGCAGTACTCCCATTCCACCTGAAGAACTTGAGCACATATATTTAATTTTTTCACAATTCCATTTCAGTATTTGGCCTTGCCCCTTACTGTAGCACCCTAGTTCCTGCCAGTTTCACATTTGGCTTTGGCCAAAAAGTGACTTAATGGGCATAAATTTTTGTGATCTAAAACACTGTGGCATTGAAGAGCTAAGCACTCATCCCTGTTAAGACAATAAACTCTCTTCCTTCTGTTGCAAACCTCAGCTTGTAGCCTGTGTGCTCTGTTGTTGCAATCCCGCTTCCTGCTGCTCAGCAGCCAAAGGATAAGTATTAATTTAAGCATTTCAAAGCCTTGTCTGTAAATTTCTGGATCCCGTAACTGCAGAAGCTGATGAGAAAGTTCAATCACCACTTGAACAGCAGGTCATCTACCAGGAATGCCTCCTTGTTTCTGCAATCTGTTATTTATTTACATTCTCTCTTTTCAATTGGAGTTTCAAGAGTCTGACACATCCAGGAGCTTGAATTCAGCTAACTTTGGAAAGACTTTCAGTCTTAAGCTTTTAAACCCCCTTAAAACACCAACTTCAAGGAGCTCAATTACACACGCACCCCTAAAAACACTACTTCAAATTTACTTTTTCCTTTTTTCCCCCTGAAAATCCTGTGGGATTTTTAATTACAATTTTATTAATTTCTCTGCACTTACCTGTGTTATTGGAACAGGGGATAGGTTCATGTTCCTTTACTGATATTTTATATTCTTTTTTAATTTTCCCTCCCAGCTCCTCATTTACAACCAGATATTCTTCTCCCTTGCCTGTGATGATTTTGCTGTGTGAGAAAGACTGCATATTCCAGGCATATTTGCCATGCATATTTGCATATTTCTAGTAAGAAGCTGATGTTTTGATTCAGTTACCCTATATGCTGGGATTTATGTGGAGAGAGAAAGAAGATGAGAAACCAGGAACACATGTGTCTCAGTTTAAATGAGACACAGGTAAGATTGAATTATGTCCAGGAAAGGAATAACAGCCCTTTATTAAAA
>JAWMRA010000041.1:20460318-20477836 GCA_035584735.1 Pseudotriccus pelzelni | reverse complement strand
CATTTGGTTATTTACAGTACACAAAACCCTAACCCTTCCCCCCCACGCTCACAAAGGCGAGGGGAAAGGTAAAATTCAAAAAAACCAAACCATGACAACATGCCTGGAGTTTTCATTGGATCTTGGTGTACCAGTATTAACCTGATCTCCTATTTGTTCTGCTTTTGAGTGTCTTTAGAAACTGAAATCATACACCTGGTCAAGAAACTCACCAAGGAAGTGTGACTTTTTTTTTGTAATTAAGGAGATTGCTAGCAATGGCTAAAAGTCACTGCTGCCTGAGATGCTCAGCTTTCAAAACCAAAGCCTGTTAGTGCTGCAAATTTAGGACACAACAATCTCAGGATTTCCACCCGTCAGTCAAATATTCACAAGTCTCAGCACTGACCAGGACAGAGAACTAAGGTCTTGAGTCCCACCTCAGCGACTTCATAGCTCCATACAAAGGCTACAGATGAGACACAGATCTTTTTCAATGTCTGTGCACTAATTCCTTTCTATACAGTGATCTTTAGTATTGCCAAATATATAATTTTCAACTGTTAATTAGAAAGAGAATTAAACGTGTACTTTTCAATCCAACAAACTATATAAGCATTCATTAGGAGCATTTTGTTAATGATGGCTACTGATGATAAAGTTTGCACAGTTATGAACTAGAAACTAAAAGTCAAGTACAAGAAAAACTCAATATTTGGAGATATTTTTATTAAGCTTTTTAATAAAATATTCAATAGTAAAAAAAAATCATGTGATGCATGTGCAGTTTTCGGGCACGGATCTCAGACAAGGTACACGGTGATACTGATTATACACCAGAATTCAAAACATATTCTCATTTATTAGTTTACAAAGACTTACTTAGAAAAAATGTACAATACGAATATCTTTCAGAGTGAACAAAAATAAAAATTCCTATTTTCATAAACTATATATAATAAAGGTAAAAAAGATTGCCTTCAATTTAACCCCTGAAATCATCTGGATGCGGCCAGTGTCCAAAGTTTTATAATAATCATTAATAACTTGCTATAACAATTTTTTGTTGATCCATTTATTCAAATCTTTAGGTGAACTTTTTTAAGTCAGTAGACGCTTTGAGAAACTGCTTGTTCAATTCCAAAGTTGTTTCATTTTTCAGAATTTTTAAAGGAGATATCCACTAATCACTTTTAATATTGGTTCTACCTATACACAAATCAATAAAGAACAATCTCCTGGCTTACAACATATAAATCCCATATAATATTTTAGAGAAAATTATCAGAAATCAGAAAATTATCAGAAAATATTTAATGAAATTTTAAATGACAAATTGCATAATCTACTAAACACCCCTGAAAAATGGGGAAAAAAGGAATCTTTTTGATCTACTATCAAAATAATAATTTGCTTACAAATAGATATTCCATCTTGCTTCTGAACTTCATTTAAAACAGCCGTTTAAATATTGAGTTATTTTGCTCTGATGGAAAGCATGTGATTTGTCATTTTTCTCCAAGGATTATTAATGTAGAAATCTTTGGAGAAAAATGTCCTGAATTTGCTCTATGGACTTCTGAATGCAAAGTAACATAACCAAGTCCCTTTTCTAGTCCAGTAAAATTTCAGTCCGTGATAGCACTGGATCAGTTCTGTATCTCTAAATTTAGCCATACAATCTGATTACATAAGATGGAAAAGGCAGATCTAGGCAGTGCAATCTGACAGTACATTTAGCCAGATACATGAGAGCCTTTGAAAACACAGACCCAGCTAATAACCATGCTACCAACTTCGGTACTGAACAGGGCCATCCTAAAAATCATTACCATCTACCAAATGTCAATATTCATATAACAATTTTACAATAGCTTACTTTCATGGCTTGACTTTAATTTTAGTGATGATCATTACATGGTTATGTTCATAACCCCATCAGAATGTATAGTAACTGGTATAAGTAGCAGTTACCTCAGTATTATTAAGAGGATGAGTTCTGTCTAAATGTACACATCAGTGCAAAATCAAAGTCCCTAAAAACCAACAATCTCCCTGTCAAACTGGCTGAGAACAGTAACATAGCCTTGCACAAAGCAGTCTGAAAGAGTTTACTGAAGAGCTCCTTCCATCTCTGCTGACATTATACAAAAATGAACAAGAAGCATAATTCTGACTAGATTTTCTGAGTAAAACTCATCAGTTTACAGTAACCTCAAGACTGCCTTTTTGAGGGTACTCAAGTAACCTCAAGACTGCCTTTTGGGTACTAGATTGCTTCCATCAACCTGAGCCAAGCAGCTTCCAATGAAAAGCTTAGCACCTCCACTTGCCCTCGCATCACAAACCTGTAGTAAATGCATCAAAACATAATGCCCATTCCCATTCATACACAAACTAAAAATTCACACACACAGGTTGAATTTCTGAGGAAGGAATAAAGATTTCTCTTAATACAGTCTCAGATCCCAACCACCCCCAAAAATTCTAATAGCAACACATGACTATACAACATCTTCAGCAATTGTAGTGTTGAAAATTTGGTAATAAACTCGATGTTCCATCTCATCTCCTGCATTATAGGACTTGATGAAGCATTCCAGCCATGGCAAGTCATCTACCAAAAAAAAATGCAAATTACTGTTCAATATTAATTTCTAACTTTTATAAGAGACAAGTATAACTTGAGCAGGATCTTAGCTATGATACCTAAATGTATATCATAGTTAATAATAAGAAAAATTAATTATTAACTTTGACATTCCAATTAGTATCTCCAAAGTTTCCTGCAATATCTGAAATGGTGTTCAGTGACAGTATTTCAGGACTTGTCCTCCCTGCCCCAGCATCCCCCAAAAGACTTGGACCCAGTAGTTGTACCGCAGTATGTAATATATATGTGTAAAGACTTTCCAGTAATAAAAAATTAATCTCCATGTGTCTCAGTGAGACAACTTCACTGTTCTCAAAGGGGAAATCCTTAACAACCTTTATAACAGGGACATTTTTTATAAGTATGGTAACGATTCCAGCGTGGTTGCAGTGGTCACTGACAGCCATGTACTGGGAGTATGCTCTGGAGGTCAGAGCTGCATCACATAACCTGCTACCTTGGACATGTGCAGTTTAGGCAGAGCCACTTTCTACCACAACACAAACACCGGACAAAAAGCTCTGTGAATGGATTCGGATTAAGTATTTGCTCAATTTCCACAGATGTTTCCTGTAGTAAGGGATGGTCTAAATCAACATGTGCAATGGAGAGCAGAATATCACCCAAAGCATGTGCCATACGCTGAATTTCCTTTCAGCTTTCCCTAACGTGCTGTGACATTCAGTACGAGGGTGTCCTGGTTAACTTCCATATGAATACAAATGACATGTTAGTGCCTGCACAGGCATGACTGTATTTACACATCACTGCGTGCTACATGAGAATTTACTGACCCATTACTTTTCTTTCTCAGAGGAGTTCCTATATTAAAAACATGTATCAGAACAAATTAATTGGAACTCTGCTTACAGACTCCCAACATTTCTCTGTTCTGAGTTTTGCCTGTGCATAAATTGAATTCTAAGACTTTGCATATACAATAGCAGATTGAAGGTTCCCTTCCCTTCCCACCCCACCCTCTTTTTAAAATAACAGCAAGCTGACCTAATCTTCTTCCTGGAGGACAGAGCGTATTCATGGTCATCTCCATCCTTTCCTGAAGAAAATTGCTAGTTAAGATTTCAGAGGCAGGAATTTGGAAAAACTTCTCCTGGAAGAGAACAGAAAAGGTGTTGAAAGAGGGGTCAGAAATCATTAGCCAGGACCTTGACTGTATGTTCTTTTAGCAACTTAAAATTAGGTAACATAACATAAGAACAGTATCATTTCAAAAACTGTTCAGATACAGAAAAACACAAACTGAAAAAATTAATAGTCTGCATTTCAGTCTGTATTTAAGTACAGAGTATTCAGGAACCACAGCCACCCAGAGAGCACACATGTAGGTCTCTCTACATAACTGGTAGATATTTCTCATAAACCTCCATAACCAGACAGTGTTATGGCCAGAGAGGATGGCCAGTCCCCCTCAACAGTCCCTCGCTGCAGTGAGCAGAACATCTTCAGAAGTCACTTGAAAACCTGGGGCACTGCAACCTGGCTTCATACCGGTTGAGCTCCCTTAGTGTGAGTTTCACTTTTTGACAGTTACAGAAACTAGGAAGGAAGGCTTATACTGTGGGGTACACTTCTGAATGGAGACATAAAATAAAGAATGGAATATGAAAGCATTAAATAGACATTTTCTGTGTATTATTAAACCGCACGCACTAAGTATGACTGACAAAATTCCAATTTTATTCTTTCCAAGTTTGTTACCTGATTTTGTATCTCTAAAGGCTCATCATAAGTTCTCAGAGTGAGCTAAGGTTTTTGATGGCAATTTGCTGTTTTTGTTAAAATAACCAAACACAGAATAATTCTGCTTTTGTATAAATTTTGTATGACACATTTAATGGCAGTGATCAGAAGTTAGCAGATAATCCAGCAGCAAAACTGACACAGATAACTGCTCTTCCCTTTCACTCTTCCAATTCTTCTCACTATAAAACTTTTTGATTTTTTCCTTCACATGCTTTTCCCATAAAAAGAGGAGGAAATAAAAAAACTGAGTGTGTTCCTACAGAAGTGCAACTGGAAGCTAGTGTACAGCTGCACTTCAAAGCAGACCAGTTCCTTCTTAGACGGTGTTGAAGGACTGGAGTTTAGGTTTGGAAGGTATTGGATCGTCTTTGAAGTCCTTTCAGCAAGAATACGAGCAGCTGGCACTGCGGAAGAAATTGTGTTTTTTTCCTGCAGCTAAACTGTAGTTCTGAGCAGTATCTGACAAGAATGTGAGCCACCCTGAAGTAGAAATTTTTGGAATTCTGCATCAAGAGATGGTTTAAAATCTTTTCCCCCACCTTCCTTTTGCAGTTTAGTTTCTCAATATATAAAGGAAAAAGGTCATTAGAAGGAAGAGATGACTACCTGAAATGGTGATTGCAGTCTTTGACCTCCTTTGCTGTTAATACTTTGCGTATTTTAAGAAAACATGGTTATGGTTTTCCCAATATTACTTTTACTTACAGCCTTAAAATTAAACAAGTATTCTCTTCGAAGTCCCATTCAAAGTCATTTAGTATAATGGTGGAAAATATGCAGATATATAAACATTAAACAATATTGCAGCATGGAAAAAAATCCCACTAAATTCTTTTTCTGTCCCATTTTGTCACGCCCAAATTGTACTGTGTCCATTCTTCAGTGTCTCAGGTAGCAGGAATAGTCTTAAGTAGCTTCACAGAAAACTGAAGGTAGGTTAATTCTAAGATTAATGAAGTAGCTGAATAAACTGCTTCTGAAATCAAAGACAAATATCCATACAGATATAGCTGAGTTCTGCCTAGGGAAGGAAGGCCCCTTTACCTCGTGGTCAATATGAAACGAAAAAAATCAAGCATTACCAAACAGAAAGATTCTACTGAGAGTTAAAAAAAGAAGTAATGAGATTTTAAACTAATCCAGAAGTTACCTGCATAAATCCTGAAACACTCCCATCATTCACACAGCATTCAGACTGCATAATTTAACATTGCCAATAATAAAGAAATTCAGGCATTAGAATGTAGAAAAATCTATGGAAATACCAAATAATCTATATACAAGCTTCCGTTTTGTCTTTATGCTTTAATTTTTATACTCTGTACAGCATTACCAACATTGCAGCATTGTAACTGTCCCCAAAAAAAAACACTTCAGGTAACATATAATGAATATATGTGTACATGCATTTGCTATTTTAAAAACAAATCAAAACCAAACCCACATAATCTGTAGAGTTTATCTTTACCTAGATCTACTTACACGATCAAAAAGGTATGCATTTATTGCTCCTGTTCCATCAACCAGAGTAAAACTCATAATAAAAACATACTGGAGAAGTTCAATACCTAAAACTGAAGAAAAAAACCAATATATGTTTCTTGGTGTCAATATGCAAGACAAACTATAACAACTCCAGTTAACAACAGCCCTCCTTTATAGGTAACTGACTTTGAATACTCTAATTAAAAGTATAAATTGACAGACCAAAACATAGTGGCTGTGAACAGCAAAATGTCATTTGTATTTTAAGACCACATTGCAATTTGCCTGTAAATGCTGTAATAGATGAGCCTATAAAAATTTATAAAGATTTTTAAGTACTTATTCTCATATTAGTAAAGAGAAGCTACTATTTGCTTGGATATTAGATCCTATCTTTGTAGGATTCTCCTACTCCTGTTCTTTTATCCAAGGAAGATTAAAGGAGAGGTGCTCTTAATTCAGTGATAATAAGAATGCATTCCACCTGAAAACTATCTTCTGAGGAAAACAATTTGTTTCATATGATATAGGAAAAGCTACTAGGCAGTTTTATTTAGAAAGAAACTTTGCTGGCAGTTCTGCAAGTATTCCAGCTTAGAGTAAATGACTACAGTCACTCTCTCACTGGCAGCAGTAACTGTTATGCTGCAAACATAAAATAACTTAAACATACAAAGTTACTACAGCTCTGCATCAGTCTTTTCTGGGTACATCTACTTAAACTGGTAGTCATTTTACGTTCAACTGATCTGATATACTTGCAGGTTATAATTTAGTCTGAAAACACAAATGATAGAAGAATAATATACATAAAATAGTGTAAATATCAGGAAGCATTAATCAGTATTGGTTTCACTTTGAAAATAAAATGTCAATCACTGCCAGTTATATATTACTTTACATTTATAACAGCTTATTTAAGAGAATCACTTTATTGCTCAAATAGTTTTTTTCTTTTATGAAATCTTTACCAAACTTACATACTGCTAGATATTCTGACAATGTTAGAACATGAATCAATAAACATAAAAACATTCTCTTTCCCTAATGTGTTGTAAAATTTCAAGCTCCACTTCCAGCTTTTTAACATTTTGACTGCATATAGTAACACAAGGAACACACAAAGCATGGAACACACATAAATGTTGCGGTATAATGCCTTTCATTTGAATATTATTTCTTGCAGATTCTCTGGAATATGCTTAGCCTAAGGCTTACAGAAGTCTAACTTTTATAAGTCATTAACTAAGACTCTCTTTAGTTCAGGTCAGAAAAACTATATCTTTAAAAGGAAAAAGCAAGACTAACTTCTAGGACTGCAAGCATATACACAGTTTAACAACATCTGCAACCAAAAATCATGACACCTGTACTACGATAGGTGTTACTACTGATACTTATGGTAAAAGAAACTATAAATCATATAAAATCCTTTAATTCATACTGCATACTTCTACTGGTAAAAAGTGAATAAATTTTACAGGATTATATTCAACCTGACCATAAATTACATGCTTTCTGTAAAAAACTGCAAACCAAACTATTTCACATAAGCACTTCGGAATTCAGGGTATATCAGGACAGTATCATGTCAGCTGACCTTGTGCTATTTCTGTTGGTTCCCATGACTGATGCGGTTCTGCTGCCATGGAACTTAGATTCTGGATAGGCTTTGGAATTGAACACTGCTTGCACCTACCATTTAAAACAAGATATTGAGACTAATCAACCACCAAGCTTTCTGCACAGAAAAAACAATAATTCTGATTTTCTTACACAGTGGGAGGGCAAAAGTATTTCTGTTGCTGCTTAAAATAACTATTTACCAGACACACCAGCTTTAGACCACATCAAACCCCTTAATGCTGTTTCTGAAATATCCCTGAGAAGAAATAAATCTGGAAAATACCACCCCAGTGAATAGATAGGAGTAAAACTGCGCATCAAGGCTAAGAGAGTTGGGGTTGTTCAGCCTGGAAAACAGAAGACTCCGGGAAGGCTCTGTTGTGGCCTTTCAATATATAAAAGGGGCTTATAAGAAAGACACAGAGAGATTTTTAAACAAGGCCTTTAGTGACAGGACAAGGAGCAACAGTTTTAAACTGAAAGAGGGTAGATTTAGATTGCACATAAGGAAGAAATACTTTACAATGAGGGTGGTGAGGCACTGGAACAGGTTATCCAGAAACACTGTGAATGCCCCAAGTGTTCAAGTCCAGGACAGATGAAGCTGAGCAACCTGTTTTAGTAGAAGGTGTCCCTTCCCAGGGGGTGCCTGGATTAGATGATCTTCAAAGCTCCCTTCCAACCCAAACCATTCTATGATTCCAAGATCACTACACTGCTAAACCTATATTCACATTCACTACTTCTCACTTGTAAAATCAGGAATGAATATGAACTTTTAGCACACACTAAAACCACAACAGGGTTTGAGGAGAAATTTGGCTTTGCCTATGTTGAGAAAATATTGAAGAACTGTTTCCATTTGCCTCAAGGAATAAAATTATAGAACAACTATTTTTCCAAATAAGCTTTCCTGCTACTATATTACAGTTAGAACTTGAAATAAACATTTATTATCTTTAAGAATTATATGCAAAGCATGTCATAAAAATCAACAGAACTACTTGTGCTTCAGTGATATAAAGTCAAGCTCAGCTAAGTCACTTTTTTCCTTTAAAAAACCGACTCAAACTCCAATAAAGTAACTTAGCTGTGAATTTTGCTTTTTATATGCAAGTGTCTGTTTATTTATATATATATACATACGAATATACATGCACATGCACACACATATAAATTGATTCTACTATACAGAATCTTTTTTAGACTTTGCTATGCCACTGATAAAAAAAGCACATGAAACATCATTCTAAAATGTCAGCATCCTTGTGAGGTTCCTTCCTAAGTATCCTATAAACAATCATGGAATATATTATAAAGCTTTTTACAAAAAGTTTTTACAAAAAGTTTTAAAACTTCTACAACCCAGCCATTTGAAGAGAGAACAACATCTGAAGGCGAGTTGTGTGTAGCTGGGGAAATATATGCTGCCTTTATTTAAAAAAGCTGTGGACAGCCATATCTGTAAAGATCAAAACAATATATGACAAAGAGAAATAATAACCTCTATTCATTTTACGGATGGCCCTTATGGGAAACTTTAGGGTTCACATGAAACATACAATATTTCTGCACAGAAATTTTTTTACTGCCTCCAGACCTGATGTAGTGCCCCACTGCACTGTGCTCTGCTTGAACTTACTAGGACTGCTGAGAGAGAGATTCAACAGCTTGCATGAAGTAACTGGTATTTCTGAGCTCAGTAACTGCATGCTGCTGGGCAGTACTGGGAGAGCACACTGCTGCTAGTGCTTATTGAGCAGATCACAGACACCACACCGAGATGTACATACTGCATTCCACAGCCCTGGAATTGCGGAATTTAGAGACCCCTCACTACAGCCAATGACATCCACAAATAGGTAAGGCACTTTGCAGTGCTGAGGATCGCAGTAAATGACAAATAGTAAGGATAGGCTGTCCAAAATCCCTTACTTCTTCCAAAACCCAAGCTTTCCCAACACTAAGAATGAGAGAGAGTGAGATGTAGGCTGTCCTGAGATAATTTTCTGGGTCTCTACTCAAATATTATCTGCTATATTGTTAATATATACAAAAAACAACCCAGCATACAGTTTTAAAAGCAATGTGTTTTGACTTTAAGTGAGACCAGAAAATGGAAGACCCAGATTTAGGTACTTTAGCTACTAGGTACTGCACATCATGTTATGTAATTTGCATCAAAGAATCTTTGGGTAAGTTATCCTATGAGCACTGCAGACTGAATTACTGAAGAAAACTATATCTATTACTGCAACTATTGAAACATCAACAAGTAATTTTAACCTACCCATAATACTTTACATTCCCTTGTAAAAGAAAAGGAGCTGAAAGATCTAATAATTCCAGATCATCTTCTGTGGATCTCACAGGAATAACACACTTAAATCTTTTTGTGAGCTTCCAGACTTCTTTTAACATTCCACCTATTAAAAATAGAAAAATATGGTTTCTTAAACTGTAATCAGGAATAAATCAAACAACTTGTACTTCTTGGCTGATTAGACACTGATTGCAGGTGATCTCAATAATAATTGAGATCCACCATTGAAAACTCAAAAAATAGCCCAATACCTTCTCACTCAACAACAGACTCCATAAAGAATGAAAGACTGACATTCATAAAAGCACAGGCCTTAATATCTTCCTCATAGCTATCACTGTAACCAAGAAGTTGTATTTTGTAGCATCACTTTCATATAATTTCTCCTATGATTTTACTAGCAATTTTCTTGGGGAAAAACGCCAAATCAACCAAACTGGTTTTTTATGCACATATACCCACATACAATCATAGAATCAGCCAGGTTGGAAAGGACCTCTGAGATCATCAAGTCCAACCCTCGATCCAACACTGCCGTGTTGGCACTGAGTGCCACATCCAGTCTCATCTTAAAAACCCCCAGGGACAGAGAATCCACTACTTCCCTGGGCAGCTGGCACTTCCCTTAGTTGCTGGCACTTTAATATCTGAGTTATGTTGCTCACTTGTTTCAGGAAAATGGAGTAGAATACTTTTTTTTTCCCACGAAGATAAGGTTAGATTAAAATCAGTTTGGAACATGTCAGAAATAAAGCAGCTATCAGAACTAGCTGAATATAAAACAAAGCAGAAAACAGAAGGGGTTTTGTCATCGATCCCTATACAAAGGACCACCTGACATACATTTGCTTATTCACACCACTACTTGAGCACAACTGAAGACTTTGTTTTAAGTCTGAATGGGACTATATGCAATTATTTATTATTTTTATTATATTAAAAAATTCCTTGATAGCATTCTTGCTAAATTGCTTTGTTTAAAAGTCAGTGGCTATTTTGCTTCTCTGAGGAAATTTCATAAAAACCACAACAGACCAAAAAAACTCATGCTGAAACTCTATTAATCTGAAACAACACTGACATCCAGAGGCTGACAAAGTTAATTGTAGGCTTGTATTACTAGAAGCCTTTCAAAACTTCTCTACGTCAATACTGAAACCAGGTTTGTTTAGAAGACTCAGTGAGTTTTTAAATCAGAACTTAAACAAAAAAAAACACAACTAGAAATTCAGATGTTAATTTTTGCATAATCAGCAACAAACATATAAGTATAGTTTTAAAATAGATAGAAGCATCTTACAAGACCTTCAAAGATTAACCTTTCCTATTTGCACAACAGTAACTTACAGTTCCAGGCAAGTTCTTCTGTTTTTTGAAGATGCCTTTATGATCACCACTACCTACACAGAATACAACTTCAACATATCTTCACTTTGTATGTCCTCAGAGTAGACATTGTACCATAAGAACTGGTATATTTGCAGTCTACCTTACCTTCTATCATAAGCAAGGCGTTTTCAGGGTCTTGAACCATTTCATCATGCCTTACGAAGTGGATAGCTATTTCCCTTTGCTTCTGGCCTTGCGTGGTCCATATTACAGAATCATACCAGGATGTATTGTGTAATTCTGGATTTGAAGCAGTAATGGCAGAGCGTTTTAAAATTAAGTCAAACTCTTTTCCACCTGGAACTTCTTGCCTAAAACATTTCCAAAATGCGTAAGTAAATTCTAACAGCTTCTCCTTAGGCAATCTATCAACAAGGATGACAGTACTCCAAATAAATATTAGAATACAGTCATGAGAGTTAAAGTACATACAGGAAAAATATCCTCATTGTTTTATCAGTTTAAACATTTAGAGCTGTATAGTATATAATGACTTTTCATGCTAATAAATATGCTAAGTTATATGCCAACTTACCTGGAAGCAGAGGCAGCCTCGTGGCTTCATCCACACACAAGCACATATACATATACATATATATATATATCTATATGTATATGTATCCATGGAAGACCAAATAATATCAGCTTTATGTGATTTCAGTTTGGCCTTAAAAGGGCCACACAACCGTATACCACTTCAGAGTGAAAAGGCTGTATAAGCTTATACAATTTCAAGGTTTATGTTTTAGTCTATTTGACTTTGCACATATTGAAGGGGAAAAAAAAAGACGACAGGAGCAGAATAGCTTCATATAAGTACTGTAACAGGAAAATCTGCAACTCTGCACCACAGTTTTCCTTCCTGTCCTGCTAGAGTGCACCATTTGTGCATTTCCACTTGTCACTCACAGAGAAGCAATAATGCAGGCCATTCACTTTTTACCAGGTATTACAGAATCACAGAATGAAAAAGTTGGAAAAGACCTCTGAGATCATCAAGTCCAACCGATGATCCAACACCATCATGTCAACTAGACCATGGCACCAAGTGCTATGTCCAGTCCTTCCTTAAACACCTCCAGGGTGACTCCACCACCCCCTGGGGAGCCCATTCCAGTATCTAATTACTCTTGTTGTGAGGAAATTCTCTAATGTCCAACTTAAACTTCCCCAGGTGCAACTTGAGGCCATTTCCTCTCATCCTATCTCTAGCTGCCTGAGAGAAGAGTCCAACCTGCCCTTGGCTACAATCTCCTTTCAAGTAGCTAGCTGTAGAGTGGTAAGGTCTCTCCTAAAACCTCCAGGCTAAACAATCCCAGCTCCCTTAGCCACTCCTCATAGGATTTGTGCTCCAGACAGGCCTGTAGTTCCTTGGATCCTCCTTCCAGCCCTTCTTATGGATGGGTGTCACTTTGGCCAACCTCCAGACATCTGGGATCTCTCCAGTTATCCAGGACTGATGATAAGACACGGAGAGTGGCTTAGGGACTTACCCATGACAGGCAAAAAGTCAGCAGTTGGCATACAAATTAAGAATGTTTTTCCTAAGCAAAACAGACCCACTGGCTTCAGGTAGAATATGAACTGTGACAAAAAGGACAATGAAAAAGAAGGCAAAACCAGGCTATTTCATAAAACACTGAGAGAAAGTAGGTAGAGCTAAAGAAAAAATGCCATCAACTCCTGATCCTGCAGATTATTCCGATGATCTCACTTTCAAATCCAAGAGCATCTGCTTCCACCACTGCAATTCTTTCCTATGAAACCAAACTTTGATATTCTTCTTCAATGACTGCAGAGAGATCTTCCCAAACCTGAACACAGTGCTCTTCACATGAACTCTTTCTTTCTGCCTGTGTTCCTGGGTTACTAATTTAAATGTAAAGGCAACGGACCTAACTTAGCAAGCCATCTGTCCAGACATACCTGGCCAGACGGCTCTTCCAGTCTCTACAGCCTGCCTGAAGATTTCCCTCAGGGACAGAAACAAAATGAGTTGTTTTTGAACTGAGCTACACACAAGGGTTGAAACTTCTGTAAAGTAGATACGTGAATAAAACTATATCTATCTATATCGGTATTTTGCTATTTACAAAGAGGCTTCCAGCCAAGGTCTAAAAACATTAAAAATACATCTCTCACAAGGGTTTTATACCGTAGGCATTATATACACCTTACTGGATAAAGTTTTAAAGGATTAAGTGCTTGGATTGAACTTTGTTCATCCAGGCCCTTCAGCATGTGCTAAAACACGAAACAACTTCTGCCACAGCAGAATATTTAAGAGAGAAGGATCACGTGTCCTCCTTGGGCCTCTTAACCACTCAACCCAGGCTGAAGTACAGTCCCATTATATTTCACTGATTCCTTCCACTTGATGCACACAGTTGAGAAGAGAAGCTAAATTTCTACAAAAGCACTGCAAGTAGTTTTATTATTGCAGCGGGATGGTGGTAATAGTAAATACACTAACTGAACCATCAGAAATCTATCCAGTTAAAAGTCTGTCCTAATTCATTGGCAAAGAGAAGGCAACAATATGTGAAACAGGAGACGACTAAAATGAACAGAAGGAAAGATCATAACAAGTCAAGAATATATAAAAAGACTATAATATTTATGGAAAATTTTGTGATAAGGTTCATAAAGAACAAACAAAATTCTATCAGTTGTATCTGCTTATTACTATCCAGATTTGGCAAATATATAAACAAGTGACAAAAGTGGCAGACATAGTTATTGTAGGTAATTATCTCCTCTTTATACTTGGCTATAAAGTCCATGTCCTTGTATGTTGTGAAGATGCTGAAGTACTTCCTGTTACATTATGAATGTTACAACAATATCTGATATATCTGACCAATACTGTCAAAGCTGCAAGCATACTTTGTATCCAAAAGCTGTAAGAGAAGGATAGCAGGGCCATTTTCTTGTCTCAGTGATGTCTGCATCTGAAAACTTTTGATTGTGCAAAAATTTACAAAAGGCTAGGAGGATGCTAATGTACCATCATTAAAGAAAGCAACAGTTTACACCAGTAACAATACAGCTGTTTGCTTGGGACTGATGTTAAGTCAGGCAAAAAAAAAACAACAGGATTCAGATGATCATGAATAGTACTTCAGTGCATACCACTCAGCAGTTTAATCAAAAATAGGTAATTTCAAATGAACTTTCTTTCACTTTAAAATAAATATACAGCAGAGATGGCATATGATTATTTGAGCATTATTTGACACAATGACAAACAGCATTAAAGGGGAAATAACAATGATACAATGGTCAGTGAACTCACACAGGTCAGAAAAAAAGGACAAAAGTAACAAGGTGAATCGTGTGGATGTCCCATCCCTGGAAGTGTTCAAGGACAGGCTGGATGTGACTGAGCAACATGGCCCAGTGAAACGTATCCCTACCCACAGCAGAGGGGTTGGACCAAGATGATCTTTAAGGTCCCTTCCAACTCAAGCCATTCTACGATTTCCCTGATATTTTTGGATCCAGAAAAGATGCCTTGTCTGGGAGATGCACTTTAGTCAAAGATATTTTACTCATTCACTTGGAGACTATCATACCTCTTTTGCACATCCTATTTTAAAATTGAAATAAAGAAACAGATACTTAAATACAACTTTGGTATAGAGAAGCTGCACTGCTGCATTTGAAAATAAAGAAAAAATATTGTTTTGAGAGCTCTTAAAGGATTTGTAAATGGAACTCACCTGATGATTTAAAATTTTCCTCTCTATTATCAGTGAGTTTCAATTATATTCACCTCATTTTACACAAAAGAGATGAAAACATGCTGAAAATCTAGGCATCTCAAAACATACAGAACAATTCCTAATTACTTATACTGTGTGAAACACTTACAAAGACTTGCATTTGGAACAATGAAGTTTAACAGACTGATAGAGCTTCTGGGGTTTATAGGTTCTCAGCTTTGCTCTAACACGATACTCTTGAGGAGCTGTGCTGTTCATAACGGTTCTCAGGTCTGTGTTATTCAAATGCTGATGATCTGTTAATACTGCAAAACAATACACACACACACACACAAAAAAACCACCATGTATACCTAATAAACACCATAATATTTGGAATACAGGAAATGGCAACTGCAGGTCTGCATTTTTCCTTAATTTCCAACTTTTTTTTCTCTCCCAGCTGCAGCCTCAGTTTTATCAATACAACATGTTACTACAGTCTGTAAGATAAATTAAAACAGGCTGCAGGAGCATGATGTACCTCAGGGTCCAGAAATTCAACATGTAGAAAAAACAAATGAAAGCAGAATATACAAATATGCTCTATTCCTTAAAAAACCAGATAAAACCAATGTAACACAGATAACAACTATACTCTTAGAATAGCTATTCCTATAAAAAGTACAAGATTCTTTCAGTCTTTGAGACAATATTTCAAAACTATTTTTGTTCTTTAGCAAAATTCAAATTCACCTTACATCAAAATGTTACCTACCTGTAGCAGATAACTGCCGATATTCCTCTAACTGCAATTCATCATCTAAAATCAAGAAGAATTACCTAATTATTTTCCTTCCTTCTTTTCTTTTTTATCATGTAGACACACAAAAACAGGTAGGTAGATAGGCAGATAGATACATACACAAACCCAAAAGTTGAACAGAAGAAAACAGATATATATACGTATATAATGTATGAAAACAACACAGCAAAAAAAAAAAAAGCAAAGTAAGCAGGAGGCAAACATTACATATCAAAAATTAATATACCGAGTGGAAGATAACATATACAGTAAATAGTAATGCTCATCAAAATGAACACTTTTCAAAAGTATACTGTGAATTATCTGCTAACATAAACTGTATTCACCCCCTGTAATCTTTTGGGACAAGAACATAAATATATTATTCTAAAATCAATACGGACTGCCTGGTTCCTCCTCTGAACAACCTCTACTACACACACAGAGTACAGCAGATAAGAGCAAAATTCTTTCTAAATTTGCAGTCATAGATTGGACACGAAGTATTTATTTATTTTTGACTTTCGCATCTTTTCAGAAATATCCAGTATGTTAATAATGGCTTAATAACACAGAATTTGAAAAGCTAGAAGCAAAGATACAGGCTATGTCCAACCACCTTAAGAGTTTAATTCCCTTTTAGTTATTCTTATCCTGGGCTAAAAATGCCATTCAAAGAATAATATAGGATTTGTAAAACTGTTTGTAAGATGCTACTTTTCCATGGCACTGCACCTTACAGCTCTGCCACTGACACAACTTTCCATCCACTGACTTCAGGGCTCCTCAACAGGCAGCTGTTCAGTAGTGTTTTCAGTGCCTGTCCCTGGAGAATCCTAGAGGAAGGTAGTTACATAACTCTGTTTTGTGATCTAATATAATATGATTAAGAACACCATCTGTGTTTAAGAATTTATTCACTACCTCCTATGAAAGTATCTTTCCGTGTAATATGAAAGGCTGGGAGACAGAAAGATAGGGTAATGTAAATTTCCAGTCTAATAATCAAAAATAATTCTCTAAGGCTTTGCATGTGAAATTAACAGTACACACTTAGAGAAGCAGTAACTGTGACCTTATCTTGACCATATATATCTGTTAGAAGAAAGAGCAAATGCTCTTACCTGTATAATCGCTAGAAGTGCCATCTAATTCCAGTGAAAACATGCTTTCCGTATTCTGACTGTCTGCCAGATCCACAGATCCTAAGAATCTAAAAATAAATTATTAAATATTTTATAATAGAGAAATCTTTCATATATCTACACACACACATATATATATAATGGGGCTACACAGACACTTGTACAATACCTATTTATTATCAATACACAGGTATAATGTTCACTCATAAAGGTTCCAGCAGAGATATAAAACTCAGCTAAGCCAGAATTTGCAGAGTATTATATTAATGATGCAGATAAGACATTCCTTTCCAAATCACTTCTGGAACATTAAGCACAATATAGTGCCAAAAAGAAATATGTACTACTGGAAACAGGATTCCTGATAAAGGAATATGGACTTTGGAGACAGCCTTTCCTAAGGAAAAAAAGAGTTTATAACCTTTGGAAGGAGGGGCAGACCACTCAGGAGGACTAAAGGATGTTATTCAGGCAGAAAATTAAAAGAGCCAAAGCCCAACTAGAACTTAATCTGGCTACCGCCACGAAAGACAACATAAAATAGTTTCTACAAATCATCATCATCATCATGGCTAGGCTTCGCAAACGAAGATTTGGGAAGGGCTCTACCCACGCTTGCGACAAGCGCACTGATGGCTAAAAAGG
>JAWMRA010000041.1:20422802-20460218 GCA_035584735.1 Pseudotriccus pelzelni | reverse complement strand
TCTTCTCCTCGAGAGTGATCCTGCGCGTGTTCTCAAAAGAAGCAGCGGCGTCATAGATCTTGTGTCTCCAGGCCTCCTGATTGGAGGCCAGAGTAGACCAGTGGTGATGATCAATGTGGCCGAGTCTGAGGGATTGTTTCATGTTTCTACAAATACATCATCAACAAAAGGAAGGCTAAGGAAAATCTCCATCCTCTGTTGGATGTGGGGGGAAACATAGCAACAAAGGATGAGGAAAAGACTGAGGTACCTCACACCTTCTTTGCCACAGTCTTAAATAGTAAGACCAGTTTTCCTCTGAGTACTCAGCCCCCTGAGCTGGCAGATAGGGATGGGAAGCAGAATGAAGCATCCATAATCCAAAAGGAAATGATTAGTGATCTGCTACACCACTTAGTTATACACAAGTCTATGGGACCGAATGGGATCTGCCCATGGGTACTGAGGAAGCTGGTGAAGTGCTCACCAAGCCATCATTTATCACCTTCCATCATTTATCAGCAGTCCTGCTAAGCTAGGAGATCCCTGTTGACTGGAAGTTAGCGAATGTGATGTTCATCTACAAGAAGGGTCAGATGGGTGATCCAGGGAACTACAGGCCTGTCAATTTGACCTTGGTACGAGGGAATGTCACGGAGCAGGTCATCTTGAGTGCCATCATGTGGCATGAGGCAATGAGGGCATCAGGGCCAGCCAGCATGGCTTTATGAAAAGCAGGTCCTGCCTGACCAGCCTGATCTCCCTTCCCAGCCAAGTGACCCACTCAGTGGACGAATGAAGGGCTTTGGATGTAGATTACCTGGACCTTAGTAAAGCCTTTGACACTCTTTCCCACAGCATTCTCCCAGGGAAAACTGGCTTGGATTCATGACTTGGACAGGTGTCTATTCACTGGGTAAAAAACTGTTTGGATGGCTGGGCACAGAGAATGGTGGTGAATGCAGTTAAATCTAGCTGGCGGGTGGTCACTCGTGGTGTTCCTCAGGGCTCAGTATTGAGGCCAGTTCTGTTTAATGTCTTTATGAATGATCTGGATGAGGGGATTGAGGATACAGTCAGTTTGCAGATGATATCAAGTTGGGCCAGAGTCTTGATCTGCAGAATGGCAAAAAGGCTCTACAGAGGGATCTGAAGAAGGTCAAGTGCCAAGTCCTGCACTTGGGTCACAACAACCTCATGCAGATCTACAGGCTTGGGGCAGAGTGGTTGGAAAGTGGCCCAGCAGAAAAGGATCTGGGAGTGCTGGTTGAACAGTGGGCTGAACATGAGCCAGGCAGCCATAAAGGCCAAAGGCATCCTGGCCTGTATCCAAAATACTGTGGCCAGCAGGACCAGTGCAGTCATTGTCCCACTGTACTTGGCACTGGTGAGGCCAAACCCTCAAATCCTGTATTCGTTTCAGGGCTCCTCACTTCAAGAAAGACATTGAGGTGCTGGAGTGAGTCCAGAGCAGGGCAATGAAGCTGGTGAAGAGTCTAGAGAGTAAGTCACATAAGGAGCAGCTGAGGCAGCTGGGGTTGTTCAGCCTGGAGAAAAGAAGGATGAAGGGAAACCTTTTTGCTCTCTATAACTACACAAAAGGAGGTTGTAACAAGGTGGGGGCTGGCCTCTTCTCTCAGGAAACTAGTGATAGGACAAGATGAAATGGCTTCAAGTTTGTGCCATGAAGAAAAATTTCTTCATGGAAAGGGTTGTCAAGCACTGGAACAGGCTGCCCAGGGAAGTCAACATCTCTGGAGGTGTTTGAAAGATGTGTCGATGTGGCATTTAGAGACATGGTTTAGAGACGGACTTGGACAAGGTTTGTATCTGGACTCAATGATCTTAAAAGTCTTTTCTAATCTAAATGATTCTATGATTCCTTTTGAATATAACACAGTTCAATAAAGCATGTAAATTATCTGCTTAATTTTGAATATCTTTAAATCTCACCACTTTCAACTAACACATATGTACATGCTTAAAATGTGCTTAATTTATTTGCTGAAACAAGGCTTTTGTCTTCAAAAGATTATATGCCACCATAATACAGAATAAGTATGTTAATATGGCCAGGATTTATTATTACAGCACTGTAAAGTAGAAATCTTGATCCCTACTATATTCAAAATTTGAAAAAATAGCTTTTATTTACTTATTCCTCCAAATACTCTTCATCTTAGTGGCACTAAAGACACATGCTGTTCCAGAGTTTCTGGTTCTTAGATATGTTTGCAACTCTAAACTGTACAGCTGTTACACTAGCCTAGAGTTCTCAAGAATCATGTAGGGAAAAAAAAACCAAAACACCTACATATAAAACTTACGCTTTTAGTTCCTCAACATCTGGGTTATTTTCTGGCAAGACTCCTATTCCTCGACCGTAACAGGTGCCACCATGAAGATGAAATTCTATTTGCGAAGCATCTTCATTGTCAGCACTTGCTTGTTTCGCATGAATGCTGTAAATTCTCAGAAAACTTCCAATCTGAAAAAAAAAACCAAAACAACTTCGATAGCACAAAGCTAGCATTTATGTGGAAAATTCTAGATTTCTAGGCCTCATAAAGCTTCTTCTCTGTTTGAACTGAATCACGTAACAGCTGTAGTTGTCAGAGACCTCTGGAGAATGCCTCATTCAACCCCTTCACCCAGAGCAGAGTCAACTAGAGCAGGTTTCTTAGGGTTGTCTCCAGTTGGGTTTTGGATATTTTCAAATGTGGATAGTGCAAAACCTCTCTGAGTGACCTGTTTGTTTTGCTTTATCAGCAAAGGGTGATTCAGAACCAGCATAAGCCTTCTCAATAAATCTAATTCTCAAACACATTTCAGAAGACAGATCAAACGAGTCCATACATTTCTTTCCTGAGGCCTCAGTTTCCCTTCTATTTTCAGAACAGAGTCCTCTAGAGGCTGGCATCCTGTGATTTGTCCATGGATGGCCACATTCAGCAACTGGCCTCATGTCCATCATCATGCATGGCTTTTTATCTCTTCAGGTGTACATACAAACACATTTGCTTACTCAGATTTCTTTATCCCATCTTACGCTTACAATACAGATAACATTTTTTTTAGGACCAGAAGAAAAGACAACACAAATTAGAAATTGAAAGATTTTGGCACTCCTTCTAACTCTGCTAGATCTTCTCCTCAAGTACATTGAGAATATGCTTCTTGTTTTGCTTAAAATTATTTTGTGTTTTCTGAAACAGTTTTGTTAAGTAACAAAAATGGACTTAAGCTAACTTATACAAGCACCTATTAATGAAAGAAGTTATGGAGTGATGAACATGGAACACATCTTTATAACCCTGCTTTTATTTCAAAATACCACACCCATTATCCACCTCAAAAAAACCCACACATCCAACCAAAAAACTAAAATCTACGTAAACTATGACACAAAACCAAGGTTCTAAAGGTAGATAATATGGAGATTTATTTTTTTAAAATATGTAACCTAACATCCACTTGACAGCTGGCAAACTACACACATTCAACAACCTGGATCTATATTAATTCTAAGTATTTTTAAATAACTCAATATAAATGATAAATTATTTTAAATTTACTTCAATTAAAATTAATATTATAGCAGTCAAGACTGTTAAGTCTTATTTCAGCTTTAACTGTAATCAGTGGAAACTTAAGACTGGATTGGCCAGGTCTTAGTACAACACTTATAACTGTATGTATACACGCATAAAAAAGCAGATGGAGCAGCAACCTGTGTCTGGGAATCCTCCTCTATCAAGGAACATACTGTGACTACGTAATGCTGGTATCAAACTACTTTTAAACAATAACCGCATCTGAAAAAGGCAGCATATTTTCCAATTCGGGCAGCAGGGACATAAAAACTGCACTTCAGCCTGCACCTATTTTGCTTCTGGCATGGAGCTCTTACCAGAGTTTTAATTGATCTGTGCTGTTAGGGGGCTGCTCATTTTGTTCATTCAAAGCATCACCAGGACAGCTTGTGCATTTAGATGGCAGTTAAGAGGCTTATCCAGAAGTTTGGGTTTTTTTCCTTTCTAGATACTGATTTCACTTAATTACGGTGAATATCCAAAAATACAAGGGGTACTCATATTAGAAAAGCAATCTAATGACTGTGATAAATGCCCTGGGAGAAAGTGTGGGTTTTTTGTTGTTGTTTGTTTGTTTGTTTGTTTGTTTTTTATTTCTTAGCTAAGTTCTGCTTATGAAATAACCTTAAGTTAATAAAACAGTGTCAAACTACTTCCTACCCCCAACTAATTTGCATATAAACAGGAAAAAGTTCATTACTGACAGATTTTTTTCTTTTAAAAAGAACGCACGAAAAAAGTATTTTCTCTATGCACAAATATAAAAAATTAAACATGGGAGATGAGAGCTCAGAAGCCAAAAATAAAAAATGACGGGTCTGCCTTCAAACTTGTGTGCTGAAATTCATGCAAAAGTCAACACATTTTAGTGCAACACTCACTTCGCAAGATTTGTCATCACTATAAAATAATCTTTCTATATATGCATGTATTAGATTATTTTCTGAAAATGTTATTATTTTATGTATTTTAATATCACTTAGAACCATAATAAAGAGAAGCATTATAATCAGCATTGACAAATACTGAAAAAGTCCGCAGAGTTCTAAATGTCAACCCAGAGCTGCCTGTGCAAACAGGGTGCCATTTCCATGGATTCCTTCGGGTGGCAGCCTTGCTTACAGCTAACAGCACTGAGCAGATTGTTATGGATAAAAATGTTACTGTGTTTCTGTTGTTTACAGAATGCCTGCAGACTGCGCACTTTATATACTTGACCGAGAAGAAATTATAATCTACATTAAACATGATTTACATAACCATCACTAAAATATAGTACAAAACCAGCTCCTTACTTGATTTGACAGCAGTTCTGTTTATGAACTACCTTTTTCATTTAGAGCAAGTTCATTTAAAATGAATTAAAGCAGAATAAAAGCATTTTTTGCAGTAGTATAAAATATACTAACACCCTATTTGCAGTCTAATTCAAATATGACTATTTAAAAAATACATATTAAGAGCAGAGAGAATTAAAATGCAGAAATCACATACGCAGTTCCCTATAACCAGCCAACTAATACAACTCTAGCATTGGAAATTCTCATCATTATTTCAAAACTTATAGGGTTTTGTTGACATTCACACTGATGAATTCAGAACAGCCATTTATCATGGCAGGTAAATGTTCATGTTGGACCAGAAAGGCAGTCATGACATGAAGCTGTCTTTATCTACAGGAATCACTTAACAAATTCATCTCTAGTCATTTCTATACCTTTTTTTTATGTGTTATTATATTAAATGAGATTTGTCATTTTTATCATATCAACAGGCTAATTTTATGGAGTAAATGGTGCACAACTTCTTGAAAATGAGAGGAAGTATATACACAGCATTTCGGCACAGTCCTTTGCAGTACCTAAATACCAACCTAAATCGATTTAAGAGTTTGAAAGACTCAGGGCTGGGACTAGAGGGTGTTGTCTCTTCTTTTTTCCCCTTTTAATAAGTAAAAAGACAGAGGTATGGAGAATACCACTGACAGGTCAAAGGAATGCTACCTAGGTCTGAAAAATATGAAGCTAGGTATTACAGCCATGTAAGTAACTCACTGAACTTTTAGGTTGAAAATGTGACTCTGGCACTAAAAAAGCAAGACTTCTTGGTCCATCCTACTATCAAAAATGAGATGACATTTTATATGGTGGGAGAAACAGCTGACAATATACAAATTCTACATCTGAAGATATGTGACACAAAGCAAATGCTGTGAAACTACACACTAGGACTCGTATCTATTCACAAGGTTAACTGTTGTAATTGTACTATCCAGAAAATGCATGGCAACACAAACTTGATGGTTATCAAGCCGTAAGAGGATGGCACCATACCACATATTCAATGAATGACAGAACATAAGGGAACCCCTAACCAGCTGTGGACAGCTGGACACCTACTGTGCACTGACTTGACCACTGACGCTCGCTCACCTCGATGCTTACGATCTAAGCAACATGCTTAAGATGGAGAAACTCACATCACAGACCTGTTCCCAAATCCTATGCCAGTGTCAGTGAATCCTGAGAACTCTGGGAAAAATTTGCACAGGAAAGCCTGAAGAATAACAAACTGCAACCTACAGGGAGCAACTGTATTCCAGACAGTTAGTTGTAGGCTGGGGTGCTGCGATTTGGGAAAGAAGACACAAGACCAGCAGGGTTCAAAAGCAGGGCTGCAGATCTCACCCGGGCAGTGCTCAAAGCCCATCTGTTTAAAATAGAGGGCTATTTAAGGGGTAGGCTGGGGAGGATTCTATCAACTGGGAGGAGTATGCAAAACTGGGATATGTGATAGGTAAGGAGAATATGCATAAACATTAAGGGGAAGGGTTGCAATAATGATGTAACTCGGGGAGAAGCGGATTGGGTAGGGCAGATACAGCTCTCTAAGCTGCCCAATGGGGAAACAGTGAGTAGCTCCAGGGAGCAAAGACCATAGCAACAGGGTGTAGCAACTTGGAACTAAGGCTTCAACCTAGCAATAGGTTTAGCCCAGAGTCTTTGAAAGTCAGTCTCTTAAGCAAGTGTAGATTCGGTGCTTTTCTCTTCCACAAAGTCTTTTTTCCATTGCTGGTAGGCTTTTTCCTCATCATGGCCGTCTCCAACACTGGGGTTCTTAGAGTAATGAGAAAGCCTAACACACCCCAGGTAGCCAGAGGAAGAGGCAATTTCAAACAAAAACAGTGAACACCATTTGCTTTGCTTAGTTGTAGTTCTTGCTTGTGTCTTTATGCCCCAGGAAATAATCTCCATCAGAGATGAGATTTCTAAAAATTCCTTTTGTGTTCTGTCAAAGCACCAAATGCTGAAAAGCCACAATCTTACCCAGTAGGAAAGGGAGGCCAGTAAATACAGGGAACAAAAAGTCTACTTATGGTATCAACAGCAACATATCTTCAGTGTTACTAAAGTTCTCTCCACTGAAAATTGTAAGTATTATTTGGCTGTCTTGGAAAATGGGATAAAATGCTCAAATCTTCAGTGTTCTCCAGACAGATGACCTTAAACAAGGAGTTTTTAACAAACTCTTGCAGCAATATCCCTTACTCTCTGCTTCAGCATTTGCCAAAAATTCACTGTAATACATTACCCACTTTCTCTAGCGTGCACTGCTTACTCAGAGCTTCCTTGTCTGATACATGTGCCTACAGATACAATTTTAAAATATTTCAGGTTTTTTTTCAATCTCCCTTTTGTGTTTAACACGGCTGTGTAAAACGGATTGCTCCTACATAAAATGTCATTTCTGAGCTGCAACTGTCACTGCAAACAGTACACAACAACAAGGGAGAATGTAACCTAACAATTCCATAACAATTTACATAAAAGAAGGCAACTGTAAGCTACTGTCAAATGCAGAAGACATGGCTGAAAACTAGCATACTTTTACTGTTTCTGCAACCATAAACTGGCAAAACATCTAATCACACTTAGGAAGGTGCACACGGATACAAGTAAACACTCTCCAGTTCCATACTTCTACATAGATGAATTTTTAAAAAAACCTTTGCAAAACAAAACCCTGAACTAAAAAAAAATTATACAGATTTCACTTTACTTTCATATGATATGACATGATTTCCACTAGTATTTAAAACCCCTCCATTTTAGGGACAGTTCCCCCAAAATTTTATTATATTCATATTTTTCTGTGAAATAAAATTAATTCTACATGTTGCAACCTGAAATTAATAAATACTTCTGAAGTTAATTGTTAGCATATCAGCTCTTTTCTTCGATAACTTCACTAAGACAATCCACTAAAAAGTGGTGTTTGAAAACAATCTAACTTGAAACTTCTACAGCTTTCATGACTGAAGCTACTGCAACACAGCCAGGAGAAAAACAACTTGCATTGCTCAGAAGATCAAAGGAGGTTTTTTAACAATTTCCTACGAAATTAGAGCTTCTACTACACAGTGCAGTATCCAGCAAAGGTACAAATCCTTTAGAAATAAGAACAGGCAAACTCATAGGAAGTAAAAAATTGAGAGAGCTGATGAAGACATCCCATCTATCACATATTCAATAGGAATTCCTGAATATAAATGTGGGAGAGCAAGTATTAACCACTATTCAAGAAATGATGTTTTATTAATATTAAAATATTTTCCCTTTAATTTTCAAAACATAATGCTTCGTTAGAACATCAGTTATTCATCAACAGATTACACCAGTTAGCAAGTGAGAAATTCTGGAAGAGAACTTGGAAGTTATGAAATATTTCTGTCAGTTTTGTTATAAATTCTTACACAAATCCTTACACTTATTTTGCTATCTGTCATTTACTTATGAATGGATGTTAATTTATCAAATTGATTTTATGTCTGCCAATAGCCTAGGCCTAACAAATTACTTATCTTTATTTTCTAGTTAATGTTTTCTTAAAAATGATCTTGGATACAGAGGGCAAGGCATGAAATGAAAGATGTATTCTTTGCTAATTTCCTGTATTCAGAAGCAAGATGGCAGTATTGCTGAAGATCAAATGTTTAATTATGTTGTTTTCTCTATCTAAGCATAATCAACATTACTGATCCACTAAATGAAGATTGCACTGGAAACTGCAGAAGTTTATAGAACCGAAAATCTTCTATTGACATTAGAATTAAGAGTCTTAAATGGGTCTACGAGCTTTAACCCTACTTTGTATAATTTAAAAATAATTCTAAAGCATAGAATACATTTTCTGAGTTCATTATTTTCACAGGATTATATGTTATATTACAGTTTCTGGAAAGAACGGCTTAATTGAAAGAATTTTTTCACAGTAATTTTCGGGTAATGAGGCTGTTTAACACATGTTGAAGGAGTTTTGCATTCAAATAAAAGGTACGGGAAATACAGTGAAAGATAAAGAGGAACATGAAACTAATTATAGCAGAATTGAATTAATACATTCTCTGAAGTGAGTTCTAAGCAGAAAATAGGCCATGAAAAGAGAAATACCGAACTGTGCATTACCTTAAGTGATTTTGCCAGTTGTACATGGTTATCATAGACTAGAATGTCCACCATTAGGTTTCTCAGCTGATGAAGAAAAACCTTTTCTCCTTCCAGGTCTTTTGTTTCCACAGGTACTCTCCATGTTGGATAGGGACATTTTGTGCCATCCCATACCTACAAGGCAAATGAACTACTTCAGTGTGTTCAGAATACTTTAGATTCAGATTTTAAGTAACTTTTTAAAAAACTTTTTGTTTGATTAAAAATCAGTAACAATAAGAAATCCCAATTGTAGTCTTAGTCTAAAAGTACTTAAAATACTTAAATTAGACCTTATGGGATTTTTCTAATTATTATTCCTTACAGAGCATAAAATAACCTCTATTGAGAATATGATCAAGTGCTAAGACCTAGACTTTGTTAATATTAAAAAAAAAAAAAAAATCAGTTCTAGCAAAACCTCAACTGTTTATCCAGCAGTTTCAACCATTAGAATTCATCATGTGCAGAACTGTCTATACTTAATACTTTGATCCTGGTATTGGGGCTTTTTAACCACTTCAGTATGTGAAGACTGAGTACACAGTATATATTGACTTAATTACTGATGATCTCCTATATTAGGATACACTGCTAGTTATCTAGAACATAATAGAAAAACATCAGTACTTAACATACCCTTATTAACAACAGTTCTAAAAATCGTTTGCCTAAAGCTAAACCTTTAGTATACTCCTAGGACTGAAATATCAATCGAATTATTTCTGAACGTTTACCAACAGGCTTAGCACTTTGGAACCAAATTTTACTACTTAAACCAAACATCATTCTGTTAACTATGGTTTCCTGAGTTTCTGAAGATAGACTGTTCTCAAAAAGTATACAACAAGAAAAATGGTCTGAAATACTGGTACAGTAACAGAAAAATCTAGAAGCATTTGGAGCATTATTTTGAAATGCTGCATTTCATAGGATTTCATGCATATAGGTTCGACAGAAGCTAATTTTCAGAGTTGGTGATACTAATGCACTTTGACCCATGAGTTATGTACTCCAGAGGGCAAGAAAAAAAGACACTGAAGGTTAATTTTTAAAGGGTTTCTACCTGTTATGCTTAACTGCTTTGGATCAACAGACCCACAGGAAAAGATCTAAGAATCAGCAAAGCTATGTATAAATACACTGAGAGTAACTCAGGCTGGAATACCCATCCAAAATCAAGAGAAAAAAGGGAATTTCACTGTTGACAGTGAAAATGACCCATAACATCAAATTAATGTTGCCAAGTAAGAATGTATTCTGGAGGACCAGATAACGAGATGTTATATGCTGCCACAGATTAAAAAAAGCCTATAATCTTCTGATCCGGCACCATGAAATACTTGAAACCGCCTTTGAAAGAGAGGTTACCTATTGCTTGAATTATCAAATCTTTTCCAGAACTGAGCTTGAGAAACAGATTTAGTGCATATCTATTAGGAATTTAGTCACTTTGACAAAATAAAGAACCTTAAATTTGTCAAGTTTTCCATTATTATTTCAATTGGCTTTACTTGGGACACTTTGGTAATTTAATTCTATACTGGAGAGATAGATCTGACAAATGGATTGAAATAACCTGTACGCTCCCTTTTCAGATAAAGGGATGGTGACTTAGTTTTGAAATGTCCTTCAACAGACGAATTAATGGGGCCAGTACCAGCACCTTTTGGAGGAATTTATAACAACATAAGCTTTCTCCACATGAAAAAAACCCCCACTTTGCAGAAGTAGATGGTTTCTTTTTTTTTTCTTGCACAAATATGAAAACAGATCAAGCTCTTTACCTCAAGGAGCTTGGCAGCATTGCTTTACTCAAATTATGGATGAAAACATGAAAACACCCTGGTTTCAAACTGACCTAGTTTCAAAAATAAACACTGGACAAAAACCCAGCACTGGTTAAATTAATTCTGGATGAGAAACGGCAAATTGTTCTTTTACTAGTCATGAACAGCCTGGAGCTAAGTTAATGATAAGGTTTGATCACCATGGTTGGCAAAACACTGAAATGAAAGAGACACAATGATACCTGTTTTTCACTTCAGGAGACTATGCTCATTGTATGACTTAATGTACATAATTTAACTGACAGACAGAAGGGAAGAAAAGAATAACAGTAAAACTCTTATGAAAGGCATAAATGACAGAATAATTTCTAGTGTGAACTTTTGAGTCTCCATCAGTTTGAATACAAAAATTCTCAGAAAATGGTAATAATCAAATCAGCGATACCATCTCTATGCCGCATCCACCTCAACTGTTGTGCATGTAGCAATTAATTTACCAAGTATAATTTAAATGTTATGCTATAGATGATGCACAAAATTGCTGAAATTTATTTTAGTTGTCTTTGAAGCCATCCCCACTTATTACCTGGGCTCAATGCTTAAAATAATCATGATATTTCATATTATAATCAGCCCCTACTATAACTGATATATTTGGAATAATATGATAAATGTAAATCACTATTATAAAATGCATAACCAAAAGAATACAATAAAATAGTTTTTAATGACCACTGCATTTGAGCTGGCATTGACTTGGTTGTTTTGCTTGATTTTTTTCGTTTAACAAATCAACAAAATAATCAGAGATCTGTCTAAAAGTTTTTAGAAAGATTTCCCTTTTATCATGGCCAATATTTGATATAAGATACGGATTTTGCCATTGTTGAAAAATAGAGGAAATTATCAACAGCATATCAATGTTAATGTAGCATTTTTAAGCTTGTCTGCCGTATTTTAATATGCATCTAAGTATTTAATATTTTATAATGCTAAAAATACATACTGTCAAAGGAATTATGTATCAGAGAAATTCATCTATCATTATGATTTCAAACTTTTACTTTCCTAAGTCTACCCTAAGATTTCCCCAAGTCATTACCTTTACTACAAAAGTGACAAAATTTGAATCTTACAACACAAAAAAGCATGTAAAAAAATATTAATAATTTAAGAAAGCACTTGTCTCTATCACTGCAAAGGGTCCTTCAATGTTGAAGATATACTTATCAATTAACAACTTAATTACAGACCACAAAGTTCTGAAATTTTACTGGGTCTCATTTGACATGTCTTTCACAAGGGATAACTAAAAGGAAGTGTTTGTAACAGTTGCAAAGCATGTTACAGCACACACTTAAGGTTTGTTTCTGTATGAGAAAAATCTTTGCTGCTTTAATGAAGGAATAATGCCATGTGCTGTATCTAAAAATAACGTAACAATACAGTTTAACACATTAGAACCAATAAATAATTTTATGAAGTCATAAAATGGAAAATAACAGCTTGATCATCACTCACATTTTAACAATCAACTTAAAAAATAAAGAAAAATAAAAGCAGAGGAGTTTCAGAATAACTTCAGACTGATAAATCTGGAGCTAAACCCAGGAATATTATAGAGACCTCCCTTTTATATAGTTAATGTTAAGGATCACCCTTGGATATTACTATCCTGTTGTGTGGCACTAGGCATTTTGTATTTTCAGTGCGCACTGATGCCCAAAGTGCTTATGTATAACTAAGAGAAACTACCTAGAATCCATCATGACAGATAACCTAATACATTCATTCCTTTTTTAGACAGTGCTACCTCCTACACTAATCATACCCAGCAGACTCAGAAAAACAAGCCGTAAATGCTAGCTAAAAAACAACGATGAAGTTTAAAACAAACATTTTTCAAGGTTAAGAAATCTTGCAATATTTATCTACAAATGTGAAACAATGATCCATACAATGCCATCTTACTAAACCTCTCATAAAAAGCAAATCAGGCAAACAACTTCAAAGAGTTTTGTGATTTCTGTTTTGCTTTCATAGAAATAAAATGGCCCATGATCACAAATTTGCTTACAGTCAAAACATTTATCTACAGAACATTATTTCACAGAATTTCACAGAACATTCTGAGTTGGAAGGGACCTACAAGGACCATCTTGAATGAATGGCCCGTACAGAGATCAAACCCACAACCTTAGTGTTAATAGCACCGTGCTCTAACCAAGTGAGCTAATCTCAGGGTATAAATTCATATCTCTGTTTTATTGAAAAATGTATCACAACACCTGAATACATAAGTCTAACAAATTATTAAAAAAAAATAAGTCTACCTTTAGAAGAAAAGAAGATCCATCCACTTTCGCTTTTCCTACCAGCTGGCAAGTGAGATCGAAGAACAGCATTGGCTGAACACTAGATAATTTTGCTGCTGTTCCAGAGATGGAAATATTACTGGCTGCCCAAACACGTAATTCTTCTATTGTTTTATGTTCTTCATCCATAAAAGTGTACATTTTGCTAGAAGTTCGAGGAACTACTGGTGCTCCTACAGTTCCATCAAACGTCAAGGATGCAAATCCCCCACTGGTAATTCCCTGCACTTGTCCATTGTATTCCTTGATCTGTTACAAAAAATGAATGAAAAACAAGTTAGCACTGCATGGAAATAAAAATACATTTCTGCTTTATCATGTGCATAAAGAATGGACCATCAATCATTTTTGTTTCTGGTGCTATGGGGAGAACAGAATAAAAAAACAAAACAAAACAAAAAAATAACGTTAACATAAGAAAACAAAATAAGTAGGCAGAAAATATAACCTTACACAAAAAAATTTTGAAGAGGCAGACTAATATACTTACTGTAAATATACTACCTGTAAATATACAACATCATTACAGAGTGTTTTATTCATATACATCAAAATATCTGTGTGGGGAACACATCAGGATTGCTTTTACAAATGGGGAGACTGAAGCACAAGAGAAATTAATTTTTACACGGCAGAGCAATGGCAGAGCAAAGTTATGGATTCCTGTTTTCTGCCTCTCACAACAGCCCTGTTTCCCAATATTACAGAACTGAAACAGAAAATGTCAGTTCTAGGAGATATTTTTTTCCATAAAGCAAACAGTGACCAGCTTTCATTCCTTGAATTATGAATGCAGCTTTCACAGTTACTCAGTGTCTACTGCTCTGAACATGGCAGCTCCCCTGAATCCTGCTGATTTAGCTGTGTATCTGCTACCATGTAAAACACAAGGTGTAAAGTTTGAAGCATTTTTTCAAGGATCTGAACTAGTCTTACTGCTCCCTGCACTTTACATATCTATCTATCTATCTATCTATCTATCTATCTATCTATCTATCTATCTATCTATCTATCTATCTATCTATCTATCTATATATATCTCAAAGCACTGGATGACTCATTATCCAGAAAAATCAAACTGTTTTGATCCATCCCTTTTTAATTTGGGGTTGCTTACCAAGTAAGTGATAATACTTATGAATATAGCATTTGTGAGACAATCTGGTATAGGATTCCCATTGCTCAATTTTCAAATGGTTGAAAACCCTACTGATTTGAAAGTGCAGAATATGAAATGTGTGTCAGAAGTTCTAAACAGCAACCTTTTGGAGCAAAACATCACCAGTTACTTAGGCCTATATTTTATAAACACACTGAATTTTAAAATGCACACAAATCAAGCATTCATTGACCTTGGAAATCCATGAAGCAATTCAATCTTGGTAAGAGGAACTCCTTTTATCCCTGCTACTTTGACATAATGCATAAATGCATTAAAGGTCATCTCTAAGATAAACTTTGATTTACTTAAGCATTCTCCAGACCTGACCAATGGAGCACATCAATTCACAGTGTAGTTTTCCTTCAGTGAAACACTGGAAAGCTTTAATCTTTTAACCTTTACGTTTGAATATCAAAAATACATGAAAAGCCAACAGACCAATCAGGAAAATACGTAGTTTCATAATCAATTTGTGCCTCATTACCCACAACCTGGAAAAAAACATTCCACTGTAAGATGTTATCTAATATAAACACACTGATTTACTTTAGTTGCTGCCACTGGTATTATATTCCACAGCTTCTCTAAACAGGTAACATCAAGATGGGAGGAAAACTCTTTCATCACTTTTACTTATTCATCCACTATCAAAATACACTTCAAGAGTATTTTTAGTATCTTATCTGACATGTCAAATTTTTCTCAAAGTGTTTTAGTTTCCAATATACCTACTCCTTTATTTCTTCACTCATTGTTTTAAATCATCATAAAAATATCTTCACTTCTTTCTTACTAAAAATTCTGTCCTAGTCCTCTGTCAAGGCTCCAAACCTTTCAGGAAATCAGTTCAAGAAACTACTTTGTCTCCCTGTGTTTCCACTAATATTTCACCATAAGCTATGTCACCTTTGTCCCAGATTCTTTATGTCATGTTTTGAGCATGCAGGAGGTTGTCTTCAAATACGCTGTACTTCTGACACCTCCCAGTACCCCCATTTAGTGAAATTGAAATCAGCCTTTATGCAGGGAAAGGCAATTAAAAAATAACCAAAGAAATAAAATATATAAGAAGGTAAACCTCAACTGTCATGATGAGAATATTACCAATGATCTTGAAGGCAAACCACATGTACCTTAGGCATAGGAAGGTAGACAAGCCACTGAGTGCTCTCAAATATAAACAGAATTCAACAATATTATTTAGTGACCAAAAGAAGAAATAGGAGAAGCAATTGTAGAATGGGTTACAGAAAAAAGTATTTCATAGCTGGAAAATTACTTATGTTAGACCCACAGAACAGACGATGGCCAACAGAAATTCTCCAGACTTGTCCTTTAAGAACAAATCATTGCTAAAGTGATCAGGGATCACTGGAGTGTAAAATGAGTAAAATCCATGGGAAAAAGTTATTCCATTATGGCATTCTTAAGCAGATTTCAGATCAAGTTAAGCAATAAGTTAAATTTTCCACAAAAAATATTCTGAAATTGAATTAAATTTAGGGAAAAGAGCCAACCTGGGACTTTTGTATATGACAACAATTCCCCTTCAGTAGATTTTGTGTCATTTCTAGAGGCCTTGGGGATTTTTTTTCAACTTGTTGGGGGGGTAGTGAGTGTGTGGGAAAAACAAGGAAGTGGGGCAGATGACTATTACTTTAAAAATTACCTGAGAATTTTAAATAATTTTAATAAATAATGCTTGCTAAATAAAAATATCCTCTGGGACAAAAATGGAGCAGATAAAATGCACTTAGCTTGTTCTAAGCAAACAAGTAAATTCCAATACATATTGCAGGAGTCTTGGCATAGTTTCTGTACACTAAAGAACAATAGGTGAAATGTCACCTTAACAAACTGTACAGACAATAAACTCTAGTGATTTCTGTGGGCTACAACAGTGTCCTGAATATGGTTATTGAAAAGAAGCTAATCTTGAAATATTTATAAATAGATTTACAGCAACCTAAAACACCTGATTTTTTTTTTTAACTGAAGCTGGTGTTATTCATCTCACTAAATGAAAAAGTGTGATAGTAAATATGTATAAAGCTAGCATAATAGCATCTCCAGGGTATTTTTCCATCAAAACTGTTAAATTGTAGAAGCAAGGGACTATTATGAAACCACTGCAGTCACAGATCATCTCAGAACATAAAAACCCAACATATACTAAGCTAATGTATATGTTTCCATATTATGAAGGAAGGGGGTTTTTTATGATTGTCACTGATGTTTGTATGCCAAAAAGTTTCCTGTCAAAAAAACCCACCAAAATGCATTTGGTATATTTATTTTTTTGTAAATGCTTTCTCATCTTAAGTAAATAGTCTAAACAGGTTTGCATAATACAACATACTGATTACATTTTCTTATATTTTAATAACGTAATCCTGGTGTATTTGTACCTCCAGCTATATGAACAGAGAGGTAATAATGAAACAGAGAAACCATTTGAAGTATAAATTAAACCATTTTGAACATGTTTAAATATAAAAAGAAGAAAACTCTCTTCAGGCACCTTGCAAAAGAAAGTTAACAAGGATGGAAATAAAATGAATTTTTATGAAGACATGATAAACGCACCCAGACAGTAGGACCATAAATTATACCTTATTATCTTGCATTCCTAAGAATTGCTGTCTGCAAAATAAGATTACTAGAAACATCTGCAGCAATGGAAATACAAATTAAAGAAGAAAATGACCAAAACATTGTAGATTTCATTTACCAATTCAATTCACTTGAACATACAACTATTTTGTGGAAAAAAAATTGTATGCAAAAAGCATATATATTTAAGCGAACTGAAATAATTACTATTTTGATATTAACTTTAGAAAACAGCAGGCACTGTGATACTGCTTTAGAAATACTCCTCAAAGAAAGTGGCACAGTATATTTAAGAAAATTCTAGTAAACTAAAAAATTACTATTTTGGAATATTTTCCACATATTTAAAATACGATCAGGTAACTTGACCAAAAGTACTGAGATAAAAATTTCAAAAAACATATGAGCAAACACTTCTGCTGTGTCTGTCTGTCAGTGCCTTCTACATTGTATCAAATAGAAGTAAGGAAAAGAAATCAACTTTCATCGGACAAATTGGACTAAACTAAAGGAGCAAAGACACAAAGACAAAGAAAAGTGCTAGCAAAGTACAGAAGATTGCTCCTGGAAATACCAGCAGACTGGCTCAAAGATCAAAGTGGGTAACACAGTGGAACAAATGCTGTGTTAAGTATTATGAGGTTTAGGAGAGTGATGCACGAGAACAGAGACAGAACAGAAATAAAAGGGATACCAAAAAAGGGAGTGTGGTACTTCTACATTGTTATGAAGCCACGCTCCATATATTTGATATTCAGATTCCCACTTCTCTGTGGACAGGCAAACAGCTCCGAAACTCTCTAGCAAAACATATATCTTACACTTGTAAACCTGCTGACCTTTGGAAGGAATAAACATCTATATCATGGCTATGAAATCCTTTTGCTCAAAGAGGCAATGCATTTATATTGTAGATCTAATGAGTTTGAATCAGATGAATATGCAATTGATAGCATGCAAGGAATTTGTTTTTCCTGCTGTTTCTCTAAATATCTAGGATGCTGCACTGGGCATGGTGGTATTCGGTCAAAGGTTCTCCTCAAAAAACTAATGCCAAATCAGTAGAACGGTGAGGCTCCTTACATGTGCTATATCAGCAGGTTTCCTAAGTAAGGAAAAAATAAATATTGGAACTGAGACAATATTATGTTTGCGTAAAAGAGAGTGCATACATAACTTCTCTGACAGTGGTCTTGTTTTGTTTTTTAATGTGTATTTCCCACACCTCAAAAAAATCCAGTATTAACCTACCATACACATGCAACTTTCCAATTCTTTTATTTTGACCAGACTCCTTTCTACTTTGCCCTTTTTCACTTATGCATTATAAAATATGTACTTTGTTTTCAGAAGCAATAAGCATGTTTTTATCTCCACTGAATTCCAAAAATGAGTGTTTCTGTGTAACATTCACCCCGATAGATTTAGAGAAAATATTAAAATTCAGCATAAGACTTTCCGATCTAAAGTTAAATTAATGAACTTCCAAGATTAACAACACAACTCAAGTAGTGATTAACAAAAAAGGTTTCAAAATCTAACTACAGTCTCATTCCACTCTAATTATACATACAGATGATCTTAAGGAAGCTTTATACTAACCCAGAATAGGCTAGCTAACTCATCTCTCAATTGTAAATATTTATAATATACATGAATAACAGAAGACTGTTTCCAAATCTTAAAAAGTTCTTTTTTAACAATCTCAGTGGTACAAAACTCAAACACTGGATAAATCTTACCACTTTTCACATTCATTGTCATGGGGTTTTCTTCTTTGTTCTCCTGCTACAGCATATCAAAATGTATACGCTTAGTACTAAAGATCTTTATCCCTTTTATCATCCTTTTATACAATCTTAAATTTCCTAGATGTCTCAAGAGTGTTCAAATATGCAAACTATTTTTTTCCACTGGCCTCTTTCATGACATCTATTTATTTCTGCTACAATTATTTTACATAAAAGGAAAATATATAGTTATGTATGGTTATGTTGCAAATTAATATACAGTGTGGTAAAATCATGTCTTTGGTCCTGTTCTGCACCTCTTTAAGTATGGTCCAGCATTACAAGACTTCTATTCAGTCCCTGTAGTGTGGTTCCTCTTCCTTACACAGTTGCAACAGGAGTTAAGAAAAACATCCAGCAGCAGCAGTATCAAAGCTAATAACACTGTTTCCTGCGTGACCTTTGATACAGATGAATAGAGTATCAGGCAGAAAAGATCAAAGCAGCAGCTCCAGCATTCTGCACACTAACAACGCCAGATAGATTTGTTTTTACAGGAGTAACTCTCCAGCTGACCTAAACTGCTCCACAACAGAAGCCCTACATGAACTCCTTTATAAAATCCTATTAGTTTTAAGAGGAATAAATTGTGCACGTTTATGTCAGTTAAACTCTGTTCATCTAGAAGTATCATCACGTGACTTTTGTCAAGTAGTTTAATAAATGTTGTTGAAAAAAATTCATAGTTTACTTTCAGTTTTGGTCCACACCATAATCATAGCTGTTTTATTAATCAGCTGCTTTATCCAATGTCTCCAAGTGTTAATTTCACTACATGTAGAATTAAATTATTTCTATGGTCCTCTCATTGCAGAAAAGCAAGCACATAAAATCCCAACATTCTAGTACATACCTTTATTCTATGAAATCGAACAATATCTCCAACTTTGTAAATTTTTGGTAGGGAATCTGGATTTCCACTAAAAAGAGTGCATGTTAACTTCACATTTGATGGATCCACAAGTGTTACGACTGAGCAATAATCTGTAAAATATGAAAGCGTCTGAATCAATAACAGGCATTATGAAATTATTAATACACAGATATTAAATTTGGGATGAGCACCCACATGGCCAATTTTTTTCTGCTACGATCTTTGTAACTATTCCACAGTTAATTTTTTTACAGTATCGTAACAACTGAAGTGTGGCCCATCTTGCCGATAATTAGCCCAAAAAACTCAAAGTGAAATGAGTGATTAAGCACAGGCCTGTGAGCCAGGAACTCACAAAACTTTCTATTCCACCTGCAACAGGCATGCTATTCTATCAAGTTTCAATTACTTTCTCCATAAAACGAGGAGCATACGTACAATCTTTTTCCAAGATTTATTTTTGCACTGCATTCTGAAGAGGTAATGAGTTCTACAAGTTCTAAAAGCAAATTAAAACATAAATTACATATCCTTCACTTCAACAAAATATGCAGGAGATATATATATATACTGCAAGAATACAGTCACACTGCAGTAGTTAGAAAATAGAATAAAAATCTGAAATGTGCCCTTTTGAAGTTAAACTTCATAGAATTGCACTTCTATTAATGACTTCAAAAGTAAAATCAAAAAAAGATACAAATATGACAATGCAAACCAGCCCAGAATAGAGCAGTATTTGCAGATGACATAAATGAAACCTGTATTTTCCATTTCAGCTTATAAAAGCAGAGTCAAAGCACACTTGCTCTTTCACATGGTAGCTGGTTCACCTGCCTGAGGAATGCTACGTACTGACCCCAGTCTCCTGCATCACCCATTGCCCCTCCAAGAGACACAGGGTAATCTGCAACCACAGCAAGGGGAGCAGAGACTAGAGGGGGGGGAGGAGTGTCTAGACTAAAGCTGAGCCTAGGAAAGGTGAAGGAAAGGTGTTTTCCGTAAGTGTTAAAAGATTTCTCTTTGTTTCTCAACTGAATAAGTTATTAAATGTTTATATTAACTGGCATGAATTAATTTCCTCAAGTCAAATCTGTTTTGCCCTCACACCTTTTCATTTCACAAAAATAAAAACCCAAACAGAAAAGCAAAAAAATCCAAATGATCAAAACCCCCAACTCCCTTTAGCTATAATTCTGTGAGGCAGTTAGTGATAACAACACTAAACCAGAGTTTAGTGGGAAATTAACGAAGTCACAGTTCTAAACAAAGTCAATAAAAGCTCCATCATGCATTTTAAAAAGATGCAGACATGTAAGTTGTTGCTAGATAGCTTTGAAAGAGAATGCCGTCACTCCAATAAATCTGACAGATTTGCCTTATATAAAAAAGATACAGGAAGGCAGTCAAAAGACAAAAATTGTCGTATGTAAACTCTGTGAACAGATTCCCCAAATATGAAGACAGATATGTTAGACTGGATTAAAATACCTGCTTGTATGTACACTGCCCATGCCTTCAAGAGAAATATTCTTCCATTTCCAGCACATTTCTTTAAATTTTACTATCATTTAAACGTAAAAGTTTAAATTCCCTAATGATTTGAGTGAATGAAGTGTTGAAAGAAATCCAGTGAAGGCTTACCAGAAATAAAACTACTTTTCCTACACACAAAAACCTCCAGTATTTCTATAAAACTACTACTCTCCTTATTTCCCAAGATTTTTACACAGACTCAATAATGATAAATTATCATCTATCGCATGCAAAAGTTGCTAAGCATCACTCTTTTGCACACTCTAGCCAAAGGCACAAGGTACGGTGCCACACAGAGCCTATTCTGACATTCTGTGCTATGAATGTCATAAATAAAGTCCCATCACAGACTGACAAAACTGCAAGTATTTACTACTGTAATCCAAAGATGGATTGCTGTGTTTCTTTGGGTATGAATTCTAGTTAACTAGAGGTTAACTTAACAGGTCAGCTGCAAATACAAGCAAAATAAGCAATTAAAAAGAAAAATCTATGGTTCATTGCATTACGGTCCTTTGAGGATACAGGGGAACATCTACAGTGCATTGATAGACTCCAACATTTGAATCAAGAGTGAAGTAAGAAAAATACTCCACATTAAAACTGTGGTTACTCTTTGATGCTGTGATTATAGAACCTAGTCAGCTTCACACATGTGCAGCTGCCTATTTAATAGCAGAAGTTAACACACTGCCTCAATTTTCTGTGCAATTAGCATGCTCATATAAGACTGATAATCATCCTAGTCAAAGCAGTATAAAATATTACACATGCTTTACATATCTAGAAACATCATCTACATAATACAGATTCTCTGTCTCTGTGACTTTAGTCTTCCATTTCTAACCATCACCTCAAAACATCACTTGTACAATAAACCTAATTACACTAGAGGTCTTTGAGAACAAAGCATAAAGACTGATTTTCTTTCAATGAAATTCTCATCCAGCAAGTCCTTTTGAAGGTTAAGAATAAAAAGCCACCTATCTTTTCTTTTCCAGCTGAAATGTGAAAAATATTTTCTGCTTACCTCAGCATCATTACAGTTCTGTGACTGAATTCATTTATTGAAAAAAATTATTCAAACAGAATTGCTGAAGTTAAAAACTGTCCCAGTGCTAAACAAAGCAATACAGTAAATGTCATTGGTCCAGCCTTTGATTTTGCTCAATAAACTTTCCAACAAAGCAAAATCCCCTAGTGACCAAACTAATAAATAAATAAATAAATAATGGAAGTTTAAATATTGGAGTCAATTTTTCTTTACCAGAGAAATTTACTCCACTGATTAACTTTTCTTTAAAAAGAAAATTTTACCACTGATAAATTTTACTTGTAATAACCTGTCTTAAAAATATGACACAAAAAAAGCACAGTTCAGTAAGTGTATATACTATAAAAGAAAGCTTTTTACTTTCATACTAGATTGACTCAGTAAAAGCACAAGACTTCAGCTGACACTACAGCGAACTCCAAATTCAAACTCTATTTTTTTTAATATACTTAATTGTTATGAAGTGGTATTCTCAGTCAGGCTTATCGTCATGTGAGGAACCACCAGCTACGGACAGCTCTCTGTAAGGATGCTACTTGTAGCACCCCAGAGTTGGTTTTTATGAAAACAAGGAGAGGTAAGTGATGTTTTGTTTAAACGAAAGTACAGTGCTATGTCTGTTTTACGTGCTTTTTATATCCTTTCAGACTAGTCCTTATTGTTCTTTAAGAAAACAATTACTTTAACTTGTTAATTAGTTTTTATTTTATCTCAGCTATTTGGTGATCAGTAGAAGGTTACATTATTTGCTTGGAGAATGCTGATTTGCCAAGCCTTTAGGTTCTGACTTTAAATAGTCTGAAATGCAAAATGTTTTGTTGCCCTGTAATAACATTGAAAAGCTAAAGTTTCCTCCACTACCATGACAGTTTAGGGTCATTCTTCAGGTTACAGCTTTCCTTTCATAAATGCACTGAGTGTTACATCAGTTATCGGCATGCTCAGAAGGTCAGCATCTCTCCACAGTGTACAGATACATAAAAACAAACAAATAAACACACAAAAATCCCAAACCCCACAGCTTCACATAACCAATTTATTTTTTGGTCATCATAAGAAAACCAAAATTGCCACAAAAGCTTTCCATATTAGTAGTTACTTATGTTGTAGGATTAACAAGTTGTTTAGTACTTACTTATTAAACATTTATTTTAGTTTTATTGAGGACTTCAGCAGTTCCTAAAAAATGTGCTTGTATAAATTCTTAAGGTGGAAAGAACTGATCACATTACAAATCCCCTTCTGGGCAATCACATATTCCTGAATAATATTTAAGGGGAAAACCCACTATCCTGAACTTGTAACTTTCACTGCAGAGAGATAAAAAGGATTTTGGCAATGTTGTTGGCAACTAGGGACTCTAAAGATGCCTTCTGTTTCTTATATTTCAATACAGACAAAAAAGACAGAAATTTTTGTAGCAAATTCTCTCTTCATAACTAACCGAAACGTTAATAATGTTTCCAAGAATAACTGAGGCCATTCAATACACAAATGTCTGTACTAACACCAAGCAGCTGAACCAGCTAATTTACCTTACACATTCATCAAGACAAGAAGTAATACATACACACTCCCATGCATATGTATATACAAACATATATTGCAGAAGCCCAAAAAAAACCTCTAAAGAATCAAACTGAAGATGTTTAACTAGAGCTTGTTACTTCTAACATGGTGATACCCTTTAGAAATACAAAAATTCAGTAAAAAACCAGAAGTGTGTTTTCTGCAAATGTTACCCTTTATTGATTTTGATTCTAAGAACTATTTCATAAAAATAAAACAGTTACAATCCAAATGCACGCCTAGGTAGGATAAAATAAGATTTTAATTCAACATGTGACACATGAATATACTGCATATATCTAAGAGAACAAGCTACGTAGAGGTTTCCCCATGAAAATAGGACATTACTTCTATGACTTAGTGTTAATCAGCAGCAAGGATTATTCTTGCTATAATTCTTCCTTGCATTATGGAAAACACTACTATCTACATGAAACAAAGAGTTGGGGAATCAGCAATGTCACATTGTAATGTCCTAAAACTTTCATGGTCAAGCACGTAATCCCTGTAATTGGACACTACAAAGACAGAAGCCCTTTTTCTCCTATATTGACTGTTTTTACAGTAAATCTCAAGGTTAAATACTTGAGATGTCCTTGGGATTAAAGAAGTGGAGAGAGGAGAAAATCACCTTTGTTAAAAATTTAAAGACTCTTAAACTATTGGAGAAAAAAAGTTAGAATATAGTTTTGAACACTTGCAACAGATTTAGCAGACAAAATCCCATCTGTCTGTTGTACCAAGCAGGACTGGAAGTACTTCCTTGGACAGTTTTCAGAACACAAAGTTCTCATGTACATTTCCAAGTACGTGTCTTGAGCTGAAGCATGCTTAGTTAAGACAACTTTCTCTGGAATAAACAATTTATGCTCATACTGAAAACTCATTTCTTCATCAGTTTTTAACATTCATCTAATGCAAAAATGGTAATAGAAATGATGAACATTTAATTATAAATTATATAAACTAACAAAGCTAAATTAGGTACCACTAGCTACCGCTCCAGTGGTACCCACTTTGTGGAAAACAGTGCAAAGCTTCAGTCTTAAGCTTTAATATATTTAAGAAGGAGCAGTTGTTAAATAAACAAATAAATAATTTTCCTTTGAGTTTTTACTACTTATGAAATTGAAGTGATTAAGTCACTCACAAAAATCTGTCCTAGCTGTTTCAGAGACATGTTGTCTTGAAAGTCAGTGCATTTAACTTCATTGTTTTTACATATCTGGAAAAAATGGCTGTCCTAATGACTTCCAGCAACCAGTGCTTGTCTTCAGGACGTTCAAAGTCCTGAGTTCTCCAAAGTCTTCCTAAAGTAGCTGGACAAATGACAAATCTGAACTATGTGATCCTTTAAGAACTGCCCTTCCACGATTTACTCAGAAAGTAGAAGTAGCACTTTCTGTATTTGATTAATTCCCTTCTTACTCTTTTCGATGTCAGCAATGTGAAAAAAGGAAACAAAACCTTTAAAAGACACCACCACAAAATTAAGATTTTGAGAAGCTCGCTACAGTGACAGAAAGATGTTGTTTGGCAGCCTGTACAAAACACATTTATCAGCATTTTACATTAAATACCAGATGACTCTTCTCTGCTCTGTACAGGTCAAGATTATACTTGCACCTTTACAATGAAGAATTTTACGGATTAATGGCACATCAAGCAGGAAGGAGTATCAGTGGTAAGATCTCACACACAGAATGTTTTGCTGACTCTTAAATTTGGTCCTTCTGTTTGAAAAAGCATAAACACTGTGTTATCATTGTACTTACATTAATATTTCAGTATTAACTGCAGCTAAAACATTTGCTATATTCACAGCCAACATGCACACACTTAATTTAGTACCTTACTAATATTTGCATTTCTATTTAGAAGTCAGAACAAATTTTGTGTTTTCTAATGCTTTGAGTTCCTGAAGATACTTTCACTTACCACTATTCCTCATTTACATCTAAGAATATCTGTTGTGTTTTAACTTTCTTAATGTAAAACAATCGGAATTTGTACTTCTCTGCTTTTACTGGGCTACAGTATTATCAAACACCAACTATTTTCTGAACTGTGACATCTATCTTTTCCATACCTTTCTCTAACACCTATAATTTGGGTTTTTTCTATATCAACCAATTAAAACAATATTTCATCTTCAAAAATGTGATTTATATTGATTATTAATGTTATCAATGACTATGCAGAATATGGTAATACTCAGTTTAACTTAGTCTCACAAGGAAAAAAACCAAACACATACTATATTTGCTATAAAAACAGATGGACCATTACTGGCTCAGTTCCCAACTTAATGACTACATCTATTTTTAAATGTTAACGTTTAAATTTGATTATCGCATATTCTTCAGACTTGGGTATTTTTATGTTTCAGAGTTATTTCGAGGAACATTACTTCCTTCTCAACATTGAATAAGAATGTGAAGCAGAAAGGTTTCCTAGGAGCAAGCCATGCCAACTGCTATAATAATTGGAATACATTTTCACAACTAACTGTATGGGAAGCACAGCACTGCTGTCCTGCAGACAGCAGGGCACTGGGCCTTGGTGCTGCCCATACATTGTTTCTTCTGTTGACACAGTCAACGCTATGCAAAAATGCTGATGAGGTCCCCAAAGTTATTCAGTTAATCTAATATATTCTTGAAAAATCCTATGCTGCTCTGCATAACTTAAAAATGGCTGCTGGCTGCCTTCAGTGCAGCTGACACTTGCTGAACGATGGCCCAGGGACCAGCACATGCACGTCCTGTCTTCTCTATGAACAAGTGCTGGACCGAACTGCAGCTACAAGTACAGAGAAGCCACACTTCACCTACAAGTGGGAGCAAGTCTTTCCTGTCAATAAGGTCTTTCATACCAGTGTATCTATTTCACTAGAATACTACATGCCCCAAAAGGAAGTAATTCAGCATGCCCACAGTGCAGAGTATACCAGCATGGTTCAGCTGAACATACTGAAGCTGGCAGACACAAATCTGCACAGACTCCCCAAATGTTCCTCCCACTCAAACATTAAACTGATTCAAACTAAGGCTGAAGATTGCTTGGTTTTCAAAAAGTGAAGCCATTAGTTGAACCTTATTTGGGACTGGAACTTTTTTTGGCTCTGCAAGCATGTTTGTGCACCTTTTAGCTGTTTAAAGCTACCAAACTGTAAGCAAACCTCCACTGCAGGTGGAGCAAGCACTGTGCTCTCTCTCTGCCTTGAGTTCATCACCTTAAGACTGTTGCTGGCAGGTTTTGAGCAAGATCAAAAAGATCTGTTCCCAAAAGGCTTTGCAGACAAACCACTAACTCTTGGTTCTGTTTAATGCTCAGTTCTAAAATTTCTGTATTTAGAAGCTAAATTCTCAGCTAGTGACATTATTTAAGAGACCTGCACGTGTAATTAAGACCATAAAAATCAAAAATCACCATCATAATCTGGGAGTTTTTTACTAGAATTATATTTAGGAGGGGGAAAAAAACCCACCCTCAAAATGCACAGTAACTTTATAATAAACAGAAAATATTTTGATTAATTCTGAATCAAGTATGAAATTCTACTGCTTATCCAAATTCAGCAGTGATATCACCTAGCTGTGTACTTACTGAGCACCTAGTGAAAGGGCACAATCTTCCAGCAAAACTAGAACAATAAGTAATGTGTTCACCTCATAGGAAAAAATTATTCAGTTGTTCCACAACTTTACAAATAACAAATATACTGCTACATTTGTAGCACATCATAACATTTCTTGTCAAAACCTCAAGGAAAAATTGCACACAGCTACGCAAGAATCCTTTTCCACAAGGACAGCTGCAGGGCTTTTGTAATTTTTTGGTTTTTTTGGAACAGGTCCTTTTCCTTATTTTGGTTTGACAATATTAGCTTAATATGTTCTTCATTTGCTATCTCCACCACTCTGCCTAAACTGACTCTGATATCCCTTAACTATTTGTTGTTCTGTTTCCTTGATATTAGCTGAGAACCACGGTCAAAAGATCATGTGAATTCGTTGTTCTGACTGTTTTTTAATGAATATAGTAAGAGATTTTAAAATCTCTTGAATATGGTACATACCAGTGCCTTTGCTAACATATGGAGGTTTGAAGAATTTCACAATGCCATACAAATTCACTATGGTTCCATCTTTAAGTTGATTCAGGGGAGTATACACATATTTTGGAGCAATAGACTGGAAAGGCATGAGAAAATGAGGAAACAGAAGAAAAATTATTCAAACATTCACACAATTTTGTCTTTTAACATCATTCATCCTTAGACATGTTTATTTCATCTTAAAAAGTATTACCTGTTTCTTTATATTTATTCACTTTAGATAAAAAAAAAATAAGACATTTAATTTCTTTTTGTGATTGCATCTTCTTTATGATCAGTCAACCAGTTAGTTCAAGTAAGTTTCAATGTATGAATCAGGTGAGTAAAAGTCATTATAATAAAGAACAATAAACCATAATTTTTTACTGATCCATTATAATATGTCCATTGAAAGGGCTTTTTAAAGCACATACATAAATAATTTTGTATTTCTTATCGGCAGTGTCACCGCACAGAATCATTGTCTTGGGCTGGGAGGAGGTTTACCTCTCACAGCCACTGTGCATATCTTCTGATTAAAATAGCGCAACTGTTGGAGAATTAAAGCGTTCAGGACTAGTTTCCACTGTTTAAGGACTATTCTCCTCTATCTTAAGGTTGCAATACATCCTGGTTAGACTCGTTTAATGAATATAAGTTCTGTCAAAGTGATTGATAACTGTGGTTTTCAATTACTATAGTGATGGGAAAAAAAAGCAACCCTTAAAAAAATTAACATGAAAACAAGCTGTATCATCATTGGTGCTGAATCTTTAATGTCATGATAAAGACCAGTAAAATTTCATAAACCAATTTCTATGCCTTTAATATACTATTTTCTGTAGAATTTTAATTTAGACACATAAAGGTATGTTCCAAAAAGTAATAAAACCTTTAAGATCAGTACCTGAAGTCTGATTTTAAATCAAAGGAAGATCCTTATTTCCTTTTTTTAAAAGCACAAGCATACAGTCTTATTTAGAACAATAATTACCTTTCTAGTTCATATTTTCTAAACCAACATGCAGTCTGTTTGGAGATTGAGATGGGAACTATACTGCAAGTATAGAAAATGTACTACTTTTTCATATTTTATTTTGTGTTCCGGGTATATTATTTGCAAAATTAAAAACTAAACAAGCTAAACAAGTGACTGCAGGGCTAAGAGCATGGAAGTAAATTAAACAGGAACAAAAATGAATTCCACACATTCTTATTTACATACAGTTAGTCTCATGTGATTTAAAAACATCCCAAATATAAACTCACCACAAATGCAGTTTCTGAAGCAGTAGCTGTTTTTGATTTAGTGGAAATCTGATTACAAAATTGAAGGCACTGCAAATACAACATTTGATAACTGTAAAGCAAATGTAACACTATAAGCAAATACAAAACAGCCTTACAGACAATTTTGCTATATGAATCACCTCTGAATCTAGCAACATTTTATCCACAGAATAAAAAATTATTTACTGCTGTTAGAGCAGTAGACAAAAGCTACTTCAAAATAACGCATACATTGTATGAGTTGAATGTAAGTTAGGTCATATTAGTAGACTAGCATTTGAAAGTTGTAGACGACAAATTTAAAACTGTTCTTGCTTAACACAGAATGCAAATGGATTTAGGTTTCGTACATATCAGTGCTTAGAGCAGATCTACTCTCAGTGACTTGTTACTCTCCTTTCAGGGAAAATAAAATAAATAAAAAAAAAAAGGCCAAAGCAAATTCACCAGAATGGGATAAATTCTGTTTAAAGATAGTTTCTGAGGTTTCTGAGCCATACTTATAAGCCAGATTTATGTTCAGTTTAAGGTCTTTTAAAGAATTAATCCTGGTGACCTGACGAAAAGCTGACGAAAAGCCAACACAAAGCCACTCACTATGAGAAACACAGGGCTCAGCTGCCATCCCGACAGTGCACCACAACCTGTCTGCCGGACACAGGGTCCCATGTCTCAGCTGTGCATTGTCCCAGCAGTGCAGACTCCCGCTAGGGATCTGGTTTTGCTCTCCACCCTCAGCTGCATTCCTCCAGCTAATTTTACTTTCAATTTTTTTTGTTTTAAACAGGCGAGTGAAAAGTCACAACTGAGAAAGTGAAGCACACAAAAAGTCTGATCATTTGTATTAATGTTAAGTATCCAACAAGTGTGTCAGTAAATTAAGCGCCACGAGTTCCATTCTGCGGTCAGTGATTAGACAGACACCTCCTCAGCACAACCCAGGCATTCAGTGAGTGCCTCACAGTCCTTGGGATTAGACTGTGTGTCCTGGGGTCTTGCTAAACTGAACGCCTCTTGTAGTTCCTAAAATTTAGGTGCTTTTACTCTAGACATACCTGGTCAGATTCAGGTCACAGTTTTGCTATCTGTTATCTTCAATGACACATAATCTTTTTACCTATATTTCATCACTAGCAACAGATAATTTCATGGAACAGTCTGCACTCCCATTTAAAATTATTTAGTTTCTAACTGAGCTGTGTGCCAAGCTTTAATTTCCTACAGAGGTCCATTCTGAAATAAAAATGCCTTTCTGAAATAATAAATAAAAAAAATAAGATTTCTTAAACTTAAAATTTAATTAGACAACAACTATACAGATAAAAATGAAGATCAATACTGTGAGACTAGTACAATGAATATTTTACTCAGGAAAAAAGGGTGAAATTCTCTTTCAAAAATTAAGAATTTAGGAATTCATGAAAACTAAAAAATATAGACCTGAAACCACTCTTGCATCCTCTACCTTCTTTGAATTACTGAAAAGTATTATGCACAACAGTGATTTTAGGAGCTCTAGGGATCTATCTAAAGCCAACTAAAGTCAAATTTCTGCACTCAACAAGTAGTTGAGTGGGAAATAATTTGGTTAGTGTTATTATAAAACTGCATGCACACATGCACGGACGTGCACAAAAATGTGTCTTGACTATTTCCTGATGAACAAGGTAAAATAATCTGCAGCATTTTAGTTTCTAATAGATTTTATGGTTTTTTCCACTATAAAGCAAAATGTTAATGTTTGTATTTCAGGGAAAAAAAAAAGGAAAAAAAAGTTGGGTACCCACGTACATAAATGACTGATCCAGCTTCTTCAGACACCTCCAGGTGACAACCATGTCTACCATCCTCTCTTGCTGTAGGCGATTTTATCACCTTAAATCCTGCAACTACAAAGGTGTCCTATAGGGACAGGATAATAAACAGAAAATTACATAGACTGTATCACATGCTCTATTTTAAACGTATGTGATGTGAAATTTCACCTTAAAGTCTCAAGATACTCAAGAAACAAAAATCCCAAACAAATTGCAAAAACTAATTTAGTTCTTCTATCCACGGAATTTATATTTCCAATGCCAGCAAGCTTTTTTCTTTTCAAATTCTGCTACAATTTTTGCACTCTTGATGCTACTGTGACTGAGTGCTATTTCTGACAAGGCCTAGAGGGAAAGCAAAAGAATTATTTCTCTTTGAATACATTGAAAATTGACTCCTTTCTGGTTAAGCTTAACTAAGGTAGAAAAGAAATCACACATCGAATCAGAAGTGACAAAACCCTCTTTTCTTGGAGCTTCTTTCTCATTAAGTTACAGCTGCACTTTGAAAAAACTCTCCTTGTAAATATTTTCTGTTTTGTTTGGACCAACATCTTCCAGTTTCTTCCTTAAGGGTCAAATAGGTGGGTCAATCAATAGGTAGGTTTCTGGTAGCAAAAGAGACATTATAGACTTCTCTGGCATAACTCCTGAGATTCTGGCATATGAAGCAATTATAACTGCACTTTCTCTGTAGCATAAAGTTCACTTTGGTATAAAGTTCCTCAGACACCACAAAGTGAACAAGAAAAGGAAGATTTAAAAGGTACATGATTCAAGTCCCAGCAGCAAGTCATGTTTTTAGCAGCAGCCTCATAAGCTAAAAAAGAAAAAGTGAGAGAAGATAGGAAATACATAAAATACATTTAGGAAATTAGATGTGACTAAAAAAAAGGTATCTGATACAATGTAAAATTCCTTTATAATCAGCTCCCTTGCAATGAGAACTGTACAGCAGGCCTGTACCAGTGTGATCCACTCTGATAAACATATTAGACTTGGACCCTATTTCTATTCAAGTTTCTACCAAAAGCACTTCTGTAAACTTTTACTGAATTAATTTTGTTCATGTGTTTATTTGATTACAACAAATAAAAGAGCTTTTTGATTACAGTTGACAGTTTTAGCCAAATACTGTGCTATGATGGTTCTTTTTTTGCTATTTCAGCAATCTGACAATGCTACTCTAAATGATTTAAGATCCAAAATCTTAATGTTTCATGCAAGAAAAAGAAAGGCTGCTAGATCAAGTGACAGTGATATATTTAGTTATTAAAACATTGGGGAAAAATTTCTGCAGAAACTGTAAGTTTAATCAGACAGTTTAATACACAATGAAACTACTTAGGGCATGGCGATTTTTAGGTAGCGTGATAAATGGGAATACAATGTATATTTTGTCTAGAAAGTACTAGGAAATCACCTAGAAGTAAGCCATGCTCAGAGCTAAGTTAATGTGTCAAAACAATGAGATAACTCAGTATGCCTTGAACCTCTGAACATGCCACCCTGCTAACATATATGAAAGTTGTTTTATTCTTTCCAGATACAAAACCACACAAATGCAAGCTCCAGGAAACTCTTTTCTTTCACTGTTGCTGATGCTACCCAGGATGTCCTTTCAACAGTAAAATAACCTTCAGCTAAAAAGCTATGCCTTGCCATACATTATGCCCACTTCAGCATTTTATTAGATTGCAGGCTGCACAGGATTCTGGGACTTGGTTGCTGAGTCAGGTTTGGAGCTCTGTACAGCTGACTGGACTTGTCCTGTTCTCCTGTGTCAGAAGGAACTTCAGAATTACATAGACTCAGCCTGTATACAGGTTGATAATAAATGGAAACTTTTTTGTGAATTAATCACTAATGATTACTCCCATGTAATATATATGCTATATGTACCATGACATAAAAAAAAACACTTTTGAAAGGACTGTGCAATTTCCATGAGGAAAAAAAGACAGCACAAACCTCAAAATCTAGTTAATACTAGCAGAAAGAACAGGTATATTCTCAGATTTGTCACAAATTCACAGTCAATTTTAACAGGTTGTTATTTACAGTTTCTAACCATGCAAAAATTTTTTGTAATATTTTCATAGTGCTTTGAAATTTAATGCTATATGTTTTTAATATCAATTAGTTTCCATTTCACCTTTGGCTAAGAAGTTCTCATAATTGCCTTGGGAATCAAAGCTATTTACATAAATTGGTGGATTTTCAACAGAAGAGTATTACATTGCATATATAGGTAAACTATCAGATTTGACCAACATTTTTAAACAGTGAAAAGAAATCCTATTCCCCTCATTTAAAAGGTGCGAAATACAGGAAGGACAATATTTTCCCTGATGCTTGTTCTGTTCCAGAATGAGAAGATTCTCAGGAGATAACATGGTTATTCACATTTTTGAAAATGGCCTGCTTCTCCTCCTAGGCTACTTAGCTAAAATTGTTAAAGTATGCCAAGAACAATATGGAAATTACAAAACACCAAAATTTGAAATTGCAGGCAAACAACAGAAAGTACTGGACTTCACCGAAGTAATTCTTTAACTGCTAAAAATTAGTGGTGTTTTAAAATTAAATCTAGTCCATAATTGCTGAACTGCAACTCTGCTAGTTTCAGAAATCATTGTTTCCTCATGTTCAGGTTCTTCCAAAACTAAAAGATCATTTGACACGTGGAAAGGATCACGAGGGTTCAGTTCACTGTGGAAGAATAAACTGATTTTAGCGCACTCTGGCCATCTAAGGGGTGTTGCCTGTGGGTTGTGGTTTCCTACTCAGCTCTTCAGCACCGATCTTCTTATCTTCTAATTGCTGCTTAGTGCCTTATTTAAGATTCGTATTTTTATCAGGACAAAACTGATTTGTTCTTTGAATGTAAAAAGATTCTGCAGCTTGTATGCTTAGCAAATTAGTTCAGAAACTTCCCTTCCTGGCTTCACTGTCAAAATTCCACGGATTTGAGAAATCTGTATAAAGACTGTAATTTGCCCAGAGAAGTTGTGGATGCCCCATCATTGGAAGCGATGAAAATTAGGTTGGATGGGGCTCTGGAGCAATCCAGTGTAGTGAAAGATGTCCCTGCCCATGGCAGGGTGGGTTGCAACTGCTTGATCTTTAATGGTGCCTTCCAGCCCAAACTATTCCATGATTTCGTGTGAATGCATATCACAAATGAAAAAGCACTAATACGAGCTCGTAATGTATTGTATATTAATTTTAATTTGATATTTGTCTAATATTGAAATGTCAGCAAACTGGCAAACAATCTAATAAAAAATATTAAGTTGAAGTAATTGTTTTTATCTTGTTTTCCTTCTTCAGTTGCAGCACCGTGTCTCACGAACTCACAGGCTGAGGACTTGTCAAAGGACCTGTCAAAGTCCTTTACCCTGGAGCTAATCAAACCAAGCTTTTATCCCTGACAAAGCACCCAGCCAATGAAGAAAACTGTAGGCATAGTTTTGAATTTATTTCTTTTTTCTAAAAAAAGGCTTCAGTGGAATTGTCTTTTAAATCAATTAAATTCTAAAATCTATATTATCAAATGGCAAAACATTCAAAGTATGAACATAAATGGATGACTTCCCTATTATCTGTATTCATGATCCTTTACTTATTAGGTAAACAGCACTGACAAAAAGACTTGCTTTATTTCAATATTACTGTTAGAAAGAATACACGTAAGCAAATTTTTTTCTAGTTCATATTTATAGATTTGAAGGGACTGAACAGACTATTTCTAATTTTAGTGATAGGCAGACAATGACAAGATAAGAAGTCAACACACAGCTGTGAAAAACAATTCCTAAAATAAGAATATGTGGTTTTTTGGTTGTTGTTACCCCATGGTGTATAACTTTTGCACAATCCTCTGCCATTTTTCCATATATTAAAATATTGATGCTGTTGATCCGGGAACACAAGTCATCCAAACCTAGAGTATGAAAAGCAGAAGTGAGTCCAATCACCATACCTTCTCCAAAACAAAACAGAATTGGGAAGCGCTTTACCAAACAAGTTAATCTATAGAGTCTAACACTTTTTCAATTCAATTAATCTACAAATAGAAAATCTTTTCAAATAGTTATACAACTGCTTTTATATGCTAACTATAGGTATATTGCTCAGTATATTCTTCATAAGAGGACCATTTAAAATGTGCACGTTGTACACCAGTATACATTACATAGAAATGATAAAGATTTCCACTTTACAATTAAGTGTATATTGTTAGAGAGGAAATATTACTCAGTCACATTTGATTTTTCACATTAACACAGACCCCATTGTAGAACTTACAAACTGAAGATATTCCAGGACATCAACGTATCAGTTAATAGCCTTCCAGAAGGACTGAAGCAGAAATTATGTTGCTACTTTAAAAGAGTTTTCTACTTTTCACTGTTTCAGAAACGTTAATGATTTAGATGTGCAAACTTATGTTTCCAGGTTGTGGAGAATATGCAGAAACTCTTCCCCCCTCCTGAACAGTCACACAAAATTAGCAAGATTCAGGGAGGTTTAGCATCCCTCAGAGAACCCTGAAGCCAGCAGGGACTCAAGTCCCATCAACTTCATTCACCTCTGCTAACAGAGGTCACAAGCAGTATCACTAGGCAGGATCTGCACCCCCAGGCAGATCTGAGCCTGCTGCTCAGTCACAGGAATTGGGAGGCTCAGAGGGAGCAACTGATGATTTTATAGGCATGGTAAGGAATAAGCTGAGTATGAAATAGCAGGAAATGAAGAGCTCCTTGAATCCAACAGACACCTGACAAATGACACTCTCCACCTTCCTGGCTGGAGGGGGCATGAGCTTTAAACTTAAAAGGAACATATTATTTTAATATCATTTATTACATGATGAACAATTTAGATCTTTCAAGGTTCTAGTATATCTACTGATATTCAAATACTTGAGTAATCAGGTGAAATTTAATTTTTTAATTGCTTATATTAAAACAGAATGAAACACAACTATTTTGCTGCTAATCAACACACTGACCTATATTAAATGTTCTCTTACATAGTATATGCTACGTATATTGTGTGCTGACTTATAAATACCATAAATTTAGAATGTATACTTAAATGTAGTACCTTGAAGAACAATCTTGAAAAAGTCTGTCCCATCTCTGAGTTTTGTTAATGGGTAGAAAAGAACAACTACCCCCTAAAAAGCAAAAATAAAATAAAATATTGTGAACTAAGACTATATGCCTCTAGGTTACTAAAACACTGGTAACAGCTGAAACATCTGTAAGCTAAAATAAGGTAGAAGTTAAGTGCTAAGTGCAAATTCCCATCTGAATTCCTGAAAAATTATTATAAACTGCTAATGACAGAATTGAAAAGCAACATTCTTGAGATATATAAAGGAAATATTACATGCCAATATTACTTAGATGCTACTGACTAGATGATAAATTTATATTAAACAATAAAATATTAGCTATGGAACTATATATGTAACTTTTATTAGTTACAATAATAGCACAAAAGGCTACAGTTTCAGCACAAAACCTGAAAGCCATCTAAAGACGTAGTGATCAAAATATTAAAAGATATAGCAATTCCTCCAAAAGATATTGGCAAAGGATTACAACATAAATATCAAAACAAAAATCACAGTAAAGATAAAACCAAATCAGGATAAAATATGCAGCAGTGAGTTTTTACTGTAGAGGCCTTTCAGAGTAAAATTTTTCATACAACATGCTAACTGAGGAGAAATTCAAATAAAATTCAACAACATTTTACTATCAGTTTTAATAAAGAAATACTAAGACTCCACAAAACCTCAACATTATTTTGCAGATGCTGATTTTTAAAACAGTTGACACCTAAGGCTCCTTACAAAACTCATTAGTCATCACTGTGAAAAGTAGGAACTTACCTGTTAAAAACAGAAAGGTTTGTCACTTGGATTTAAAATTACAACTTTGTTTAAAATTTCAATTAATATGTGTAATTGTTCTTGCTGAGATTCTCTTGAACTGTACTCAGGTAAATAAAAAACTACAGATTTTTTTTCTTGTAATAATGTCTTTGCAATGAAACAGTCACCTCAGCAACACTTGATGTTTACATATACTTTTTTTTTCTTACTAGGAAATTTCAATCCACACCAGCATGCTATTTACAAGCACAAGACACTGATAAGATAGTGACCGCTTTCTGACTATCTTTGCTTTTTATTTTTTCCTTTTACATCCCAGTATATTCCAAAGACAAGATGACTGGACAGATTATGTGACCAACATGTCTGTCCTTGAACAAGCAGCACTCCCAAGTATTGAAGCCGTGCTGCTGAGAGCACAGCTGCGTTGGGCAGGGCACGTCTCCAGGATGAAGGACCACCGACTCCCCAAGATTGT
>JAWMRA010000041.1:20410665-20422702 GCA_035584735.1 Pseudotriccus pelzelni | reverse complement strand
TCAGACGACTTGAAGCTTTAGAAGAAGAAAATACCTCCTTCTCCTCCTGGACTGATACAAAGGGGGGAGGGATGCTTCTGTAAATACATAGTGCTTGTATTTAATTAGAATTGCTATAGATGTAGTTGCTAGTTTTTATATGTACTAGTAATAAATCCTAGTATTATTTTCTCCCCAATCAGATCTCTTTGTCTGCATAATGCTTCTCTCACCTTAGACCAATTTGTGGGAGGTGTGGTAAAAAATTGTCCCCTAGGCAAACCCATGACATCCCAGCACCTCAGTTCTTACAAAACCATTGTCACCTGCTTAAAGGGAGTAATTGTTTCCTCTACCTGAAGGCTGATAATACTATTAGCATTGCACTTCGGGTGAATATGAGAATCAGGAGTGGGAATGGAAGAGAACAAATACTGTCATTCTGCTAGAGCTCCTTATTGCATCAGCTGTGGGACAGATGTGCTTTCTGTGGGACAGATGTGCTAATGATATGTAAAAATGCTGGTTTGTGAAACTTCCATTGACTTAAAGCCCAACCCTTGTTCAGCCTCACATAATCTCTCAGAGAATTAGCAATATTTTTATGGTGACCAGGGATTCCTATCACTTCCCTGAGCTGTGTTGCTTGTGGAGGAAAGTCGGGGTCTGGAAAACTTGAGACACCTCAGAACCAGGTCTGGGTGACCACAGTGCAAGCTGGTAACTGAGAAGTGGCAGGAAAGCCACCAAGAAAAGCTGAGTGTGAAGTAACTCTTCTGTTGTGTCAAGTTTCAAGGCTTTGAAGCAAAATCTGAGACCATATGGAAAGTTTTGAGATTTAATTGGCAGTGACTCTATACCCATTCAGTGCAGGAATTGTTCTTGATGCTGGGGGATGGACATGGCCTTTAGGAGATGAAAGTTAGAGAACCCTCTGTTGTGGCTGAGGAAGAGTTTTAATCATGAAGCATCTCTTAAATCTGTTGAGTGGCAGTGGTTTGGATTTTTACCCCAGTCATCAATGTGTTCAGTTGTGCATTCTTCTGCCTGGCATGTTTGGTGACAGTGCATCCATTTACCTTTCAGAAAGTGTGTATTATTTTCACTGAGTAAGAAGAGTGTTTAAGTCAATTGTGAACCTGATTACTCTCCCCTTCTCTGCCTTCTCCTGCAGACATTGGATGGAAGAAGAGTTCATGTTATGAGTTAATATGCATGTGTTTTTAGCTTAATTTTTCTTTGAAAATGGATAGAGCAAAGGAGCAGAACTTGGTCTGAATCTATGCCCACAGCAATGACTTGTGAGGTTCTGATCTACAGGCAGAGGAACATTGCAAAATGAAGATAAATTTCCAGGCCTAGTTCTTTCACTTGTGCATGTGTATTTTGGGATGTTTCTGCTGATAAGATGAGAGGATATATGCATCCCAGAAATGTGGACTCTGCATGTAAGCTATTATTATTTTGATGAAGTATACTTACATGTAAATCCTGCTATTTATCTTCTTGGGATATATGGGATATGGTAATTTGTTGATAGCTTAAATAGAGTAACAAAGCACAATACATTATGTATGGGATCCATAGCTTCTTGTTCTTGGCTCTGCTGGACAATCTCCTGGTTGTGAGGCAAGAAATAATCGTGTCACTTATTGCTTTTTTGCTTTTTTCTTTCTTCCAAGCCACACTACTCACAGACATATGACTGTATCTAAATCTTCTCATGAAGGCATCTAAATGAAAGTTATCTCTGTCTGCTTTTTAGCTTTACTGAGAAATTCTGCGTGTACAATGCCTCATCTGCCGTGTGTCACAATATCACTGACAACCAAGTATTTGCAGGATCCCATCCATGATAATCAAGGTTTTGAGTCAATTGACTTATCTTGCTATTTATTTGGAAAGGAGAAGAAAAGGAGATTACAGGCTCTGACTAGCTTATTTAAACCAAATGAATTTTATGTGCACAGAACAATGCAATTTTGTTGATATTAAGACTTAAAGAAATTGTCATTGCTTTATATCCATTTCCCCTTCCAGCAAACCTTTCTACTTTGAAGCCAGTTGAGTCAGTCCTGCTAGTACTTCTTGTGCTCTTTTCAGATGTAGCAATTCTCCTTATCAAGTTTGAAAATTCAAACTTGACTATTACAGGTTGTTTAAATATGAAATATTGGCTGTAATTTAATAACCAAGAATAAGTGTGAATGCTGCAGAAAACTTAATGATAAATGACAGAGGCAGGGCTGCGGAGAGAGCACAAAATGCATTATCACCAATTCTAAGTAACAACTGGAATTGATTGTATTTGGGTCTCTTGACATAGTTATTTAAATTGAATTATGTTTCTCAGTAGAATCCAGGTGTTCACCTTTTTAAGTATCTAGAAATAAAACCACTATTAGCGTCAGAAGCTATTCACTGCTGTGCCAACCCAGAAAATCCAGTGGCTTACGGTGTTTTTCCTGCTGCCATGTACTCAGCAGGGCTTTTCTTTGTATGTGAACCTCTTTGATAGCTCAGTGTACAAAAAGATGTTCTTCCATACATATGTATTTGAGGAGTCTTTCTGTTTCTTTTAGTGAGAGTAAAGTGAACTGCTTCTTGCCAGTGGATCATCACTGTACATAACCGCACTCGGCACCAGTTTGTTTTAGGGGTCTTTACCTTCCTTTTCCTCTGCTGGGGCTGCACATTGAGACTGTACCTGAGGCTGGCTTCATGCTGTTTTGGACTTGTTTTCTGTCTTCTGTCTTGAAAATTTAACACTCTCAAGGAATTTGTTTGAGGTCGCTTGCTGTGATTAGTTAGGTCAGATATGCCCTTCAGCTTTGAAATCTGGAAGACTTTTTGTTATCCCAAGTATGTTGTAAGAAATAGTGCAGAGGCTAGGATGCATATTTAGGCTCGTGGTATTTTTCTTAAATTAATACCCTCTCATATGCATTGGCCTTTTTAGCCATCAGCGCGCTTGTAGCAAGCGTGGGTAGAGCCCTTCCCAAATCTTCGTTTGCGAAGCCTAGCCATGATGATGATATTCCCAAAGAGTTTTCAAATTCTGGAACCACATTCTTTGCTATAATAGTCTGGCCCCAACACTCTCCTTTGTATCCCAAACACCTACACTTTAGTTATCTTCCTCAGCAGACATACTACCTACCCACTGCTTTCTCCATATGCCCAAGACACTTGGGCTCCAAAATTCAACAAAACCTACCTTCGCAAAGCTTGTTCAAATTGACTCTTTCCCCACAAATCCTGCACTGCTTATTGAGTTCATAAGCAAACTTCTTCCAAAACCCTTCACATTCCACGTGCTACTAGACTTACTCTAAAATTGACTAAGTGCAATTCCTCTAGTGACTGTCTCCTTCCTTGTCAGACCTCGCCCCTCAGTCTGCTCCCATAGCTGATTTGGCAGCTGATTTTCAGCTTTGTCACAGCACAATCCAGAGGATGATGAACTAATGGAAGAAGGCATCACGTTTACTTAACAGACATGATGTCTGAGGATGTATGGACACTGCTTGTGCTGTTGTTCCACAAATTTAAAATCTGCATTTCTCAGACGGATGTCAGGAAGAAAAAAAGTTTCAGAAGAATGACAGGGCTGAGGCACACAAGCCACACAGAAGCATCTCAAATGTTTTTTGTTGCTTTTTTCCCAGAACATCCTTCATAAAAATCCTTGTCTGCCCTTCCTCCTTTGTCAAAGCAGGATCTGATCCCTATTTTGGCAGTCTAGAGTGAGAGTGGTGTGCCACCACCAAGATAACCTAAAATCAGTGTATTCTAAGGCTCACTTCAAGCTCAGACTGCAGAACTGGATTTTTCTACATATTTAATGCTGCATTAGCACCAGTTTTATCAGCTCTCCGGTTGCACTGTTTTTATGCAAAGCTGTTTTAATCACCTACTAATCCATGTCAGCAGCACCACGTTCTCTTAACATAAGGCAGAAGTCTGAGAAAGACACACTTTTCCTTTCAGCAATCAGCTATAGCACTGCACATATGCTTTAAACCATAGTCTGGTAATCATTGCTCTGCTTTCCTAATGGAAACGTTTATTTTGGCAGAAACATTTATAATCCTTTTCTGTCTCCTTCACCATTTCCTTCTGAACGAGAATCCATGTTCTTCCATGTCAGGGCTGCTTGCAGACACAGCTCTTCAGAGTAGGAAAGTCTACATATCCTGCAGGTGAACAGGGACAGGAAACTACACCCTGAGGAATAAAACTCCTGCTTGCTAGCAGCATTGGTTATTGATGGTTCCATTCGTTCCTTTACAAGACCTAAGGGAGGCCGGATCATTCTGAATCAAATCACCTCCTACCACACTCAACTACTGCCTGCATCCAAATAGGGTAGTTTTGTTCCTTTGCTATACCTAAGAGCAGTACTCCAGGCATCTCTTCAATGCCACAATGATCCAGTGCAGAGAGTGAGAGCAGCAAACTATCCTCTCTCACTCCATTGATATGGATAGTCTTCTGTCAGTTTATTTCTCATGAATGGACTCAAACACAAGGTCAGATAAGCACTAGAGCTGGAACTGGGAATATAGAGCTGGGGAAACAAAAATGTTTTTTGGATACAGAAAAACATTAAACCAGTTCAGCTTATATTTTTAAAATGTTTGTGTCATTTTTTAAGGATTTGAGACACTCAAGGTTTTCTACAGAGTTCGCTTGCTTTAATTTTTTCCCTTGTTTTTTTAGTAACCAACTGAAAGCAAGCCTCAATTAACGCTATTTCCTGACACTTAGGCATCAGGGATGACTAAAAAGAGGCACCAAAAAAACCCCATTTAAACAGGGTAAAAAAACCCACCCTAAAGAACTGACACTGCATTTTACAGAGAATACATGCTTTACGTAAGAAAAAAATATTTCTGCATTTCACTAGTATAGCAGGATTGTACTTCCAGTCTGAAATATATTTGGGATTATTGTAAAATGTAAGTGAATACTTGGTAATGATAAAAAAACCGAGAGTATCTTGATAGTGGTATTTGCTACAAATTCTTTTCATAAAGCTGCACTGCTCCATACAAAGGGAGAACTGCATCTGATATTTAATAGGATGGAGGTGCTTATTAATATTTTCTTAAAACAAAGTACCACTTGACCTCCCACAATCCATCCATTTTCAGCACAGCACTCTGCATATTAATGTGTTTTTCAATGGGTCCACAGTTTATAAACTATGAAAACAAAACCTCTTATAAAATTTCAGTTTGATAATGTAACAGAAAGGGGCAGGACTATGAATCAATGAAGGCATTACCAACAGGCAGTGAGGTTCAACAAGGTCATAGTTTTCCACTGCTTTAAGATATGCAACAGATGCACACAAAGACACAGACCTGCAGAATCTCTCCAACTGCGCTGGAATATGAAGGGTGCATTGTAAATGTAACAGGAGCTATTTCAAAGTAAAACAAAATTTTTTTACTAGTCAGTTACCTGAATATATTTGTTGGTATAATCACAGTCTTCTTGCAAGTGTTTCAAATCCTCTTTTTGCAAATGGCTTGGTAGTGGAGCCTCAGATTGTTCTTTCGAGATCTTCAACAGCTGAACAGGCATAGCTGCTTTATCTAAATAAAAAATTATAAAGAGTCCTGAAGATACTCATCTTGTTCAAATTAAAAATTACTAGAGATTGCAGTCTACTCAGAAGGGGAATATTTATCCATTTCATAACAGGAAAGTTTAATTATGTAAGACTAAGCATTTTCAGAGGCATTGGTCTTGTCTCCTAGTACCATAAATGGCAAGAAGAGAGAAAGTAACACTTCCTTGGCAATAGACAGTCACCCAAATTACTTGATTTTTCAAGCATTCCAAAACACCGTAAGTGGCAAGAAAATATTTTACATATAAATGAAAAAGGCAATGTAAACAATATTAATATTTTATGTACAGAAATGCAGATAAAAACCAAGAAGAGACTTCTCCTTCCTCAGCATAAGGTCATGGATAAACAGTCTCTATATTCAACTGCTTCCCTATAAGAAAATTTGACTGCATGAAAATAAATCGTTTATCAACTTATAATGAAAAAAAAGCTTATGTACAGATTTTAAAATTCTCATCCATTTTCCAGCAATGAAAAAATAATAAAGAACATAAGATGGGCATCTACGGCTGGTAAACATGGAGCACATTGGGAAAAAGCTAAAAAACATGCAACTGTGTTGACTACTGCTTACTCACTGTGCTGAAAGTCAGTGAAGTAGATTTTTGGTGATAGTGTTATAATGCTGAGAATGGAGGATAGGAAGAATAGTCTATTACAGTGAAGATACACATATGAGAAACAGAAAGAAGTGATCTACCAATAAGTAGCTATTGCTATATTTTCTCATTACATGGTCATTTCATTCTTCTTGGGGTATCTTTTTTTTTGCTGTAAAATTTTTATTTCAAGTGGGTATCTACATAAAAGCCACAGCATTATTAATCTTCTGTTTAAGTACATTTTAATGAACTAAGAACAAATGCTATCTGTTTTCTAAAATTCAGCTGGCAGTGTTATAGCCACAGTCCTAATTTCAGACAGCGTTTTAGCAATGACAGGTGTATATGACAGTGAAGAACAGAAAAAAAAATATTTCTTATACTTTCAAATGGACACAAAACCTGGGTATTCTACTCAATAAAAGCTAAAACTACATTTCAAATTCAGTTCAAAAGTGCTTTTTTAGTGCTAGGCAGACTGAATTATTTCAAAATATTCAGTTATAATGAAATGGAATTGGGAAACCATTGCAAAATGGAAAGATCACAAGTTAGAAATGTGAGCCCATTCATATAGGTGCTTATGGCAACATTACAGATATTCTTTAAAAACATACCTTATTCTTCAGAAAAATAAAAAATCAAAAATCCACCTCTCATTCCAGTATCTAAAGGTACGAGACTTCACTATTTATTCATGACAATTTCTCTAGTTGTGAAGGGTCTTCCTTTCTCCTTCTCCATTTTCCAGGAAATTCCCCTTGTCTAACAGATATTAGCAAGGAGTTCCAGTCACTAAACAAGAATTCTGTGAAATAAAATACTTTGGTTCAAGGATCTCTCAGTCAAAATGACTATACATAGGATGATTGGCTTTTGTTTTTTCCTAGCTTCCAATTTACATCAGGAGGAAGGAGTGGCAGAGATGAAAGGACCACAATCCCCATTCTCTGTCCCCTGTGTTTCTCAGGAGAAAGAAGTAGAGTAGCTGGGAGTGGAGCTAAGCCCAGAAGATGGTAGAAGTGGGGGAAAGGTGGTTTTAGATTTTTTTCTTATTTCTCATTATCCTATCCTGATTTGATCAGCAATAAGTTAAACCAGTTTGTTTGTGTCTCTTTTGCCCATAGATGTGAGTGATCTGCCTGTCTCACCCCACAAACTTTTAGTTGTATTTTCTCTCCCCTGTCCTCCTGAGGGCTTTGGTGGGCACGAGGATTCCAGCCAGTGTCAACCTAGGACAGCACAAAGCTGGGAGGTACACCACCAGACAGGTTTCAATTTCTACTTGAGTCGAAGGAGAGGTCACAGCCTGCTACAGAGGGGCAGATGCTGTTCTGTCTCTGTTGTCTGCTTTAACTAGTGAGGTATTAAGAGTTACAATTTCTGTGAAATGTCACTGAGGCTAAAAATGATGCCTTTATCTGTACGTTTTCAAACACGAACCAGGAGAGCATTGTCATTACCTTACTAGGATTCCAAGCCTCTAGTGTAAAGAGCAACTAGAAGATTTACACAGCTTTTCAGTTCAAAGTATCTACTTCACACTTTATTCCAGCAGGCTGAGAAGCTGATCTATTCCACCCGGAAAGAATCAACTTCAAAGTTAATCAGCAATATTGATCTTCATCCAGCAACAGTATAATGAGCTAGGGAGATATACAACATAACAGATTAACACTTTTTTTTTTTTTCCTATTTCTTTCTGTTACGGTGCTTGAGCAATTAAATAGATTTTTCTGTTTGTGTTTTTTTTTCTTCCCCATAAAGATATCTAACAACACAGAGCATTTTGTTATAAATCAAATGTCGCTGTTAAAGCAATGAAAGCAACTGAGGTTTAATAACTCATCTCTCTAATGACTACCCTCATTTCTTTAGCTTCTATCCCTTCATTTAAAAAGAGCCTTTGCCACTTATTTCAGAGGGACAAATATTCCACATGTGCCTTCAAGATTACAAAGGAGAATTTCTAAAATGAAGCCATATGTAGGATGATGCAGTGGGACCTGCCCATATTATTTACCTGCTGTTCACTCCTACAATTTATTTATGTAAATAATATTCAGGTACAAAACAAATGGGTTTATTTCCTAGATCTTAAACTTTTGTATATGTAAACCTAAGGCCATGTGTTTTAACTGCTAACTGTTGAGGCTCCCAGATTCTTGTTCTCTGCAAGTAAAAAACTAAGACATGAGTCTTAGAGCTGCATGCTCTAAGAGCCATAAAAGTAAATTTTCAAAAATAAACTGATAGGCACTGGCTTCCCAAATCTACATGAAGATATTGTTAGTGCTGTTCTTGGTGTTCACAATTCTCCTGAAGAGCAAATAAGTGAAAATAAGTCTGTCAAGTATCTTTGTTGTTCTCAGAATACTGACTATAACACTGACAAGAATTATTCCAACTTCAGCCTGCCACTACAAAGACTGTAAAAGTGGTGTAAACAGAGCTATTCATATGGGTGGATGGTTAAAAAACCCAAACAATACCAATAGAAACTGCAAGAAAGGTAGACAGTATCATGGACACTCCTGGAAGAGGAAGGACAAACAGCACATGCACACAATGAAGGAGGAAGGCTATGAACTACAAATACCTTTTGCCTTCCAGTAATTAAAGTGACAAAAATACGGAGAGGGAGCAACCAAAAAGCTTAATGATTTTAGCAAACAACGAACTGTACGAAAGGATGTACAGACTGTGTGCTGTATATAGGATGTAACCCACCAGTCAACGCTCCCAATGACAACGTGATATATCTCACTTGCTTAAGTGAAATATAACACTGATGGCTATAGGCTTAACTCTCATGCGCTGCTCTGCCCTGTCCTTGATGTTCTACCTATGAATTTTCCAGACTTTAAATTTCAGACAGTGGAACAATCTATCTCAATACAATAACTGTCTTCATTGCCTACAGAATAGTAGCATGTGTTTCAGAAGCATAAAACTCAAACCACAGTACACCAGAAAACAATTGCTAAGTAGAAATGGCTTTGAACAAGGATTAAGCTTCAATAGAAAGAAGCAGTCATTTTATTTTTATTTTTTTTTGTGGAATGAGGACATTATTCCACCAAAATATTGCAGTCGAATCCCTCTTTCTCTAGGTCCAGAAGCAAGAGAAAAATTCCTATATTTCTGAAGAATTTGACCCCATCCTTCTCACTTGCAGCTTGAGAGTACAAACACCCTCAGATTTGAATTAGGCACCTAGGTACTGTTTGGGTTGCACGCACAGAAACTTGAAAAACTTTCAGGTTCACAATCTTTTCATCAGTTCCCACAGAAAGAAAAAAAAAACTTAAAAATCAGCATTTTCTTTTAGATCCAGCACAGCCCAGATATATGCTCTTAGAGCCTGATAACTTCAGAGTTTAAAACTGAAGCATAAACCTAAAGATCTGTGCACTTACAGAATCAGACAGTGGCTTTTAAAGACTGCAATTTTTGAGCCTTGCACTGCAAAATAGAGTGGTAGGAAGAACTTGACCATTTAAGTCTTTACGTGTAAGCCTTACTTCCTTTTTTTTCTCTAGGCTTTTTTAATTTTTATTTTAATTAAAAAAAAATCTTAAATTATGTTTGGAAAAACATCAGGATCTAAAATCTCAAAATTAGTTATACCCCCCCTTCAGTGCACACTAAAAATCATTAATAAACCACAAGCTACAGTTGCAAGTGAAGTTAACATCACACAGCCACAAACACTGCAGAACTGTTGACATCAGCACCAGTGCAACATGACTGAAAGACAGCAACAAAAGAAAAATAAGCTACATGGAAAAAGCTAATATGTTCCTATCATCAAGACAATTCATCACTGTTTCTCCCCTTCCTCCATGATTCTCTATGCAACACGATATAGCCAAATTTTGTATGGCAATTAACATAGTAAAGCAGCACAAAGTTTCTAAAACAATTCAGTACAAAAAGCTGTAGGTAGCAAGCTCAATGTACAAAGACATTGGCATAAAAGGACGTTAAACTAAAGGTACCAACAGGCCTTGTAATTGTCTAAAGCACACAGAACATTCTAGCAGTGAAAAACACTTTATTAGCTATGACAGATGGTCCAAGCTGACCTCCTGTTAGAACCAGGAATCGTTCCATGTACATTCTGAATATAGAAGTTGCAGAATTCTTTTGAGCAAGGAGAATCACTAGGATTCAGTGAAGAATAACTGAATTTTAACAGAATATAACAAATTGGAAGAAAAGTCATTTCACTAGTAATGGAATGATGGCCCATCATAGATTTCATAAATTTGAAGACATATGTTTTTCAAGTCTAGTTCTTTAAAACACTGTAATTCTGCTATTTTCTTCAATAAAAATTCATCAAGACACACTTAAAACAAGAAAAAAAAAGAGCCCCTATCTGCATCCTAAATTATAAATAAGATGCAAGATAAGGTTTACCACTTTTACTTCATACTGCAAAAAGAAAATTATAAATATTATAGACAACAGAATTCCACTGTAAAAAACTGCAAGCACTTAATCCTGAAAAAAACAAAACTGAAAAATAAGCATATTAATATTCTCTACCTTGACTTCAGAATTAATTGAGAAGGAAGTCAAAGTGAGCTCTGTTCTTCTCTTATGGGGTATCATCATAATACATCAATCTAGTCCACAGGATAGCAAGTAATTAACACTTCTCTGCCTGGATTACTCAGATCCACTTAGCATTTAAGCCTTTGTTCAAGACAAATATGCACACTATTGCGTCCTGACTCTAGTTCTCACTACAAGGAACAGACTATTCCTCTGTAGTCTCCTCTAGAACACATTTTTTCTTCAAGAACTAATGAGAGGTAAACTGAAAAGTTTACTCCCTTCTCTACAACCAAGAAACACTTCAGTCATACACAAAAATGACATGAAGAGGATTAATGTCTTTTTAGGAAAAGGACACTGTAGTAGCCAAAGGCATGAGGAGATTCCTCATCTATCAAAACAGATGTTACTTGCAGAGGGCACAATTTTATTCTCCAAATCAAAGAATAAACCACGTGATTGTGTGGACTTCTGGAGGAAACCTCACCACAGTTTCATGAAGAATGAAGGAACAGTCACAAGCATCAGCATCTCATTGATGTAGTCAGTCACAGTGGTCGATATCTGAAGTCCCTGTAAATACAAATACAAGTCAGTGCAATACCCAGACTAATTGTACAAAAGGTAAAACAATTATGATGTAGGTAATGTGTCATTTTAAAAGCACAAACGTGTGGACACAGCCATACACTCTTACTATAGTTTAAGCAAAATTTTATCATAAAAATGAACATTTACACTTTGAACAAAGTAGACAACACAGGACTACCTTAAACTCAATCTGCAGTGACAAGAGAGATTTTTTGTCAGACAGCAGTCTCAGTGAAATCAAGAGGGCCCTAAATGAACAAAATGTATAGTCTGAATTTCTGTAAGAGTCTCATCTTGTAACTTACGATTTCCTTGAGAATTATCATGAGAAGAAAATAAGAACTGTCAGCTAACTAAAACAGAAGAAACCAAGTTAGTAGCATGACACATCTAACTACCTTAGCTGCAAGGCTTCAACTTGCTCTTGCAGCAGATCTTCAGGCACTTATGTTTTGGAAATAAGTTCTAGGCTATTCTAACTCTTCATAAAGTAAGCTGGCACTTACTTTCACTAGAGTACAACTAGAATGCTCAGGAAAAAAAAAAAACAAAAAAAAAAAAACAAAACCAAAAAGCCACCATCTACAACATAAATCAAAGGAGGATGTGATTCTGAGCATGTAAGAGAAAAGGAAAAAAATAATTACGGAATTTT
>JAWMRA010000041.1:20301960-20410655 GCA_035584735.1 Pseudotriccus pelzelni | reverse complement strand
AGTAAAAAAAAAAAACAAAAAAAAAAAAACAAAACCAAAAAGCAATTCACCAAGACAAACAAACAAACCAAAAAACCAACCCACAACCCCAAAGCAAACAGACCGAAAAATCATCACACCAAAATCGTCTTCGTTTCAGATTAAAATTTACCAATCTGGCACCATGCAAAAGAGGCCACAATCACACGTTACCTGAGGAAAGTGGATTCTCGCACAGCCATTATCGCAACCGTATTTCAAGCTCCAGTACGCAGCAACCCACTGTAAAACACGGACCTCGGGCCCACCGGACTACACTGCGGATCCTCTCGGGATGTGAACTAGCCGCTTCAGAGTCAAACGGCCAGCTGCAGGAAGCCGCGCTCTTTAACGCGCAGATCTCAGACGCCCGATCCCAGCCGCGTTAACAACACAAACTCCTTGTCAGAGCTCTCCGTCCCGGGCAACAAACTTACAGCCCGCCGCGCGACCCGCCGCGCCACTTCCGCCCGCAAACAACGCATGCGCGGGCAGCGTGCGTATGGCGCCGGCGGCACCGGTGTCCCGCCCCTTCCGCCCCGCGCGGCCACGCACGCGCCCTGGGGCAGGGCCGGGGGGGAAGCGGGGAGAGGGGCAGGCGGAGGAACGGGAGCGGGACCAGGGACAGGGACAGGAACGGTCCTGGGGACAGGAGCGGGAAAAGCGAGGGAATAAAGCGTCCCCTCGGTCGGGGCCGGCCGGGCTGTCGCTGAGCCGCTGGCGGGGAGCACGGGCGGTCCCGGCGGTGCAGACCCGCTGGCAGGATCCGTGCCGGCCCCGGGGGCGGCTCCTCCCGGCTTTTCCCCTGCTCTCCTCGAGCTGGTGAAGGCCGCGGTATCCTCTGTGGAATGAGATGCTCGGTGCTTGTAGGGACCGGACCCGCATGGGATGTGCCGCAGAGCGGGGCATGCCGAGGCCGGGTCCGGGCGCACTAAAGAGCTGCGACCTGTAGAAAGTTTAAAAACGGGGCAGAAACATCCTGCTGCTTATTGGCACCTGTTGTTTGAAGGGTGGGAGGCATCAAGCCAGGCTTTGGAAACCAGTATTCGTCACTGACAGCGACACGGGGACCCCGAGGCTTGCTGATGTTTGGATGCTGCAAGCTGACACATGCCAAGATCCCATTTGCAGTGCTTGGCCAATTCAAAGTTAGAGCATTTGTGGCTCAGCATCGCAACAGCAAGACTTCTTCCTTTAGAGACTTCAGCTGTCTGTCTCTAGTACCTCAGAGATATGTCTTCTGCCAGTCTGTGCTCGCTCGCTCTCATCTCTGCAGTCCTGGATATCTGGGACAGCTTTCCTTTTCTTGTTTCTTATCACTTAGTGACTTTACAAAAGTCCCACTGGGAATAATTTTCGTCTTTCTCTACCTTTAAGTTATTTCCTTCAGAACCCTTTCCCTGTTTTGGAACTGTTTTAGTGATGTCTCTGGAGTGTTTTACATTTACACTTTGAATTCAAATTCAATTTAAAAAAATGGAACTTGGATCCATCCATGTTCAGGAAGCCTCTGGAGGGACATCTATGCTTGGTACTCATTTTCACTGTTCACAGCCTTTTCTGGAACAGGCTTCTTTTCTTTGATCATCACTGTTCTCAATAAATTTTAATCCCATACCTTCCATTGGGTATTAATGTGGCATGCTTGATTATAAGGAAAATATTATGAAGACCTTGTTACACAGGCATGATAAAAATAGCCCACTGTTAGAGCTCAGATAGAGCTGGGAGTTGAAGCGCACCTGGTTCCATGGAGGACTAACGATCTGGCCATCTGGAGAGCCAGCTCCAGCAGAAGAGATAGGCTGAGAAGTTTGGTGTCACTTGCCCGTCCTTTGTTTCCCTCAAAAAGTTTTGAGAAATCGACCTTACTTTTAGGCTTTTAAATTCTGCCAGGTTAGCATTTCTGGTGGAATGTTGTCTGTTCTCTCTTAGGACCTCTATTTTTAAATCTATATTTTAAAAACAACAGTTTTGATCATAAAAATGCATCAGAAAAAAAAAGTTGATAAAGTGGTGAAGGGTACATTCAGAAAGTAAACATTTTTAGAGCCTCTTGTCGTTAGGTAAAAGAACTGGATAATTTAAAAGTGCAAGGTGAGGGAATTATGCTTTAACCCACTGATGCGTTTCTCTTTTGTTCTGTTTCTTTATTTCATGTCTGTAAAAACTGTTCAGCAATTATGATGAAGTGAAATCATGGATTTCATACATTATAGGTGAATTAAAATAATTTTGAAACACAAAGTAGCACTCCAGAGTAATTTAAATGGTTACCTGATCTCATCTTTTGTTGCTTTTGTTTCCAGTTTTTCTAAATTTAGTATTAAATTATTTTATAAAGTAATGCTAGACCTAGAGGAATTGGAATTTTTTTATGTCCTGTATATAATCAAAAGAGAAAAATTAAGAAGCTGTAGATAAGCAGACTTTTGATAAAAGAAGATCCCAGTTTTATATGTCAACAAAACAATAATTGAGTCTGTCAGAAATTTAGCCTGAAAGCTGTTTTTATTTAATTTTTAATTAAGTGTTTTTTAATGGTAGTCATCTGCTTCTTCAGTCACTCATTTTTCTTCAAGAAAATTTCCAGTTTTTGCTGGAAGAATATTATAGTCAATATGAGAAGTTATATGAATTACATTACATCAGGAGGTGATTTTTAATGTTCCAGTAAGTGTGTGCTATATATTTTCATAGTACTTTCAGTAATCTTGAAATGTGCTGCAATTTATACATGTCATAGTAGAAAATAGTACCTCTGCAGAGAAAACAAAAAAAGTCCCCAAAGTCAGAATTCTGATCTTAACATTGGTTTGCTTTGTGGCTTTCCATAAATCATGTTTAAAGCTTATATTACAAAATGAAAGTCCATAAATAACACGGTAGCCTTATTTCTTGAACTTCTCTTTTGAAGTGGGGGCTTGTAAGGAGAGTCAACATGTAACAGTTACCCAAACTCGTAAGCCGTTTAGGAATTCTTGAAAGCCCCAGATACAACTGAAATTCTGATGTCACGGAAAACGGTAAGTAATTTCCATTCACTCGAGCAAGAACAAAACTTTCCCCTGTGCATCAAAAATATGTGTAACATAACACATTGAATCAAAGCTTTCAGAAATAGAAGCCTTATAAATCAAATCAATATCTAGTCACAGGAGCTTCTGAAAACCATTCTCTTAATGAGGCAGGAAACTAGATAGGGGTTTTGAAAACTAGTCTCAAGTCCATGTTTTTTAAAAAAAAAAAAAAAAAATACTGGGCAAGAGTTTCAAGTATGTTTTGACAAGCACTCACTGTAGTGGCAGTCAAGTCCTTGAGCAATATTGAAAATTCTATCTAACCTTATTTTCCTCTGATATCTTACGGAACAGTTGCAAACGAATTGTCCTATAGGATTCATTAGCAGCTGTCTTTCTATAATATTTTCCAAGTCCAGCATCAGACATTTCACAGGCTGCTGATAAATTGTGGAATGTGAAGTATATACTCAGATTCTATGTAATGCATTCCCAAAAAGGATCAACTTTCATTTCATTTGAGAGCTTTTGTAAAACTATTTCCAAATAGCTCCACAGCTAACAGCAGCCCTTTTCTACTCCTTTAACTTTGCTTTGGTTGATATTTTAGTAAATTTTATGGATACAGGCCAGCCAAATTCAGGCAGAGATCCTTTGCAGTATGTCTGAAATTATGAGTTGATAGGCTAATAGAAGTCAAAAATCCAGATTTATTAAAATTACTGAAAATATTACAGTATAAATGTTTAACAATTTCTAGATGATTTCAAAGAATGCATTTGGACTAATTCCATCTTTATAAATGTAGTTCATGTGAATGAATCCATAAGAAATCATATGATCATAGCATGCTTCTGACTACAAAGTGCTGTGCCTAAAGGATATTCCTTCTGTAAAGAACAGTCAGATCCATAAGGTTTTATTGTAACTGCTGGCAAACCTGAAATGCAGAGGCCAGAATTAGAGTATTTTGAAATAAATATATACAAAGGACTAAAGTAAATAATTATTTGTTATTTGTTTTATCTTAGTATTCTATGTGATTGAAGCTCACTTACATGGGTATAGTTTATGTGAATGTAAAAATAGAACATACATTTAATAAGTAATGGATATGTTATGATAGGAAGCAAAATTTGCAGAGGAGGATAAATCTTAGATGAAATTATGGAAATTAGATTAAATTGTGTGGATTATAGATTGTACCAGTTATGTGATAGCAATGGAACACTTTCACAGATTATTGCTGATATTTCAGTAGTTCAGTCAGAGCAGATTTGTGACTGTCTCCCTGATCAGAAGAAGCCACCTTTAAATAACTCACTAATGAGGTAGTGGGTGAAGAAAGACTCATTTTGTACAGGACACAATTTTCTCCTGTACGTAGGGGATAAGAAAAAGAAGTGGGAGAGGTTCCAGGGAAAAGTAAGAGACTGAATGTAGGTAAGGGAATGAGGAAAGTCTCTACTATTGTGATTCTGGAGATATCTCTTCTTGTGGCAATTCTGTGGTTCAGCAACTCTAAAATACATCTTAACATCCCCAAGTTTTTTTGTAAAAGAAGGTGATATACAACACAAGGAGTTTCTCATAAAGAATTAGTTTTTGTGCTTACTGGTCACTTCAAAACTTACTGGGGTCTTGAGCATTATTAAAACAGATATTAATAGAATGTATGGACTTAGTACAGTTAGTGTAAATTTTGGAAGCTGACCCAAAGCTGTTTGAAGTCAGTATTAGTGCTTCCAGTGGTTTCAGGAGTTTCCTGTTTATTGAATCAGCACAGATACTGCAGATTAGATTTTTGTTTGCAGGTATTAAATATGCTTCTTTGTTTATAATGGCACATTTTTATTTTCAAAATTTAGTACACTCATTAAGTATGTTTGCTGTGTGGTTGTGTTCTTAGCTGATATTCTTAGCAATAGGATTTTATTTTCTGATGACACGGACTCAGAAGTCATCTGTAGAAATGAACAATGATGGAAATTTATTATCTCTTTACATAGTAGTTTTTTCTGTATTTTAAGTTAAATACTCGCTAAGTGAAATAGCTCTAAGAATTTTGCAATACTGCTCTTTATTCTAAAGTCTCAGCTATCTGACTATCTATAGAAGTTTGTGCTTCCTTCACTGATGCTTATAAGCTTACACAGGCTAAGAAGGCTACTGCAAAAAAGAAATCTGACTTACTTAATTTCCCAAAGAGTTGTTGCATTAGTGTGACACATATCCTGAGAGCACGATACGGAAAAGAAACCCCTACACTTCAGAACCATGGAATCTTTTCTTTTGTTGCAAACACAGGAATAAAACCAGGAATGTATTAAAATATTTCTGTGAGAAAAGTACAACATTCATAACTACTTGGTAATTAGAAATAAAGTGAGATGTTTAGTCTTTTAAGTGCTTGTACTTACTGTGAATTTTGGCTAAGTGTGCTTCATTTGTAGACAACAGGGGAGAGGAATCCAGGCATATATTTTCAAGAAAGTCATTAAAAGAGCTTATTAAAGGGTACAATTGTGTGAGCACAGATAAACAGAATTATTTCTATAAGAGCATAAAATGTGTTATTTGTAAAATAGTAAAGTGTTTCTTGCTCTGTTATGTTCATTAACTGAAGCAATTGCTTTTTTATGATATATACTAAATAGTGAAATTTTTTTCTGTTGGAAATAGAATTCTCTAAACAGAATTCTTTAAGAACCAGTTTATTTGGAAAGTTCAAGTTCTTCCATTTCAGGGTTGAAAGTCTAACTGTGGTTATTGTCACAGGCACCACTGCTCTCACTGTGGAGATTGGTAGATGCCATCATGGCATCATTTAGTGGAATGAAAGTCCACTGGTATCATTTAGTGTTTAACAATGTAATGGTGACCAAAAAAGCCCATCTTCAGCCCACTAAGTTTGCAGTCAAAATACACTGAGGCAATTAGAACTGAAATTACTTTATAATGTAGGGAGATACTTAATTTGAAACCAAAAAATACATCAAGAAGCAGAAAGATGACTTGGAAAGGGTGTTACTGGGAAGCCTATTCCTATTAAGTTATTTAGTTTTCATTAGTGTGATGATGATGCCAGTTTTCTAGAAATCATTGCATTCTCCAGCCTGGAGAAAAGTGCTTTACATAAAATGTATTATAATTTATTAATATATGGGCTTTTTGGGATACATAAGTTACCCCAAAAGCACAAAAAGCATTTCTTCTCTTTCCTGAAAAATCTTTAGCTCTTAGGGCTCAATTATGATAATTCTGTCTTCATCGACTATAGCTGGATTATTCAAATTTTTTCCTCCTTTTTCACATTTAATTCTCTATTCAGCTTTGCATTGATGTGGTTTTTAATTATATATTCTGGCTTTCAGGAACATAAAAGTAAAAGGAAAATTAAGTTAAAATCAAAACTGAATAAAGAGGGGAAAGACCTGTGGCTGAAACAGAATGACTTTATCTAGTCACACTAGTCATGTTCACCTCCTATCCTGAAACTGAATGTTTTCTAAGAGACCCTTAATTCAGGTTTTAACTGAAAGGGCCTTAAGTGCTTTTCAATACCCTGAAGCTAAAGCATTGGGTATCCAGTGCTCTTAACCTTTTTAGCTTCAGTGTTCTATGAAAAACTGAACAGAAGTTGTTCTACTGTGGATAACAGACCACCTTATTTAAAAACATTTATAACTTTGAAGAGATTTGTCATCAGTCCAAACATTTTCATCTGTTTATTTTCTTGGGCTAGATGATTGCTTCTTCATTATAGAGAAACAGAAACAGCATTTTCCAAAACACAGTCAGCATTACATTTTTTTGCATTTGGAACCAGCCAAAATATTCAAACTGAGGCAAAATATACCATGTTTTTTGACCATGACTGACGTAGAAAAGTGTCCCTCAGCAACTGAGTAAGAAGGAAGCACAGGAAAAACTTCTGACCTCTGTGACAATACCTAACAGTTTAGTGATGATTCTGCACTCATCTTTTCTTCTAGTTTTTGCTTATGTCATGGTTTAGGAATGGTACTTCCCACCTCAGTGCCCCCTCAAGACTCTCCAATCCACATGCCTCTCTCTCTCTCTCTCTCCCCCCTTTCCCCCTTTCACTGTGGCAGGGTGCAGAGGAGAATTGAAGACACAAGAGGCAAAGATCATGGGTTGAGGTAAGAACAATTTACTGGAAACAGCAGTGAAATAAGGAAATGAACTGTAACAGCAACGATACTAATGACAGAGGGTACAAGAAAAGAAATTCATATGGAAAAGAACGCCCCAATAAGAGATAACAGAGGACGGCTCCCTCTGCTATGTTTTCTCTACAAGAAGGAACCTCTTCTCCTTGAAAGCTAGTCCCTTTCCCCTGCTCCTGCCAATGACATGACATGGTATAGAATAACCTCTGTGTCCAGGCCATGCCTCTCCTGGCTATAGCAAAAATTATCCCTGTCCTGGAACTGGAACCAGGACATCATAACTCAAGAGTGCTTGTGATTTCATCTGTTACAGGCCACATTTTTCTGAGTGCAGTTGTGTTGTACTTGATGTTTTACATTCTTATAGACTTCAGTGGGAGTTAAAGCTATGTGGATTTTTGCAGAAATAAGGATTTTTAAGCTGTGTGAAAACCTTATTTAACAGACTGATGAGCTCTTGAGTGGTACTACATGAGCTCAATTTCACAGAAGTGTTAGGGCAGATATTCATGCCCTACAGAATTATGAGAATATGCTGGTGTGTTCTTACCAGCTTAGCAATGGTCTTGTTGCCATGGTCTCTAAAATATAGCACACCTGGCACGTATGATAATTTGAAGTCTCTTAACAGCAGATACTGAGAAAGTTGATTCTTTCCACGACTTTCCTACAAAAGTAGTGAAGTGTAAATACACAAGGATAATCAAGGGGCTAAGTGGCCGTTCTTTAGAGAAAAAGGAGTGAATCACATGTGAGTCAGGCATGTCATTCTGTTCTGAAAAAAAAGAACAAATGACATAAGTAACCTGTAAGATACATAAAACTAACCTATCTGTTCAAAAGCTCTGACAAGCTGAAGTAATGTGACCAGTTTCTGCCATAAAACTTGAAAAAAAGCATAGATCAGTTGGAGGGATTCTGAAAGATATCAATGCGAATGATGAAACGCTTAGGAAACATGACCACCAAAGATGGATGGAGTTATTCTGATGTGGAGTCATGTGTGTATGAAAACTAGAAACAAAGAAATAGGGTTTTTTTCTGTGTGTCCATAGCAGAAGTAATAAGCTTAAATGCTGAAATGCTGAAATGAATGATTCTTATTTGACAATGGGACAGACTTTCTGACAACAAAAAAAAAAGTTGAAATGTGGAATAATTTTGCTGAGATCTGCATTACTGAACGGATTTTTTTGGACCAGATTAATAAAATGTTTAGTTTAACTTGCTGATTTGCCTCAGAGTAAATGGATGGATGGGTAAGATACCTTCTGAAGGTCATTTCATCTCTGTTTTCTGTGGTTCTTTAAGATTTGGCTTGAAACCCTTACTTTAAATTTTTTAATTTCTTAAAGATGTGTTATTCTCAGTTAGACAGCATTGTTCACAACTGTTTATGTGAACTCAAAGTAATCACTATCCAAGGATGGAAATTATTTATACACAGACTGTGAAATAAATATTTACAATTTCTTGCTTTTTTGTGACAGTATGTATTCATGGGATGTGGTTAATTTGAGCTTAAAAGCTGTCATTTCGTTTTATTTTAAACAATCTTCCTTGATTGTTTATTGTTGCATTTTCATGCTGCATTCGTTCTTTGTTCCTTTTTGTATATTGACAGTGTCATTCAGTTTTGTGGTTTGTGTGTTTTAATGTTATTTGTTTAATTGTCATCTTTTACATAACATAAAAATCCAAGAAGTGCAGTGGTTTCAAAAATTTTAAAATTTATTTGATAATTTGATTAGTAGCAAAAAGGAATAAACATTGTAAACAGTGTTTTCTGATATATCATAATTACAATTACATTCAACTGAATTGACTAAAACTAGGTGCTCAAGTAAGCATCTAATTATTTTGAAAAATTGCAGTTGGATGCTGCATGTGCTGCATGCACTGAATAAAGACAAAGGTTCCTGATACTCATTTCTGCATCTTTAAGAAAGCAGTCAAGTGTGAAGAAGCATAATAGCACACCAAATTTGGAGCTTGCAGCTTTTCCTAATAGAAATAGTCTTCTCTTAAGTGAGATGGTCAATTTATTTGCATACATTTATTAATGTTATTATTTGTAATGGTAGAGAGAATGTCTGAGATGGTATTTTTAAAGAAACCAGAACATTTTTCCAAGAAGACACATTAGGAAAAGTCACGTAGATCACATTTGTCTCAACCTTGGTGAATTCTTTGTATTTCTTTGCTGGTTTCATGTGAATCTTTTGTGTGATTCTGTTCACAGAACACTGCACTTGATCAAACACTGTATATCTGAATATGTGTTCTCAAATGTGAAGCTGTCTCTGAAGCATCTACAACAGTGAGGGTGGCAGTTTTAGCTTCTCTGTAGTTGAGACAGCTGAATTTTTCTAAACAAGGTTCATTTCTTTTTAAAGATAGGGACTACTGATGAGGTCAGCAACATTATGAAAAAGGTGATTACCAAAACAGCGTGTGGTGGGTTGACCCTGAGTTGTATCCAAGCACCCACCCAACTGCCTCTCGCTCTTCTCATCCTCAGCATGACAGAGGAGCCAATAGAACAGAACCAGGATAGCTCACCTGCCGAGATAAATACAAGGAGGTCACTTACCAGTTGCTGGGGCAGGCAGTATAGACTCACATTGGGGAAATTATTTATTGCAAATGAATATAAATATGTACTTACTCTTTCAGGTATTAAGAAACAAAAAGCAAATCAAGAAAAAAACATTAAACATTTAGGGAAAACAGCCACTCCTTTTCCCAAGACTGATTTCACATCAGACAGCTCACCTCTCACCTTGTTAGGGCCACAGGTGGCGTTCAGTGCCCTCAGTGAGGCAAGGAATGGCAATGACGGAGGGGTGGTGCTGTTTGCAGTCAGGATAGAGTGGTTCCTTTTGGTGCTTCTTCTTTGCTCTTTTCCTCTGCTTTGGTTCACAGTCTCTGGGCCTATATATCAAAGAATATACAGGAATATGTTCGCTGCCATAGAATACCTTCTGCCCCTCTGACCTCGGTCTTCTCTTGCTGTTTCCCTTAGATTCCCTCCTCCTATTTCTGTTCTTTCATTCTCTCCATGTTCCCTCCTCTTCTTTCTGGTGTTTCTATCCTTTCTCAAAAATATTTTCCCAGAGGCACCACCAAATTCAGTGGTGGCTTCATCTTTGATCCAGAGCCACCTGGAACTGACTGTGTCCAGTGCAGGACAATCTTGACAGGCCACCCTTCTTGACAGGCCACCCCTGCCACTGCCCACTACAAAAACCTTCCCATGGTAACACAGAAGCTTTAATCCACATTGGTTTTTCAAACAGAAAACCCATATCACATCATCACTGTTTGAGAACTGAATAGAATCGTCAGAAATCTGAAGTTCTGTGTGTTCTCATCAGCTTTCATAATTCCTTTCTTCTTGGCCTGCCTCATGGCTTTTAATTTAAACAAATAATTTATAAAATGTGTATTTTTTAGCTATTAGTCTGACTTATGGGATATTCAGCAGATATGGCTCTGCATTGACAAAGATAACATCATTTGTATTGTTATCCAGCCCTAAATTTCCCTCAGTGTGGGCAAATTTTATTCTTATTTATTAGTTTTCTTACTGTAGTATGTAGGAAATTTATCATAAACTAGCACCACATTGTCCCAAGGAGAAAACCAGCCACTTACAGTAAGTGCTTTCAACTAGGAGAAGGCAAGGGAAGGCCAGCAAGGTAATAAGGTCAGCCTAATGAGAGGTAGTTTTGGCACAGCAGCAAATTAAGCTTTGCTGAGGTCAGCAGTCCAATTTCTCAGTGAATTGTCTGTCCATTTTCCTGTTGGTCTGACAGAAGCCAGTCTCCACCTGTGAGAAAAACTCAAGAGGGAGAAAAAAGTCAGAAGGCATGAACTGTGGTGGACAAGGTTTTAAAAAATTATCATAATGAACAGTATACATTATTACCTTCGTTGGAGAAATATTCAATAACCATTCCAGAGGATTTAAATATCCTGCAGCTAGTGTATTTTGCTAAGTGATAGTAGAAATCACAGAGATTAAAAAACAAAACAAACCAGCGTTGAAGTAGTGATTGAAGATAATTATTTTGTAAGCCTCTTAAAGTCTGAAAATGCCATCACTGCTTATTAACTCTGCCTTTTTTTCTCATCCATCATTCTTCATAGCGCTTTCATGAAGTTCTTGGGATCAGAAGAAGAAAACAAGACAAGGGTTTCTGTATTCTGTGGGTCAGAGCCTCTGGCCTCTATAGAGAGGACTTTCTACAGAATTTTCTTAGGCAGTGCAGTTTGGCACATCTCACAACTGAAAACATTCAGAGATGACAGTCATGAAGTCCATAGGCAAGATAACAGCAAGACATTGATTAATAGTCTGTTTACTATCATAATCTTACTCTAAACTTAATAACCACGAAATATAGGGTGATTTCCCACATGATGTGCTTGCAAAACAAAGTATCACACACTACTGAGAATATTAAAAATCTTCTTTTCTTATATTGATGTCAGGAAATCAGATTGTTGTGGGAACTTTTATCAGGTAGTACTGATAAAATGAAAATTTTACCAGTACCACCTCAAATGATAATATATGAGAGAGCACAGCTTCCACTGATATCAACAGGTGTTGCATGTAGTCATCTGAGGATTGATGTGGACTCCACGTAGAGTGACATTTCAGAGATTAATGGATATTTATGGTAAGTCATGAACAATCCTTATATGAATTATTTAACTGCCACGGGCATGTCTACATAGAAAATCACAGAAAGGTGATATGAAGAACTGAAATGGAAAACAAGATAGAAAATGAGCAGGACAAGAAAAAAGAAGGCTATAAAAACAATAGAAGATACAATTCACATTTTACTATCTGACCAGACATCTATAACTTACTGTAAATCTATACAATCTCCCAAAGGGAATAAACTCAGAAAATTAAGAACTCTGAAATAAAGTAGACTAAAATTAACCCTTAGATTTATTGATAACTAAGGAGTTGCTACCATGTATACATTTAATTGTTGCTATATTATTGCTATTATTGCTTATTACCATTTATGGTTGTCGCCTTAACGTTGGTTGATCCTGTATTACTGATTGCTAATAATTTGTAATACCTCGAGATTTATTATTTATTTACTATTTAGACTTTTTTCTTCAATAATCATAGGTATACTGACTTGTGGTGATTTTTGTGGTACTTGTGGTAATCTATAATAAACTAGACAACTTTAGATGATAAAGGTTCAATGTTTTTGTCTATTACACAATCCTAAGAACTCACAGTCCCAATCTCTACAGATCCACAGACTATGTAATCTTATGTCATGATTAAGGAATGGTATTCCCCAGTTTAGTGTTCCCACTGAAGCATCCCAAACCAGGCACCGCTTCCTCATTTCCCCTCCCCCTCCCCCTGTGGTGGGCTGGACAAGAGAGATGGAGGCACAAAAAGTAAAGGTCAGAGGCTGACATAAGAACAATTTACTACAAACAGCAGTGCAATAAGAAAATGAACAGTAACAGCAACAATATTAGTAACAGAGTGTACAAGAGAGGCAAACAATTCACACACGAGGGCTCACCATGCAGAGCCCGAAAATACCTGACCGCCACCACGCTACGTGACCAGACAGGAACTCTTTCCCACCACGCTGACAATGATATGAGGTGGTGTAGAACAACCTCTGTGTCCTGGCTATGTCTTCTCCTAGCTATTGCAAAAATTAACCCTGTTCTGGCTGGAACCAGAACACCCTTTAGGTTGTGACAGATGATTGGCTTGGAGGATTAGGGGAGGGCTGTTCATCTCAACTTTAGTAAGGCCATTTCTTAAAACAGCTTGTCTCTGAGGACAAAATTATTAAGAACATGATATAAGTGGATAGTGAAGTAGATTAAAGACTGGCTGAAGAGCTGGTCTCAGAGGGTTGTGGTCATCAGGGCAAAGTCCTGTTGGAGAACAGTTCCTAGTCAGTGGCACAGCAGCGGATACATTTTCACCCAATACATTTTTGTTAATGGCCTGGACAAGGGGACAGAGTGCACCCTCAGTGAATCTGCATATGATGCAAAAATGGGAGGAGCAGCTGATAGCTGTGCTATCTACTCTTCAGAGAGACCTCAACAGGCTAGAGAAGTGAAGTGAGAAGAATCCACGAGATGAGCCATTTTAGAGTAAATTCATGAAAGGAGTTTCACCTGTGGTCTCTGAAGGAGCCCCGGAAAGAGCCTGTCTCTCCCCACTGGCTGAGAAAGGAGGAACTTGCCTAATTTAGGCTGTTGTGCTTGAATACTAAGTGAATGTGCACCTTTTAAGCAGCCAGTTTTCAGAGCCTTAGCACATAAAATCAATATGACAGAAAGGATATTTTCTATCATCTGACAACTGGTTTTCAAGAAGTGGAATAAGAGCTGAAATGACAGTGGAATACAGAGCTGAAATGACATGAGTTTCCTCACCGTTGTCACTGTTTCAGTCCTGAGTAACACTACCTGGTGCTTGTCCAACCAATGTCCTGACAGCTTGTCAAAAGACTCCTTGGAAATAGTTTTCACATGATTTACTGCATCAAATAAGCTGTCTTTATGTTCCAGTTCAGGCTTGACAAATTTGTCAGTTTCTCCAATCTTTTCACAGTTCACAAAGTCAACATTGCAGTGAAGCAGCCAGTTCTGAGAGACCTGCAAGGAAACCCCTGGTGATTGCTTCAAGTGTGACTAATTTAGATATAGTGTAAGGTATTTTTAAATCTCAGCAAAAGAATGGATCTAGTAAGGTAGCAGGAGAGCTTCATTAAAAATTATTTAATAACATCTGAGAGTTTGCTGTGCAGCAAAGATTTATGTTCAAACATTCTCATTGGTCTAGGAAAACTCAGTGCTTCCCTTGAGAAAGTATTTGGTTCAGATTTGTAAGCTCTTAGAGCGTGAGTTATAAAAATGACGAGGATAGAACCTTTAAGCAGTTGGGTGAGCAAAAAAACCCCTGGATAAACAACTTAAGTCCTGCATTCATCAAATGTTGTCATCCTTTGGAAGTTGTGTTAGCAAAGAAGTTTTCCACTTAATATTTTTTGCTATTTTTTATTTCCCTATTGCAGAGAAGAACAGGGTATTAAGCTGTTACAATACGTATGGCAGTTAACCAAGAAAAATAAATATTAATAATTTTCTCTCCTTCTTCCTTTTCACACAATATTTGTGTTATTTTAGTAAGACTGATTTTTGCTATGTTTTAACAGGTGAGATAAGCATAACTATCTAAATTACTGAGGTGTCCTGGTTTCAGCTGAGGTGGAGTTAATTTCTTCTCATAGATGTTACGGTGCTGTGTTTTCTATTCGGAATGAGAATGGTGTTGATAACATACTGATGTTTTGGGTTTTTTTACTAATTCATGTTTATCCTAAGTCAAGGACATTTTTTGGTGGTGTTTTGTTTGTTTGTTTTGTTTTGTTTTGTGTCTCATGCTCTGCCAATGAGAAGGTACACAAAAAGAAACTGGGGAAGGTCATAGCTGGGACAGGTGACTCAAACTGGATGAAGGGATGTACTGCGGCATTGAAGAGCATGACCAGTATATAAGCTGGCAGAGTTACCCAGAAGTGGGACTGATCTGGGTTTGGGAACAGGGTCTGGCATCCATCAGTGGGTGGTGAGCAATTGTATCACTTTTTTGTTTGTTGGGGTGTTTTTTCCCTTTTTAAAAAAATAATAATTATTATTTACGATTATTGTTGTATTTTACTTTGTTTTCAATTATTATACTGTTCTTATCTCAACCTACAGTTTTACTTTTGATTCTCCTCCCCATTCCATCAGGGTGGGGGAGAGAGAAAGAGGTTGAGAAAGTGGCTGCATGGTACATATTTTCCAGTTGGGCTTAAACCATAACACAGAGGAAAAGAGGGTGAAGAGGAAAAACAAAAATACACATATATAAACCAGTTGTGACTGTACAGAGTTCTAAACTGGAATTAAGATTTATTCACATAATTTTGGCACTTTATTAAGTGATACAGCCTATTCACAGTAGCATACGATGTACAAATGTTGAAGGATGGAATTCTTTTACTATTTTCTGTACTGATGTAATCTCTTCCATGAAGTGGAGTGATTGGTTCAGCTTTTTGAAAACTGCATTGGCTTTTTCTGAATAGCAACAGCAGGTTCTGAACAAAGACAAAGCAGATTTGTTGCTTAGCAGAGCAACATATATGACAATGCTTCAGAGGACAAGAAGTGGTCTTTCAGTGCTGGCCAAAGCAGCAGGGCTCACAGTTGCTGACAGGAGCATAAGCTTGAGATTCCTTGAATGTGTGGGCAGAGATATGTAATTGATATTCACAAAATCACAAAAGTCCTTGGAGGTTATGGCACAAACAGGACTAGAAATGTGACTTACAATCTTTTATACAATTGCTTCTGCCTCATAGTCTCAGCACTAACCTGAGTGCCTGGCCTTGCTATGCAGTTATATGTCAAGAGCCCAGGGTAATAACAAAACTTTTGTTCTCGTGACATGCATGCAAACATTACTTGAGATAGTTTGATTTTTTTCTATTAAACCTGACATTTTCTCTGTCCGTGGAGAGAAATATCAAATTTGACAAATTGAACCACTCTTGCTCAAATAGCTGTTCTGGAAATCAGTTTGTCTGTTTCACCCAGCAGGTTTGTAAATTCCCCAGACCTGCATGTTCTGTCCTCAAGATGAAAAATGCTTCAAAATATGAGGATGCTTTTTTACCTTTTGGGGTCCAAGACATTTGTTCCAGCCTGCAATTTGTGAAGCAGTTTGCTCACAAAGTCTTCAACAATTTCTTGTGTCTTGAGAAAGTATTCACTCTGTTAATCAGTTGTAAAGAGTTAAAACTCATGTAAAGTGTAAAACTCATGTAAGTGTAAAACTCATGGCTGAGTTTGGCCCAGTGTTCTCTTTTCTATTTTCTGCTACTAGGAGGTGTTTGGTAGTCTCCTGCAGTAAGTTTCCTCTGCCTGAGGTCATGATTTGGGCACTCAAAAGTACCTTCTAGAGGCTGGGCATAATAGAACATGTCAGCAAGTAGCCAGGCAGCTGCATAGTTCAAGGCAGTTTGGATTTGGTTGGAGCTGCATGGAAGCACTTTTATTTGTCTAGTCCAGCTGGGTTCCATTCATGCATGTTTTTTCTAACTTTACACCAACAGAGTTTACCTGGACAGGAGAAATTCCCCATTGCTGTGTGTTCTACTTGTTGTCAAACCTGCTAATAGCTACTGATCATCAGCTCCACATTCTCCAGCCTTGTCCACTTAAGATGCTGTTTTGCTGAACCAGCTTGAGAGCACCCTGTGATCTAGCATGGTGAGTTAGAGGATTTTCTTGAAGAATGGCCATAAAAAATGGCCAGAGTTCCCTTGCCAGGGGACTACCCAGCTGTCACTTGGAACAGAAGAGCCATGTGAGATCAATAATGAATATGTAAACATAGCATTGCATTAACCCCATGTAAGGACATGATGTAAAATTGAATCAGTATGTATAAACACATTGTTTGAGACTGTAATGTATACAGCAAGCCACAGGAGCTGTTGTCACATTATATGGCTGTTAGAGCATTTATTTTATGTATATTTATTTTATGTATATCTAAAATTTTACATGTCTCATGGAGTCCTAATACTTGACACAAACATCTAGCTCTTTATGCAATGTATAATGAAGTTTCTGAGTGTTGGAACACAACTGCCTCTGCTAGTAAGCTTTTATCTTTTCAGCTAGTGTTTTTGGCAGGATTTCTTGATGTGCCACGAGTAACTTAAAGAAGTCCTAGGTATGATGCTGGAGTTGGAAAGTTCTAGTGAGGACTGCCAATAGATAGTTTGCGTGCAACCACCCAATTTCCCAGGATAACAGCGGTTACTAGTGTAGAAACACTTTTCTGTACCACCTGATTTTAAGACTCAGTAATATTCTCAGTAAATTTAATTTACTAGTATAATTCTCAGGTGTCTCATCTTTCTTTTCTCTTAATTTTTATCTTGATCTCCATAAAACTCCTTCTAATCTCTTACAACCCAGAGTTACCGAGACTGCATTCAGAAAAGGGAGTTGGCTCTTTCCTACTTAGGAAACTTGTTGAAGGGTCAGTTAAGGAAATAACGTAAAGTTGCTTTTATTGCTTCAAGTTGCCACAAGTGTTGTATCTCAAACTTTTCTCTGAAACTACCTAGGTCTAGGAATTTAGTATTTTTGCCCCTCATGAATCACCAGAATCCATACACTGAAGTTTTGGAAAAAATAGTCAATAGACTTTCCTGCCAATGCAATATGCAATGAAATATCATAAAATGCAAGAAATAAAAGGAAATAAAATTCAAGCATAAAATTAACTACAGAAGTGCTTAAAAGCATGCAACAATTATTTTACCCCATTATTTTAGACTATTGTCATAGATACATGCATTTAATATTATTGACATAATTAACTCTTGTGAAATCAGTATGACATCTCACAATGTCTGATATGAAGGACGAATGTTGGTAATTGCAACAGTATCATATATAGGTAAAAGAAAACATTTTTTTTCAAATTCCATAGTATGATGGAGCAGACTTAATAAAAAATTCAGAAATTTTCATGACCTCAAAATAAAAGAATACAAACCCAAGAGTCAGATCTCTTCAAAGCAAGTAGCAATTTTGTCTTCTCTCTTCTAGTGAAATTTCATATAAGAAAGGAAAAACTATCTCGTCAGAATTTTACCTCAGGTTTTTAAAATATAATTTATGGATTCTCATGCTGTAAACCTGTGATTTCACTCAAGAGAAAACAACCGGAATTTATTAAGGACCAGAGGTAAGTTATTACAAGCCCTTTTGGCTAGCGTAATATTTTCTTCTTTTTTCACTATACCAGATTTCCTGATAGTAAAGTAATTGCAGATGTTCAGAGAGATATGGGTTCAGCTCACAACATCCAAAATTAAAGCTGGCAATTGAAATAAACATATCTATCATTTCTCTGTGGGATGTTTACTTTTTAAAAATTCTATATGACTGTATTAAATAATAGTCAGACACTAAGCAAAGACCAATGAGTAACCAACTAAACAGCTGCCCTTGAGCTCTGGTGAACAATAGTCAAACGTAGATTTCTGTTTCTGTGATCCTGGTAAGCCAAGAGCTAGTATCCTATTGTTCTTATGAATAAGAGTAGCTTGAGGTTATCCAAATTTACACAACAAATCCATCACTCCAGCACTTAAATATGGAGAGTTCTCTTGGGTCTTGAAACCATCTGGCACAGAAAAGCCCTGGTGTCAGTACCAAGACTGCTCTAGTGACCTTCTTTCACTGTTGGTAATACTGTTGTAGCCACAATAGTATAAAGATAAATGAAATATAGGATAAATAGAAGGTGTCAGTAGTCAGATAGTTGAAAAAAAGCTAGCACAGCTGGAGTAAAGAGGATTCTCTTAAATGTTTGCCCATTATTGGACAAGTATTAGCATGTCTCTGCCACAGACTGGAGAAAAGTTGGGGAAAGGGATAGAGAAAGATGCAGAACTGATAAGCAGAAAAATCTCGTTATTCTTGAATTTTGTCAGGTGGAGATTCCCTCTACCACAATTATTTATAACATTTCAGTGCTACATGAATGTCAAGTGAATCTTTTAATTTTGATCAGACCATTTATTTGACTTGTTTAATAACTAGCTTTGAAAGAGGCTCACTGCTATTTCTGAGGAAACTGCAGTGATCTGATCATCCATCCCTTCCCCAAGAATGAGACTTTGTTATCAGTTGTTTAATGGTTTTTCCTCATGTAAAACAGTTACTCCTCTATTTATATCAGCTAAATCAGAACTCGCTGACTGCAAGAGTTCAGGAACCACGCGTAGTGACCAATATGATCAAACAGTGTGTTCAATTTATTATTCAAATGGTTTAACGTTTATACAGTAAGTCTTTTCCGGGTGCGTGACCACAATAAAGAGATTGGATAGCTCAATCCGTTCACGCGCTTCATGCCTTTAGTTCATTGGTCTCAATGCCTTGTCCACGCGTCCTGACGTCACTGCTCCGCCCAAAATCCCTCCTACCGATCTGCCTTCGGGACTTTCCAAGGGATTTTCCAGCTTCCTTGTGATTGGTCACGCACACACAGTTCAAGATAACTTAGCTATAAACTGTCCTTTTGCTGACCTCCAAAGGTATTTCAAGTGAGGCCTAGTGCTCCTCGGAATTGGTCATATGGATTGTTCACCAAGTGTCCGCTGTCCTGTAAATACTCTACACTCATTATCAGTTATTAATATGTAAGTACATCTTGCTTGGGACATGTACCTAGAAAGACACCATTGTAGACAAAGCAACCTAGAAGGCCTGGAGACCTTGCAGAAGCTTCACAAAAGGGATGTGATTTGAGGATGGTGATGGTGATGAAGAAAGGGGAGTTGAGACATCCAACTCAATTCTGGTAGGGTTCTGGGGGACAGAAAATTTTCAGGTTGAATATATCCATTAGGTATAATAATTAATTAGAGATATAAAATTGTAGAAGCCCAATTCTGTATTGTACACTATTGTACACTTTTGTAGAGAGTGTGTCTTAAAGCACTTTAATTAACAACTGCTCTCTACTTTACTTATATTAATATTGTCCAGAAAGTTCTTTTCTTCCATTTTAGGCAACAGAATTCATAAAATTTTGTTGATAAATAACATGATAGCCAGTCATAAAACTAGCTATTTAATTTAAAAATATGTCAGGAATGTTTGTTTGTAAGAGCTACTTGTATTGACAATTTCACAACCTTACTACAGACTATGCAAAAAAAATAGCTTGAACTAGCCACTGAAAAAAAAGTGATGGCAAAGCCACCAACTACTTCAAACACCAAACTAAGTAATTTACTAATTACATTATAGAACAGAAAACAAGGGGCTAGAATCAGAGAGCAAGACTTTAATCTATACTTCTAGGATTTTATTAATTTTAAATTTAACTAACACTAATCATGGGTGAAACAGGCAAGACGGGCAATGCTGTTGCATCAGGAAGGAAATGTGAAATATATGGTTTGTGTACTGTCTACTTTCCCAGGAACCAGCTGGCATCATAATGCAAGCACTATTTTTTACAACTCCAGGATCAATACTGAAAATGGGAGAGGTAATAAGCAGCTTTAATTCTTCCCATAAAGTCAGAACACCATCTACCAAATAATAAATAGGCTCAAACATTGCTCTGTTTTCTGGAAAGCTCCTCACCCACAAGGACCTATTTGATTATTTCTTTGTTTTTATGGGTCTGTCTACACTCATTTACTTTTCCTTCACAGTCAGTTACCCAAGGTAATTCTAACTCTAATGAGACTGGGATGTTTTGCTACAGGAGTTCAAGGATAGCTTAGAGACCTTGCTGAGAGCATTTGCCTCTTGCTCACAGTGAAACCTTCTGCTGAGGCTCCTGAGTCTGTTTAAAAAGTACATCTAGTGCCTGAAAAGCCTCACCTGGGACCCCCACCCACCCACTCTCTCTGTGGCCAGGACTGGACCCCTAGCCTTCACCTCACCTGCCTCTCTCCAGCCCTGCCTTTCCTCAGCTGCTGATTAGATTTCCTGGACTAATATTAGACATTAATCATTACTTCAGCTTTGCTTGGATGGCAGGACCACTGTGGTGGGCATCCCTGCTGTGCTGACCCTGCTCTGTGGGTCTGTGCCTGCTGGCGGGGACGCAGTGATGCCTGTCCTGTGCGTAACCCCAGCCCTCCCTGTGGAGCAGCCTGACTTGCTGCTCAGCAGCTGCTTTGGCAAGGGATGGGGCTTAGCTTTGGGGACCTTTGTCAGTTCAGAGGCTGTTGCAGTTTTGCTAAGGTAAATTCAACAGATTGTGTGGCCTACAGTACCCTGGAAGGTCTTCTCATACCACTAGAACATCTGGATTCCCAGTACATGGTTCAGCCACATCATGAAGGTTGAAGGATCTGGATGAGAACACATCCCAAATCCCACTTCTGCCATTTCATTTTCAGACGAAAACCCTGCTGAATTCTGTTCCAATGGTCTATTATTTCTGTGATCTGTATTACAAAATTATTAATCTGTGCTTTCTTTTTTGGCTGGGGTAGAGAGTTAATTTTCTGCACAGTGACTAGTATGGGGCTGTCGTTTGTATTTGTGCTGAAAACAATGTTGATAATCCAGAGATTTCTTTTATCTTTTTACTATTGCTGAGCCATGCTTAACACTGTCAAGGGCCTTTCTGCTTCTTATACTGCCCTACTGGCAAAGAGGCTGGGGGTGCACAAGAAGGTGCAAGGGGACACAGCTGGGGCAGCTGTTCCCAACTGACTTAAAAGATATTCCATACCATATGGCATCATGCTCAGTATATAAAGCAGGGGGAGGAAGAAGGAAGGGTTGAGTGTTTGTAATGATGCATTTGTCTTCCCCAGTCACCGTTAAGTATGATGGAGCCCTGCTTTCCTGGGAATGGCTGAACATTCCTTGTTTTGCTCTGCTGGTGCCTGTGACTTTTGCTTTCGCTATTAAACTGCCTTTATCTCAGCCCATGGGTTTTTCACTTTTGCAATTCTCTTCCCCATCACACTTGAAGAAGAACCTTAATTTGTATGAGGTAAGTACAAGGGGGAATATATATGTGTATTCTTTAACCAGACTTTGCATGCGCAGCAAGTTCTGTAGCATGACAAACAAAAAAATTTGCTCAGCATAAAATCTAAGCATAGAATGAGCCTTCAACAGATGTATTTTTAAAAGATAAAACCAAGTAGGCAAATCTAATGAAAAGAGGAAACAGACTTTTAGAGGGGTGATATATTAAATTTTTTAGTTGAAAGATGAGAATGTAAAACATGTAAATATGTAAATTTTGTAAATTGTCCTTTTTGCTTTGATTGTATTTTTTGTATTTTAGCCCTTTTATTTTAAATACTTCAACATTATTTCCATCTCAGTATCATCCCTGTTTGGTGTTGGCTTAAATGTTCTCCTTTGAGACAATAACTGGTAAGTTCTAAAGTGAATCAATGATCCTAGCCAGGCTGTATGGGAGAATGATTATTCATAAATAATGATGATATTTTGGCAGAAGTAGTTCTCCTCAGATTAGGGCCTGAAAATTTTGCTAATGAAAGAAAATGGTTCTAATATTGTTCAATTTATTGCTTTGTTTCTTAATTACCTCTGGAAAAAATAAGCAGATCTGTCTTGTTGTCAGGAAGCTCTCTCATCATAAGCATATTGCACATAGGGGCCCACTTCACACAAAGCACGAGAATACAAAATTAGCATTTTAAACTCCATTCTTTAACCATTTTATTATAATCTCTGCCTATTACACTGTAAAATATTGCAACTCCTGTTTGGAAATGTAGTAGTAACATATAGGAAGAAAATATGTTAAAGCTTCAATCATCTGGCATACAAGGTCTAGCTAAAGCTTCAAATGTTATTTAAACATATTTTTTATGACTTCATTTGATTTTTATTGCTGTATTTTAGAACATTACCAATAATGCTGTCAGCCATTTTTATGTGAGTAAATGACATAGGTTTGTGGGTTTTTTTTCCTTTATTTTGTTCTGACTCTTTTCTGTGAGTTTCAACAACCAGTCTGAAATTTGCAAGTCCAGATTTTCTAAGGAATCATGTTAAAAGACGGCTGTGTTAAATTACTGGATTTTTTTTCCTGAAATCGAAACTCTGAACCCTATAACATTGACTGAAAGCATCTAAAAAGATCAAATCACTTCAGTCCATTCCTTTTTTGTAAGTATATAAAAGTCTTCACAGTGAGAGCAGTAAAATTCAGGAACAGGTAGCATAACAATGCTGCAGAATCTCAACCTCACAAATCCTCAAGCAACCTGCTCCAACCTTGGAAGTTAGCTCTGTGTCAGGGAGTATGAGTGGGCTGCTCAGCAACAGTTGTCTGATCATGCAGGGATGAGGTTAGGAAAGACAAGGCTGACCAGATATTGAATCCCCCTGGCAGGGGGTAAGATGGACAAAAAGAAAGGATTACGCAAGTACAGAAACAGCAAAAAGCCACTAGGCCCTGGCCCCAGTGCTGAATAGGGAAGAGGAGCTGCTGTCAAAGTGCATGGAAAAGACCAAGGTACTTGGTGCCATTGTTTTCTTCAGTCATTACTGGTAAGACCAGCCTTTGGGAATCACAAGACCCTGACACTAAAGCAAAGTCTGGAGCAAGGAAGAATAATCATTGATGGAGAAGGATGATGTCAAGGAGAACCTAACTAAACGTGCAGAAATCCATGCAGCCTGATGGGTTGCAGCCATAAGTGCCGAGACACTATAAGCACAAGAAGGTGATCAGGAGTTGTCAGCATGGTTTATAAAAGGAAAATCATGAACCAACCTGATAGAATTATACAGCAAGATGACCAGGTTGGTGGATAAAGGGAGAACAGTGGGTGTTGACCTTGATTTTAGTAGAGCTTTTGACAGAGTCTTCCATAACATCATCATAGATTAGCTGACAAAATATGGGTTACATAAACAGACAGTGAGGTGGATTAAAAACTAGCTGAACGGCAAGGGCCAGAGGGTTGTGATCAGTGGCAAAAAGTGCATTTAGGGGAAAGTCAATAGTGGTATACCTCAGGGACTGATACCAGACACTTTTGCTGTTCAGAGGGACCTGGATTTGCTGTAGAATTGGACCAAGAGATTTCTCATAATGTTTGAGAAAGAAAAGTGCAGAGACCTGCATCTAAAGAGGAGTTAACCCCATGTACCAGTCAGTACAAAGAGGTGCTGACCAGATGGAAAACAGCTCTACAGATAAATACACAGGGGTCTTGGTGAACAGCAATCTGACCATAAGCCAGCAGTGCACTCTTGTAGCAAAGGCTGACAGCATCCTGGACTACATTAGTGTGGTGAGCTGTCCCTGGCTAGCAGCAAAGCCGCTTAGTCACTCCTTCCATACACACGTACAGTGAGACAGGGGTGAAAGATAGGGGAAATAAAGAGTGAAAAAGACTCACAAATCAAAACAAAGCCAGGGAAATCACTGACCCATTACTGTCATGGACAAAACAGGCGTGACTTGAAAAATTTAACTCAATTTAAAGCATTGAATTACTGATTGAGTACCGGGAAGCAAAGACAGACATTTAAGCACTTAAAGAAAACACCTTTTCTCCTACTTGCTCATGCTCAATTTCACTTTAGACACCTTTTCTTCCCTTCTCCTAGTCTCCACTCCCCTCAGTCCCTTCACTGAGTCAGTGGGTGTTTCAGGAGATTGGGGTCACTACATAGCAATTTCTTTCTGCAGCTACTTGTTCCTTAATCCTTTTTTTTCCACTGTGCCTTCCTGCTAAATGGTTTCCTATGATCCTCCACAGACTGCCACTCCTTCAGTGATGTACCTGCTTTGTCATGAGTCCTTCATGGTCCACAGGCTCCTCATGGTTTTACCTGCTCTTCAGGCTGCAATCCCTCTGGGGTGTTACATCTCCACTAGAGAGCACTTTCCACTGCTCTGGCTTTGTTCCTTTGTCTTGGTGTTTACTGCCCTTTCTGAAATATGTTGGCACAGCAGCTTCACCAATGACTTCAGCTGTGTCCTGTGGTGGTGCTGGTGTAGAGCCAACTTGAACCAAATGGTACAGAGGAGCCCTTACAAAAATTACAAATTAGTAGTTCCTTTCTCTTCTCAACAGCATTTTATGTATTTAAAGACTGAAAATCTATCTGCTAATTTTTTTCTTTAGTAATTTTTAATCTAAACCATCCAATGTCCTTCATACTTTTTGCATAAGTGGGATGTTTCTAGATATTCTCATTATTCTCTCATCTCTTTTTCTAGTCTGCATCTTTTTTGAGAGTGCAGTGCTCAAACAAGAATATCACACTATGACTGAATTATTTTCAAGACTGAACAAACTGGAAGGATTAATTCACATATTTTAGAAGTTAATTTCAGTTTACTTGAAAAAGAGATGCTACAAATCATTAGTGAAGGAGCAGAAGCTTAAAAAATATATTCATACTAATGGAATTGCAGAAAATCAGTTTTGTTTGTGTCTAAGAGGTGCAGCAGATCACTGACTATTTCCCTTGGATTTTTGGGGGTTTCATTCTTGTCCCTGTCTTCCAGTTCTCAGAGGCCTGGGTACCCTGAATAAAAATCACTGACTATTAAATTCTGAGGCAAAGAAGTCATGGAGTACCTCAGCCTTTTCCTCACCCTTTGTCACTATGTTTTCCCTCACATCCAATAAAGGATGGAGATTCCCCTTAGCTTTTCTTTTCTACTTGTATATTTATAGCAACATTTTTGTTGTCTTTTATAGCAGTAGCCAGATTAAGTTCTAGTAGGGCTTTGGCCCTTCTGTTTTTTTCCCTGCATAACCTCTTGACATTCTTGTATTCCTTCTCACAAAAGCACAGAATATGCTGTGTTGGGACCCACAAAGACCATCTTGGCCCTGCACAGGACCATTGCCAAGAGTCACACCATGTGCCTGAGAGTATCATATAACTGCTTCTTAAACTCTGTCAGGCTTGGTGCTGTGATCACTTCCCTGGAGAGCCTGTAACCTAAACCTAAACTTCCCCTGACACAACTTCAGGCCACTTCCCTGGCTTCTGTCACTGGTCACCACAGAGAAGAGATCAGTCTCTGACCCTCCTCTTCTGCTCACGAGGAAGCTGTGACTGCAATGAGGTCTCCCCTCAGTTTCCTTCAGGATGAACAGAACAAGTGACCTCAGCAGCTCCTCATACAGCTTCCCCTCAAGGCCCTTCACCATGTTTGTTGCCTTCCTTTTGACATTAACAGCTTAGTATCTTTCTTATATTGTGATACTCAAAAACTGCACACAATATTCAAGGTGAGGCCTCACCAGTGCAGAGCAGAGCAGGACAATCCCCTCCCTTGACCGGCTGGTGATGCTTTGCCTGATGCCCCCCAGGACATGGTTGGCCCTCCTGGCTGCCAGGGCACTGCTGACTCATCTGCAACTTGCCATCGACCAGCACCTCCAGGTCCCTTTTCATGGCACTCCTTTCCAGCATCTCATTCCACAGTCTCTACAATCCAGGGATGCCCCATCCCAGGTGCAGAATTCAGCACTTCCCCTTGTTGAACTTCTTATGGTTGGTTATTGCCCAGTCCTCTAATTTGTTGAAGTCCCTCTGCAGGGCCTCCCTGCCTTCAAGGAATTCAATAGCTCCTCCCAGTTTTGTATCATCTGCAAACTTGCTCAGTATCCCTTCCAGTCCTGTGTGCAAGTCATTTATGAAGGTGCTGAAGAGCACGGAGCCTAAGATGGAGCCCTGTGGAACCCACTAGTGACAGGCCACCAGTCTTATATTCCCCCATTCACTATTACCCTCTGTATTTGACCCATGAACCAATTGCTCACCCACCGCGTGATGTGTTTGTCCAGAAGTATCCTGGGAGAGGCAATATCAAAAATTTTGCTGAAATCCAAAAAGATTACATCAACTGGCTTCTCTTGATCCACTTGTTTATGGGTTACCTTGTCATAGAAGGAAATCAGGTTTGATAAGGAGGACTTTCCTCTCATGAAGCCATGTTGGTTGTGACCAATGACCACATTGTGTTTCAGGTGTTTTTCAGTACTTCCCAGAATATCTTCTCCATAACTTTACCAGGAACTGAAGTGAGACTGACAGGCCTGTAGCTTCTGGGGTCTTCCTTCTTGCCCTTCTTGAAAATTGGGATGTCGTTCACCAGCTTCCAATGAAATGGGACCTCTCTGCATTCCCAAGACCAATCAAAAATCACTGAGGGAGGTTTTGCAATGACATGAGCCAGCTCTTCTATGATTCTTGGATGAATCTCATCAGGCCCCATAGATTTATAGGGATCCAGCTGGAGCAGCAGATCCCACACAATTTCAGGGTCAGCTGGTAGGTGATCATTCTTGCAGTCATGGTCCTCCAGCTCAGGGCAATGAGATCCCCTTGGTCCATCATCCATGTTGAAAACAGAGGCAAAGAAAGCATTAAAAACCTCTGCCTTGTCTCTGTCTCCATTTGTGAGGTGACCATCCTCATGCTGTAACAGGCCATTGATATTTCTACACTGCCTATTATCATTAATATATTTGAAAATTTTTTTTTAAATTGTCCCCCACATTTCTGGCCAGCTTCAACTCCAGCTGAGTTTTGGCCACACAAATTTTGTCCCTACAACAGCAAGCAGAATCTCTGAATTCTTCCCATGTCACTTGACCTTGCCTCCACTGGGCACACATTTTCCTTTTTTTGCCTCATCTCCAAGGGAAGATCCCTGCTCAGACAAGCCAGCCTTCTTCCTTGCCTGCTTGACTTCCAGCATATAGGAATTGCCTGCTCCTGTGCCTTTGGGAGGTGATGTTTGAAAAGTGACCAGCACTGATGGATCCCAACACTTGCAAAACATTTTTCCTGGGGATCTTACTTACTAATTCCCTGAACATCCCAAAGTCTCCTTTCCTCATGTCCAGAGTTGAGGTTTTGCTGGTTTTCCTTCTGCCATCAGAGATTTTAAACTTGATCACTTTGTGGTTGCTGTGGCCAAGATGACCACCAATCTCCACTTGGCTTACAAGGTCCACTCTGTTGACAATCAGCAGATCAAGGAGGACATCTCTCTGAATCGGTTCCCTTAGGACCTGTTCCATAAAGTTGTCATCCAGGTTTTTAGGAATCTTCTGGCCTGGGTTGTACCAGCTGTGTAATGCTCCCAGTTTATGTCTGGTAAGTTGAAGTCCCCCATAAGGACAAGGGTAGTTGACTTGGAAGTGTCCCTTAGTTCCTCAAAGAATAATTCATCAGCATCATCGTCCTGGCTGGGAAGTCTGTAGCAGACTCCCACCATGACATCCACATTATTTGTTTGCCCCTTGATTCTTACCCAGAGGCTCTCGACTGTGCCAGCTGTGAGCTCCATACATTCTAACCCTTCTATTACACAGAGTGACACATCGCCACCTCTTCAGCCCTGCCTACCCCTCCTGAATTACCTGTAAGTGTCCAGCAGGGCACTCCAGTCATATGTCTCATCCCACCAGGTTTCATTTATGCAAATGATGCCTGCTGTTTCTTCTAAAGGTTATAAGCTCTCCTTTTTCCTGAGTTCCAGCCAAGCTCCTGGTTCAGCCAGGCCAGTCTTGTTTCCTACCAGCATATCTTTGGGCACATGGGGATAGCCTGATCCTGTGCCTTTAAGATTTCCTTCTAAAGCACATTCAACCTTTCTAGACTTCTTTCTGCTTCAGGACTGCCTCCCAAGGGACTTTCTCAACTAGTCTCCTAAACAGGACAGAACCTGCCCTCTGAAGGTCCAAGATGTCAGTTCTGCAGACCTTCCTCATTTTCCAAGAATTGAAAACTCTGTCATTTCATGATTGCTGTGCCCAGAATGGCCTCTGACCATCACTTCCCCCACTGGTACTTCTGTGTTAGCGAACAAGTGGGTGGCTGGGTGGCTCAGTCATCAGCTGAGTTAGGAAGTTATCTTCCACACTCTCCAGGAACCTCCTAAACAGTTTCCTCTGTATCTGTGCACATACCACTCATTCCTCATTCCATTCATTGCATTTGAAATGAGAATTCATCACATTCTCTTTAGATACTTTATAATGTAGATACTCATAGCAGGCATCCCATTACTATCGAAAGGAAACATGAGAATTATTAATCTGATTTGTTTTAAAATACCTTCTCTAACATGAATCATTCCACCATCTAGAATTGACATTTTTTCACCGTTAGTCAGATAAGACTCTAGATTGCTAGCTTACATATAGACAGTACAGGTGCATCCCATCTCCTATGCTTCTGACTATTTCCAGTGCATCAGTAACTAACAATAATACTTGTTCATAAAGATCAAGGTAACCACTAAGTCTCTTTTCCCTAAAGGCAGTATTTATTTGACTTATAGGCTATTTAGTAGTCATGCTGCAATGCTGTTACCAGATGCTGTTTATTTGAATAGCTTATGTAAACTAGTATTACTGAAGCTGTTGCAGGTCCTTTTCTCACATCTACAATTCAAAAGATTTTTATGTATACTGACTACTATCCTATTGACAGTTTAATATATTTCACATATCCAAAAAGACCGAGGTGAAATTCTCTTTACATCCATACACTGCACAACATTGTTCAGTCCTAAGACTTCTCCATAACATAATCAGTAAATAAGCAGTGCTAAGATGATGAAACAGTGTTCTGCTTTAAATACTTAAATACTACTGGTGTTAGAAATGTCTGGATAATTAGTGAAACATGTTTTTGAGCTTAGATTAGTTATTTTATTCTTCTTTAGTAGACTAAAAGGTATATTTTGAAATGATAGATAGCCTTCTGTTCAAATTTCTGTCTCTATCATTACAATTCCAAAATTAAGAGGTTTTAATAGATAGCGTGCATCTCTTGCCATACCTGTTGCTCGTTTGCCAGCCTGCTCCCTTTCTCAGTAGGCTTGTCAACACCTTTCCTACCAAGTCTATTAACTGACTCTAAATAGCACAGCGTCAGAGGGGTTAATATTCTGTCTTGTGTTCTGTTACAACATGTACCTTACCATCTAGTACAACTGAAAAGCATAGAAATGGAACTGTAACACATTAGCTGTCAATAAAATATTGTCACCTTATAGCTACTATACACTCTTTGTAGGAGCCCAAGACTTCAAAAAAATCACTCTGTGTGGAGGTTTTCTTTTCCAACATAATATAATTTCTATCTTTTTAATTTAGTCCTCTTCAGTAACTACTGTATTTCATCATTTAACTCAGAAATTGGATGCCTTAGGGCTTGACTTTATCATGCACTAATAAAATGAAGAGAAGCAGACCTTTAGAAATAATTGCCAAAATAGAGTCTGTCAGCAAGGATTAGACTCAGCTGTGGCAGTGGCTTGAAAAGGTTATTTTGCTTTAGAATACATTAAATATTTATTAGCTTCACCTGAGGTAAACATGCAGTTGTTTACATATCTGCAAATTTGTATAGACACTTGTAAATGAATTTAGAAAGGAGCACCATGTTCATAAATGTATGCCTTTCTTATCTATGGTTTGAAAAATAAATAATCAAACTGTTCCATTAGCAATAGGCCAGGGGTGGACAGGTAGGATATTTTGAGAGCAGGACCCATTTCCTTAATCTGTCTAATAAAATGTGCTACTATTCATTTGATTTGTTTTGTATCCTTTTTGTCTCAAACTCTTCCTTTTCATAAGCCATAAAGGGGCTTAGGGGAGAAGTTACACATGAAAGTGTAATGTTTTCTGGCTTTCTTCATGCTTACCAGTGAGAAAAGATGACCTAAACCCATAGGAAATGTCAGTGGTGCGATCAAAAGAGGTTTGTGAAACTGAAGGTCTCAACAAACTGTTTTTCAAATCTTGTTGAGTCCTGATAGCATTCAGATGGTTTTCTTTGGCACCTAGGGTAGTTTTTTGGTGAAACATGGACATGTTGCTGGACCATGCAACAAAGTCATTAAGAAAGCTTATTCCGCAGAACTTGTCACTTAATTTGGTGTCAACATTTTGAGCTTCAGAGTTTCTCAGGTCTGTGAACTTCTGTGACTGAACTTCTATGACTCCTTATGCCCAGAAACAGTCCAGCTTCTGGGAAAACAGTGACTAACTCACAGCCAGAGTCCCCATACTAACCAGTGGTCAGAGATCCTCAGAGCACAGCAAATACACAAAAAGGCAAATGAGAAAGAATTGAATGCTCCAATGCAGTATAAGAAATCTGGGTTCCAGCCTGTGTTCTTAGGTCTATTTTATTCTTCTGTGCAATGTAGATGAATTGATGTAGGAAATGAGACAGCAACAATATTTAAAGCTAATTCTAGGTTTGAAACAAATTTCTTTATATGATTTTTCAGTGCTTGACACAGTTTTATCTGCTCAATCACTTTTCCCTGGAACATTATTTACTTAATATTTTCTCAGCACTTTTATTTCTACCTCTTTAATAATAGATATCTTTCAGAAACTATGTTTTATTATTCTCGTCTGTCTGCTGCTTGTAAAATATTTTTTTATGTCCTATGGCAGTAATTTGGATTCTTTTGTTTTGTTCCCAGCAACAGTGCACAAGCTTTCAGAGCTTTTTAGTGCCCTCACCAAATTTTCCAAGTATATTGGATTTCAGTCTATCAGTGATTCTGTTCCTAGCACCTTTTTTCCTATAAATCTTACCATTTTTCTGCTCTTGCAGTCCTTCTATTTCCTGTGTCTTTGCCTGATTTTCCTTTCCCTTTGTAGTGAAATAATACATGGACACTCCATGATTTTTTTACAACTTTCTTCAGCAATTTAGTAATTGAACATTCATCATGTCTGTATTTTCCCAGCTACTCACATAGATTTCAACTATTGAGAGAATTAATCCTTAAATTCTGCCAAGACATCCGCAGCTTTTCCCATGAATGACCTGTTAATTTTCATTATCCTGTCCTCACTTCTCTAGAGAAAAACTTTGGCCTGCACTTCCCTAACCCTTTTTTGCAGATCTGTGTAAACCTCCACACACCCTTTCTGGGGGATCCTGGGAGTGATTCACTGCAGTGCAAAGGACAGTCAGGACACCTGTTGTGGTTGCCTTTCTCTTCAGCTCCTTCATCTGCAATGCATTTCCTTGGCCATGGTGAGCAACAAGTAATTTTAGAATTTTACAGTGATAGACTGCAAAATTATTTCCAAGTGTGAAGTTTCACTCATGCAGATATGTTTTTGCCAAGTGTCAGTGTTCTTCCTTATCTCCTCCTCAGATTTCTTTCTGTCTACAGATTGCTGACACTAAATCCTTTGGTTTTTGTTCTGAGTGATTTTTTAAACTTTTCTATTCTTCACTTTTTTGCATAGATTAGTATAACTGTAATTTTGTTGCAGTGTATCTGCAGTATATAAGAAAACAGAAGTTTTAAGGTTTAAGTGAAATGCTTCAAGATGGCTTTTGTGGTTTTTTTGCAAAGTCACTCTCTTCTTCCCAAAACCCCCTTGGATAAGTGTTATCTCTACTTAGGAATGTCCTGGGAAGATATCTGGAAGTCTTCTCATTGGCTTTGTTAACTCCTCTCTATTGATTGTTAACCCTTGCCTGCTATTGGTGGTTCTGTAATATCTCTGAAACTTGTAATTTGTCATTTTTGAAAGCCTCCAAAACCTATTTAAACCTGTAACCCTAACAATAAACTCTCTCTCTCGGCTCTCTCACCCTGTGGTCTCTGTGGGGGTCTTGTCTGGCTCCATGGGGACCATGGAGTGGGGGGGAGGGGGGAGCACTTCCCTCTCCAGGTAATGGGCTGAAAGCCAAGAGCCTAGAGGTTCCCCCCTGTTCCCCCTCCAACTCAACCATCGGATCATTTAGGATTGACAAGCTGACCATCAGCTGTGGTGAAACACAAGAAGTTTCTTATATGTTCTCAGCTTTCAAGTCATGGTCTCCTCCTGCAAAGTTCCTAAGCTTCAAGCTGAAGCAAGTCATTAATACTGTCAGCTGTGACCAAACAAATCACAAGGAAATGGAAAAGATTTTTTTTGTGCCCAAGGAAAGAAACTCAGATTCTTTTTCTTACTGGCAGACATAAGCTTCAATATTTCAAGGAATGTCCAAACTGATATATCTAATTAAATAATTAGAAATATTAATAATATTTTACATCTACATCTGTGTTTTATCTTATAAGATATTAAAAGATATTCATTAGGTAAAAAAATCTGAAAGATAGATAAAGCTTAGAGGAATTTCTTGAAACCATATAGAAAAATGATTTTTTATATATTTCAATGTTTTAACATTAAAGCACAAAATTAAAATGTCTGTTTCCCAGAGGTCATAGTTTTACCTTTCTTTTAGGTTCTGTTACAATGACCAGCTTCTCTATTCTCAATTATTATATGATTACTAAATTATTATAATATAATACTATAGTTATACATAATATATCACTATATTGTAAAATAATATATTATCTATTATAAAATTATTATATATAATTAATTACTAAATTAGTAGGATTATTATTAGAGTCACTGGCACCTGCATCACATGGGTAAAATAAGCAATGAACCTTGTGGAAAATACTAGTGTCACAACACTATAATGAATACACTCTCCTCTGCCAAAGCACTAAAAACTGGTGGCATTTTTCTAATTGCAGGGTGCATTAAAAGGATTTTCCAGGTGTGCTTAGCCTCCTCTGACCACAGTAGAGAAGGACTTCCACTGGGGCGTCCTTCTGTTCGTATTTGATAACACATAGGTATGCCATATCCATTGAGATCTAATTAAGCCCTCTTATTGCTCAGCGGGCATAAGTTGATATCACTTTGTTCATGTCAGCTATATGCCTTTTAAAACTGTTGTGAATATGACCTATGACAGATTTTTGAGTCAAACTCTGCAGGATTTTAGTTTGTTAAAAGTGATTTACCCTATGCAATCAAAATTTGAGCAAATTAATATGTTTGAAAGTATACTTCGAGGAAAACCTATTAATATAAGCATTCACACTGTGCTCATCTGTGTGTTATGACTGCTCCTTGCATAATGAGCAGGAAATAAAAAGGAAAGATCTTAGCTAATAAGCTTTTTCAAGCTTCAGCAGTGTGATTCAAACTCTTATCTGTCTTTATGCCATCTAGTTTTCTCTCACTATTCCAAGTCAACAGAAAAACACTTATTGTGTGTGATTTTTCTATGAAAGGGAAGAATAGATAAAATATGGTGTATGCTCGTTTCACACTGTAGAGTATTGTACCCCTTGGAAGTGTCTCAGACAAACTAAATGGAAATTGCACTTTTGTAGCTCAGGGCAGATATAATTTTAGAAGATATGATGCACCTCTTGACAGCACAAGGCTTGAAATATGCATGAGCATTCTTCTGAGAGTCTTCAGTCTTCTGGAATTAACATAGTAAGTATTTTAGTAGGTACATCAGGTTAAAAGAGTAAGAAAAGATATTCAGCCCTTGGTGTAGTCTCTCACTGCAGTAAGCCTTTTACACATAGTGTGCAAGTACACAGAGAAGGGGACAATAATGCTTTAATCAGTGTTTTTTTGCAGTTCCAAAACATCAGAGAACACCCTTTCTTTGCCACACGTCACCCCAAGAATCTGAAAGCCTCAGTTCTTGACCCTCTCTTTTCTCGTTGTTGCTATATCCATGAATTTCTCAGGCACTAAAATCAGACATTTGGTCATGAATCAATGCAATTTGATCTTAAATGTTTGCTGTAGCTACTTTAAATACCATGTAGATTAGGCACAGGAAGCAATGCTAACGTACATTACCCAGGGTTAACAAGGAAACATAACAGAAAAAGACAGTATTCATATCGTGTGTCATCATCTTTGTATGATGATGTGCATTTGTATGATGTCTGATATGATGTTTATGTGCATTTGTGCCAATAACATGACCAATATTTCACACTTTTTTTAGCAAAAGAGCAGGTTTGTGGTGTGGCTGTCACATATAAAAATGTTCTGTATCTGCTGCCTTCCTTTTCAGCAGCAAATCTCATAGTGACACTACAGATGATTTGACAGAGGGACTGGCATAAAAAGAGAATCATGATCTCTCTGGGATGGTTTTGGAAAACACTGAGATAATTTTAAAAAAAATCTTTTGGCTTACAAATCACATATTTAATCTTCTGGTTAAAATGTAAATATGTCTCAGATAGTGTTATTCCCATTTAAGAGGATATTCTATGTAAGACTGGATTAGAGAAAATGAAAGAAGCTTGTTTTGTGTTTGGCAATAAGAAAGAGTACCTTGAACTACCATCACACACTGCTTGCATGCAAAAATGCATCACATTTGTAAAAGATATCTCTGAATTTTTCTAATTGCTAGAAATTACTGTGTGTGACTTGAAGGATTTAGTGGCAGAATATTTTTTTTAAATAGAAATAGATTTTTATTCTCCTTTGTACTTCTACAAATGCTGAAGTGAATTAAAGGGGAAATTGAGAGTTTAATTTGTTCTGGCTTATATTTCTGGGTGCAAGTTATAATTTGTCCATAATGAAAAGGAAGTACAAGAAGATAATTAAGGTCCACCTTTAGCAACAAAATTATGTTGCCTATCATCCTTCAAGAGTCCAGATCTTGATTAATGATCCTCAGTTTATAGGTTACATTTTAAGAATCCAGGGCAGTAATTTTTCTAAATTTGCTATAGTCACAAAGCAGTGGTTATTGTTGATCAGGACTACGCACTTTCCAAAGTGGAGGACAGCATGAAAGTAGGTGGCTTGATATTTCCTTGACAACTAACAAAAACTTTACTTAAAAACAAGTTATTTGTTGATAACACAGATATCTGCATGCGAATTTTGTGGATAACCATTTTCTATTAGCCTGGAAAATGGTATGAAGATAAGTTCATTGACATTCTCATAGGATTTGTCTCACCTAACTGTAGTTATGTGAAAATTACGTGTTCAGCCTAGAGTGTAGATGGCTCTTCAGTCAGTGGAGATATTTTCAGAGTATGGGTCATTATAGCCAGAAATAGATTTCTAACACAGAATAGGATTAATTCTCTCTGAATGTGATCATTTCTCTCCACAGGGAAGAGAAAAACAACAATCCCAAAACAGGCACATAGTTAAGTGAAATAAATCCTACCTTTAAATGAACAAAACACACATTTGATTAAACTAAAGGACAGCATGAAATTTAAACTTAATGAACTCACCTTCCAAAATTACTTTGAATATAGTGCCCTAAGATGAAAGAGTCCTGAAAGAGTGGCAATGCTTTGAAACAGATGAAAATTGAGAAGATATCTTGGCTAATGACACACCACTTTGTTTCAGGTCTCTTGATCCTTTCTTTCCATTGTATTCAGAAGGAGATAAAAAAGGAAGACTGAAGGATCCCATGTTCTCTCCCTGATTCCTGAGCCTACTCTATACCAGACCTTGCACAACATACTTTAACCTTGGGCCTGAAATGATCTGTGCAAGTTGATAATAAACCTTAAAAGGTTGTTAACCAGAAAAATTTGCATTAGCATTGTAATCTTTCAACAGCTCTCCATGTAAAGCAGGTATTCAGCAGAAAAATTAAGTATTAAATGGGTATATAGTCATATTTCTGCCTGATGCTGAGAAAATAGATGGAATAGAACAGAGAATATGATCTTTATACTCACATCTGTTGCAATTTCCCTTAAACTGAAACACTTCAAAATGCATTTATAATACACACTTGGTCCTGTACAGGTTCTTTTATTCAAAATAACAAAGTGGAATAGGAATGGCTGATCACATACATGATATACCATAGAACATTAGGAGTTGTTATGTCATTCAGATAAGAGATTTTTTTTCTTGGTTTTTTTCCTGTTACAGATGTTACATTCAGTAATGCAGTTGCCTTTTCCCCTAATGAAAATTTAACCTTGTCAGATGGAATAAACAATAGAGCAAAGAGCTCAACAAGGCATTTACCCCCTGTTAGCAGCTCAAGTCCAAAGAGCACTCAGTGACCCCTGGCTTCTTGTTTGAATTTTTTGTCTTCCCACAAGAAACACTGCAAGCAATTTTTATCTTGTCCTCCAAGGATGTATTTCTAATTTATGACTAACTAAAAATAAAATCAATTAAAAGAATTAAATAACTCAGCATTTAAACCACTCTTTCTTAAAAAATTTACTAAACCTAGATTTGGCAGCAAGGGCTCACTGATTGCGCTACAGGTCATGAAGCTGCAGGATTGCTCCAATTCTGTCTGGATTTTCTTTTATTTTGAGGAGTACTTTTGAGTCTGGATTTTTTTTCCTCAGTAGACCATACTTTACAGACTCTTCTGTCTAAGCCTGAACTGTCAAAATCCAGACACTATGTACTAATTGCTGTGATTATAGCATCAAAAATCAAATTTCTGACTCCTCTGCGGCAGTGGGGCTAGCTCAGCAATCTCTAGTGGATGAAGGATACATAAAAGTTTTGAATATAGTGTCATATTTATTCCATAAGTGTCACACTCTTCCCTCATAATTAAATCTTTTGGGTATTCCTTTGTAAAAAATAGGCTTTACTTACAGTTAATTTTTATGCATTTTTGGAAACAAAAATGAACATTGGTTAATTTGCTTTGACCAGAAGAGGAGGAGCTTTAAAAATTAAATGTGGTGTTAATACCACCTGTTCCCTCCCATTCCTGTTCTTTTAAGTTGAATTTCTTGATCCCCATTACAACACTGCCCCACAGGTATGTTGATGTTTGTACATAATAATGACTTGCAAGCAGTACTGTAAATAAATCTTGGCATGGAAAGAAAACAGGCTATAAATGAAAAAGAAAAAAACTCCACTAGAAATGCAAAATAACATAGTGGGATGGTTTTGCTCCTGTTTGAAACCAATATATTTAAACAGAGTATTAGGCTGAATAATTAAGAATTATAGCAGAGAAAATATAGAGAAACAAACATGTATATTGTTACCCTATTAATGAGATTTTTACTGAAGAGAGAACTTCCACATTTATTTCTTTGTATTTGAAATGGTTCCAAAAATGAATGAACAGACGGAAGAACTTCAAGGGGGATCAGAGCGAAGAGCAGTGTTGCTGGAACTGATCTGTCTCTGGCTTGTGGCTTTCTTCTTTTGACCCACTTTTTTAATACAAATATACAATAATTTTGGTCCTGCTTCAAATTTCATAGCAAGACTGGGAATGTAGAATCAGTCTTTGAAATAATGACAGAAACATTTGAAAGCCTTCAGTGTAAGAACATAACAGGGGAGAGCTCAGACTGGCTGCTTGTGGACTTGAACAGTCACTGTAGCTGGCCTAACATGGCTGAAAATGGGAGTGTTTTCTAAAACATTTTCAGAAATGTTAATTATATATCTACTGAAGGGAGATCCTCTCTTCAGTGATTACATTGCATCCTGATAGTGGAATTTTGTGGCACCGCAATTACTCTTTGATTTCAAAGTCAGTAGAGTTACTTTGAGGGTTCCTCCTGGGTAGCAGAGCAGCATTTGACCCCTAACTATCATTCTTCTTCTGGCTGTCAGATCTCCCAGCAGCACACCACACAGGTTGCAAATGGAATCTGGCTAATAACAGTTCTAGCAAGTTTATCAGTGGATGGCAGTGTGGAAATGTGTTTCCTCTGTCTTGTGTCATATTTCAGCATAAAAAAAAAAAAGAGGGAAAAAAACCATATACTGTTTACATTTCTGAAATGGCAGGCATGGAATGGAATTGTGTAAGTAGCTCTGATTCTGTTCTTTTCTTCTAGTTATTAGAACTGAAATATGTTTCTGTCTTTATATATATACACACACATACATTACACACTGAGGAGAGTCAGAAAGGACTTAGAGAAAGGTCACTGTAATTCAATTCCAATAAGTTAAATTTAAGAAAAAAACCAGAAGTGAACAAACGTATACATACATACACCCTGCTGAACGTCCTCCTCTTCTGCATAGCACTGTGTGGTTGCTCTGTATGACCTGGATCTTTCTCCTTCCCCCAGCAAATCCACCCTTGATAGGGCCCACACAGAGAAATATGCTGAAAGATGATCAGCTTAATCTTTTATCCTGTTTGCACAAATTTACATGAGTTCAGTATTAGCTGTATTAACCCCTTGCTGACTGATTACCCAAAAAAACCCCAGAAAAAAATAAGGAAATGTGGTGAGGAATTGGGGTAGGTTTTGTTAATAAGCCTATGGCACCATATGAATATATACAGATATATATATATATATATAGATATATATATACACACCAATATATAGGCACTGACATGTGAGCACTGGGCTCCCTATTACTGGATCAAGGCCCAGCACATGACCACTTATCTAAACCTCTTTTGGAAAAGAAACCGTATTTGGTACCTAATGAACTAGATGGGTTTACTAAAGTGATTTTGCCAAATGAAAGCATTCCTTTGTGCTCAATATCCTGATTTATCTTGTAAAATGAGTTCAATAAAGGACTTCTATCCATCAGTTATAAAATAGCATATTGTGTGATGTATACCAGCCAGACCAAAATACTGGAACATGGATTTGATGTCAGAGCAATAGCAAAATGAAGCACTTTACAGGATTAGGAAGTGGAATAGGATTTCTGAAGTAAAAGGGATTGCACTTTTTGCAGAATAAATTGTAACTTCAATCACAATATGTTTGCAGATAGGATCTATTGTGGTACAAAGATAACAGTCCTCAGAAACATGCCCAGTTCTCACTTGCTGTCACTGTTAATCTTATGTTTCTGTCTTGCTTATTTTTATGGATAATTTTTTTCCTTCAAATTAGTTTAGATGACTATAGTGTGCTGTAGTCCTGAAAATGATGACATCAGAGAAACTTTGTCAACCACAACTGTTAAGGGTTTATTTTACAGTTTTCCAACAGTTATTGCATGTTTTTTTCTACCAGAAACAAAACAAATAAGCAGCAGAACAAATATTTTTTTTCTCAGTGAAGCTGTTTTCTTTGGAAGAAAATAATTTTGTAAAAAGTGATTTCTTTAGTGTACCTGTCCAATGATACATTTTGATCTATCATTCTGGTTTACAAGATTCATATTAATGTTTTTAAAAGCACTTGATTTTAGAGACTGATGTTTCCAGCTCAGCAGAATTCAGTACTTCATTTCTGAGTCCTGTGTGTCCCCCCATTCCCCTATCTTGTTTCCAGCAAAATGGAAAAAAATCTGAAAACCAATACTGACTGGGTAAGGAAGATGCTGAGACACAAAAGCTAATTGAATACAACCTACCATTCCAGAAGAGCAAATGTTCTATAGAATACACTCCAAAAGGGAGAAACAAGTTAATTTCAGGACAAGAAAGTAATAATCACACGTCTTGTCAAGGCCCCTGGGGCTGGGGTTGTGCCTTGATGCCCCCCTGGTTTGCCCCATTCGTGGCTGGAGGCAGACAGGGCAGGACGCCACAAGCAGAGACCATCCTACTGCAAATTGGACCTTGGCTGACATGTCCTGCCTTTCCCGCCCTGGGGACAACAAGTGAGAATACAGCCAGACATCTTAAACTTCTGTAGATTTTTAATATTGAAACTATGGAATTCAATATGAGGTTTTTAACAAAAGTTTCTGGATCATTATGATGCACCAGAATGACATGAAGGAACTTGGTGTACCACTGGGCATGTTTCTTGACAAACTGCAGGCACCTCTGGAAGTGAAGAGATGGAGGATACAGGGAGGGAGTTAGAAAATATAATGAGATCCAACAAGAATAATCCAGCCCAAGGATAAACACAGGAGAAATAACATTTTATAGTTTAGGAAGGAGAAGGCTCAAGAGGAACATGATCACAGTTTATAAACACCATCAAAGTAGCAATAAAAATGAATTAAAGGAATTACACTGGCTCAAAAGACAGCATGACAAGAAGTGATGGCCTAAAGATAAGAAAGGAAATGCTTAAGTTAGACACTGAGAAAAAGTCTTTAACAGCCAGAACAAATGGTCAGTGTGGGAAATCACCAGGGGTGGCAGTCAAGTCACCAACATCATGAGGTGTATTCAAGGAACAAGGACATTTCATTTAATGTTTTCAATAAAGTAGTGCAACAGAAAGTAGACAGACAGACCAGAAAACTTATTGTCTTTTTTAAACTGAGTTTGTGAGATTGTGATTTTTTTGATAGATTTGACTCTTTATATTTAGAAGAAATACAAATGGACATTGATTTTGAAAAAGAAATATCCTCTTTTAATTTCTGTTGATTAAAGTCAACTTTCATTTAAGACAAAAAATCTTGTTTTATTTTTCAAAAATACTTTTTTGGGAAAATATCTTTATATTATGATTTCTGCCTCTAAATTTTCAGAGATAGGTAGCCAGTGTTTTTAATAAGATATGGACTATGCTTCTAAATGGGAACAAATGATAGATGGGCTAATAAACGACTGCATTCTGTTTCTGCTGATGTGAGACATTAAAACACAGATCATAATAATCTAAAGTAAGCCGCAGGACTGCAAGTTATGGGAACAAACTGATTTTTTAATAAAGAAAAGTGGATGATTGTTCATGATTCTGGACATAAAAAAATAAGACTCCTGTTCATAAATTAGGAGAGGCATGAAGTTAAATTGTGTATGCTTCTAAGAGAGAGCAGCTAAGGACTAGATGGGTTAGGGGGAATAAAAAGGACTGGAAAAATCTCTTACAGAGAAGCTCAAGATTTCCCCAACGTGATGGTGTCTGCAGCTGCTACAGTGCAGTATTGTCAAAGTTATCCCTCTAGTTTCTTTTCATGAAGGGACTTCTTGGAATATACAGAAGTATTTTCTTTTGCTGATAAAGCACCTCATTCTGTTAATCCTCAGACTGTATGACTTAATTTTTTCCTTTTTTCCTTTCAATCTCTCTCCAGCAGCCAAGTAGAAATCTTGGAAATCGATTCATTGCACTTTCAGTTGCCTATGAGATCTAGCATTAGAGTACTGGTAAAACTTTAGAGCCAAAATTTAATTTTGGATATCTTTGTATGCCACTTGAGGTAATTTAGGATTTTCTTTTTGGAATCTCAGCTGCAGAGATATTTCAGCATGCAAAATAGAAAAAAAAATAAAAATACAAACACCTATCAATTTGTCATGAGTCAGATTACAGTGGCTCTAAGTTCTTCCACAATCCATATGTAGACTTCATACAGAATACATGTCTTCTATTAAAGACCTATTTTGATCCTGGTAACAGTCTGGTGTTAGGAGGAACTGGATTTGTGCTCTAAGAGTCACTGCTCTGGATAAAAGATAATGGTTCTGGAATGTTTGGATTTAGCCAGATATATTTTACTGCAATGGTTGAATTGACTGATCTAGAAGGTTTAAAAAAAAAATAAAAACAAACAAACAGAAAAAACCCAAACAAGCATAATGATAATGTCTTGCTTTTTCAGTTTTATTCAGAAAAGATGTACTACAGGACTTTTAAATTGAAGATATTATTAGGAGCATCCTATTATGATTCTTGGAAAGAGTGAAGGGCTTTTTTTTTTTAATCAGTGATCTAGAGAGTTTTTAAAGCAGTAATTAGGCATCACAAATACATGGAGAAACAGGAAAATAGGATTTATTCACCTGACACAGAAAGACAGCCAAATTCAGACTGGCATGCAGCAGGAAAGAACAGACAGAAGACTGACACGCAATTTTGCTCTGAAATAATATCAAATAGCAGCAGGAGGGACTAGACATTGTGAAACTGAAATCAGGCTGCTATGAAATGAATAGTGATGTCTATGTTTGAAACATTTAGGAGGACAGACTGTAAGCACCAGTAGATTCCAGCTAACTGCAAATCAGCAAACCCCCTTTCCTATTCTCGTTCAAATACATTGCCCTTCCATATACCAGTTCTCTTTTTATCTCATGTTCTTGTCTTTTTGATTTTTTAAATAAATAATACAAGCAGTATTTCTCCAATATTAAGCCTTCTAAAAATCTGTTATTTAATGCTGCCCCTGATTAACTTGTGACATTTTAAAGGATCACCATATAATGTGACAGGTATGCAATATCAAACAATAAAACTAGCAGAAGAGTTCAGAGTAGAGGTTGCTTAAAAACTACTGCTGAAACCCCTAAACATCCTGAAAGGGAATTTTAGATGAATGAAAGAAGATCAGTGCAAGGTTTGGTGCATCAGTGACTGGAAGCATCTTATATGAAGAGAACTTTGGCAACGACTGGATGAAAATGTTCAACATGAGAAGGCTGAGATATTGATGAATTGTGGAAGGACAGGGAACACCAGAGACACTTGGAAGGAAACGCTGTATTCTATCTATCAGTGCACCTGAAAATGAGAAGTCTATTTATAAAAGGAAGGACACTGTCCGTACTAATGGGAAAAATCTCACCTAAAAGTTGTTAGGATATTTCATACTGCTTGGGAGACCCACATAGGAGAGGATGAATATGCCCTTGTTCAGTACATCTATCTCTAAGCAGTCTCTGCTTCTCAGAGCTAGAACTGTTGCATGAGGGGCATGGGAGCTTGCTTCTCCCAAAATGTATTTATAGTTTGTGTGGTGAGTAGGTTGTTCTAATATCTTCTGTGGGGAAAACTGCTTTGTCTTGCTTTTATAGAGAGACAGACCCTGTTTTGGTCAAGAGTTTGATCCCTCTCTTTGACTGCGCCTCTTTAACTGCCACCCTGAGATTAACTCTGTTGGTTAGAATGTGGTGATAATAATGCAAAGGTTGTGGGCTTGATTCCTGTATGGACCATTCAGTTGGACTAGATGATACTTGTGGGTACCTTCCAATGCAGAGTATTCTGTGATTCTGTGATCGTTTTATGGAAAAGTTAAAAACTAAACCCCTGGTACAGATAACGGAGCTTACAAGAAGGTGAGGTCATCAAAGGTACATAAAGGTACTGTTGAGTAAAATGACATGTCCTTTTGCCACCTTTGCTTCATTTGCTTTATCATCCTTGTACTGGAAGGGGTTTACCTGAGAAACGGTTTCTTGTATTGGGTTCATTTATTAGGAGGATATTGGCATAAAATAGCCTTCTCAAAAATGCAGTTATAACCTAAGGAGGAAAAAATGAAAGAACTGAACCAAGTAGGCTCTATGAAGCTGGCAGATCTAAGCCTTATCTTAACTCATGAAGTTAGTAAGAACTTTATTTAAAGTTAGCGTGGGCTAACATACAAAAGACAATAATGGACCTTTCTTTGATTAATAATAGTCATGATGCATTTTTTTTTTCTCATCAGACACTGAAGAAACCTGTTCCACATTTAATGGATTACTATAGTTGAAAGTTCGGTGGCGAACAAAAAGGTAAAGCTTGTATGGTTCCCTAAATTTAAAGATGATGCAACACTGAAGCGTATTAGAACTTTGTCTTCAGCTCATCAATGAAATATGCAGGCTGCAACATTTTCACTGGAGGAATAACAACTAAACATATATTTTCCTTTTCTTTAATGAAATATTTTCCCAATAAATTCAGTCACTAACCTGACTTAGGTCAAACATTTGCCATGTAGCATGTTATACATACTGTAAATTTGTTTTCTCTTGTGTCTGAGGGAGGTGCAAAATGTGTTAAAAATTTAGGTAAGTTCATTTTAATTTCACCTGCAGAGAAATCACCTGGGTGTTCTCTACTGGCACAGACTAATGATAATTGGGCTTCTAATATCTCCTCTAGTCCTCCTGTCCTGCTCAGCTGTATTCAGCATATATTACAGAGCACAAAAGCATGCACATTCTGATAGCAGCCAGTAGTCTCCTGGAGCTCAATATGGCTTTCTCTCTTTTCTGCCATGGCCATCACAGTCACTAACCAAAAATAATGCACACAAAGGTGTCCAGAGAAAAATAGTATCAATACACTGTACACACAGTTTACTCTTTTCTGACCTGCACTGAGGTAATTTCTGGTCATTGTGGTCATTTCTGGTCATTGTGGAATTTCTGGTATAATGTAAACTATGAATTAAATCAGTGCCTGAGGTTTTGCAAACACAGCAACACTATATAAGATAAAAAACCATGGAGATCAGGGCTAGGCTTCTTATCTGACTGTAGTTTCTTACTAATCAAAATATAATGTAGAATTTTGCATGTAGGCAGAGTGAGTAGATGGAAGTCAGTCCTGTTCTATGCTTCATACCTTTGCTAATTCAACAGTAGCAGAAGTCAACTCTACATCGCCAGCCAAAGTTAACAGAGCATGTTTATCTAAATTAATTCATATTCTAGTACTGTATACTATCATCACAGTTAAAAAGGAGAACATTCATTACTGGTCTTTCAGTAGACTGATCCATCAAAAATGTATCTGGAGGCTTCCTTTTGGTAGCTAGAGTGCATGGCAACAAGGTCAACCCTAACTTCCTAGGCTGCTGTTAGAGAAATCAAAATGCAGAATCTCACAGTGTTTCCGAGCCTAATATTATATGGGAGCTTAGAAAATAGTACAGAGCTCCACAGCACACTTTACTTCCCTTGGAAACCCATGAAATGCTCCAATATAGGAGCACAGTTTACTCAGCAATTTACTGTGGGTGACTATGATTATTCTCCTCTTTTGATCTTTTTTCTTTTTTTTTTTTTACTCTCTTAACTTTCTGTACTTTTGGGTAGAGATGTGCATGGCCCAAAACCCTCTTAAGTCCCCTGCAGAAAGAGACAAGTATCTATTTATGACTAAAAATAGATTAGATGACCACAAACAAAGGAGAAAATGCCTGTTGGGTGGCCAGGTTTTGGTAGTGGGGGGGTTACAGGGGTTGCTTCTGTGAGAAGTTGTCAGACAATTCCCCCATGACCTGCAGAACCAATGCCAGCCAGCTCTAGGACAGAGTGCCACTGGCCAAGGCCAAGTCAATCAAGAATGACAATAACATGTCTGTGATAACATATTTAAGAAGGGGAAAAAAAGGTTGTTTGGCATATGAAAATTCCAGCCCGGGAAGAGCAGAGTGAGAACATGTGACCAACAATGAAGACACCGAGGTCAGGGGAGAAAGAAGGGGACGAGGCACTGAAGCTGAGGTTCCCCTATAGTCTGTGGTGCAGACCATGGTGAGGCTGCTGTGCCACTTCAGGCCATGAAGGTCCAGAGGAGTGCAAAGATTCATCTGAAACCCATGGAAGAGACCCACGCTGGAGCAGGTGGATGCCCAAAGGAGTCTGTGGCCCCGTGTGAGGCTCATCTTTGAGCAGGGACCTGCAGCCCACAGAGAGAGGAGCCCACTCTGGAGCAGTTTTTCCTGGTAGGACTTGCCCTGTGGGGCACCCATGCTGGAACAGCCTGTGCCTGAAGAACTGCACCCCATGGAAAAAATGACGCATGTTTCAGCAGTTTGAGTAGGACTGTTGCCCTTAGGAGGGACCCCACGGGGAGCAGGGGAAAGACTCGTCTCCCTGAGCAGCATCAGAAACAACAACTGACTGTAACACTCAATCCCTGTCTCCCTGCACCGCTGGTGGGGAGGAGGTAAAATGTTGAGAAGGAGGGAGGGGTGGGGGGAAGGTGTTTTTAAGATTTATTTTGCTTCTCCTTCTCCTGCTCTGATTCTGTTAGTAATAAATTTAATGAATATCCCCACTTCAAGTATCTCTTGCCCATGACAGTATTTGGTGAGTCCTTATCTCAACTGATGAACCCTTTGTTATATTTTCTCTCCTCTGTCCTGTTGCAGAGGGGAGTGAGAGAGAGGCTTTAATGAGTGTACCTGGCATTCAGCCAGGGTCAACCCACTGCAGTGGGTTTAGGGGTAACCTTGTTAGCAACAGCAAAGAAAGGTAGGTGGAAGACATCCATACTTAAGAGAAGCTTGGGATCCCTGTACTTACACTTCACTTTTCATGCAAAACTGGTCTCAACACCAAAAGCTGCTGATATATTTGCCTCCTGGGCCATGATCCCTCAGCTCTGAGATGAGGGTAACAACATAAGTTCATACTGGATGAAGTCTCGGTTTTGAAAGCAGCCCCTTCTATCCCAATGGGTTTGAAATCCTACACCACAGCAGAAACCAGTAAGTGGACAGCACTACCACATTTTTCTGCGCCTCCTGTGTAGAGACATTGATAGATAGTTGTGCTGTTATAAATAAGTAATATCTTTTCTCCTTGAAATTGATGTTCAAAGCACTATAAAGATCTATCAAGGCTGTGTAAGACAGTGGTAGGTCTGTCCTCTGCTGAGAAATAAAGTTACTCCTTTTAATAAAATGCCAGTACTTTTGTTTTCTGACTGTAACTCTAACAGTTATTTATTTATATATTCTGATTTCTTTGAGGGGTATGCCATTGTCAGAAATAGAACAAATATGTGGGCTGGCCCTGAGTTCCTGCTAGCCAGAGAGCAAAAGCTGATGTTATAGCTGGCCATGCTTGTTGATGAGGTGCAATTTCTTCTTCTTCAGTTTAGTTTCTTTATTTTCTGGCATGAAATTCCTCTTTGTGGATGTTTTCTTTGTCTCCTTGTCAAATCTGTGGCTCCTTACAATTACACATTTACTGACAAATTAATATTTTCTCTTGGCATCAGCCTTATGTTTATTTTGTTCATATGCAACACTTTATTTCCAGAATCTGTTTCTAGATTCTCTCTATTTCTGCGTATTTCTAATCTGTTTATCTTCAGTATATAGCTTCTCTCTCAAAGAGATATAAAGAGAATGGAAAGATGAAATGACATAAATTATATTATACAAGTATATTTTAATATGCATAAGGAACAGTAGAGTTAATCCTTTATAAGTCTTTTCTGTTTAATAAAAATTATAACCCTTTCCCCCTCACCCCCCCGTCTGTCTGATCTTCATTAGTCTTTTTTTCAAACAGTTCAAATCTCTTAAGAATGCAAAGAAAAGAACATTAGAGCAAAGTAGTCTTAGGTATTCTTTTATAATTATTTTTCTTCCTAATTTTCTTATTTTTCTTATTTTCTAGACACTATTCTAGTGTTTTCTTTTGCAGCTCCTAGGTGGGAAGTTACATTAAGGATACTATTATTTCATCTCCTTCAATATATAATACACTATGAAAAAAGTCCCTGAAGCTTCTATGATTAATTTGTCTTTATTATGCTGCTTCAGTAATGAAAATTATATAGATAATATGAAAAAGAGATGCTGAATTTCAGTAGGTTACATTGTTTCTGAAGGATGAGAGAAAGTATGTGTGATTCCAGACATGTATAGAGGTGTTGCTCTTTAATGACTGTGCAGCACAGCTGTTTATTTCTCTCTTTGGTTGTGGTGATATTCTTGGAGAATGTTTTATGTATTGTATTATATTTTCTGAGAGACTTTGATCTACTGCATAGATTACTCTCTTTACAGTCTTTCTGTTATTTTTGTTGTTTTCCTGTCCTCTTCCATCTTTCGTCCTGAATGTTGAGAGGTCTGAACATGCTCTTGATAGCATCTCAAAGAGGGAGGTGGGATATGATAATAGAAAACTTCAGAGTAGTGCAACACATGACCAAAACAGTCTCCCTTTAGGATTTCATACCGACTTACTCAAAAATACACAAATTAGAAGTTCTCTGTTGCTGAAGGAAGCCATAGTACTAGAGTTCTACAAAATCGGAATGTTTCTTAAACTCCCATTCTTTAATCCTTCATGTGACAGTTATTTCCATCTGAAGGGGACAACCACATATCTGCTTTTAAGAGCCTGAGTAGCCAGAGTGATACCTAAGTGTCACCATAGAAGAGTCTGGGAAAGCCTGTTATGAGTGAAACTTTAAAAAACATTTCTGTTTGATGATTTAGTTTGTTTATAGGGAATTAATTCTAAATGGCTACAGCAGGCTTCTGAAAGTACCTGTAGAGTCGGAGTGAAGGATTGTGTGTCAGTCCATGTATATTATTTTTGATATGTATTTGCTTGTTGATCACATCAGAGGGATGCATAATCCCAGCTGCTTAATACTTATGTGTGATGGTCTGATGGTTCCCAAGTTCTGGATGGAGCACAGCCCTGGGAGAGAGCTTCAACTTCAGAAGATTGCCTTGGGAGAGGTCCCTTCTATCCAAGCACAGCACCAGCTCTGCCCTGCTGCCTTAACAGCTCTATATAGAGGAATCAGTAGAGGTAACAGATGAAACAACTATATTATGGGAAAATAAGGAGAATAGATGTTAGCACAGTAATTTTCAAATTTAGAAGCAAAGATGATTTAGAACCAATATGAGGTGTCAAGACACAGCACAATGTTTTATGAAGATAATTTGTATGAAAAAAATTATGTATTAAATAAGGTGAGAACTTGCTGTTTACCTCTAAAAATATTTATGTATAGATAAAGACACATCTAATAAAATATGATTTATGAAAAAAGTCAGTATCATTATCTCTTTCTCTTTTATGTTGTAATAACCCCATTTTCCCCAAAACTAGGTTCCTCCTGCATTTGGCATTTTTTAGGTATGCCATAAAATGTCGTTTTTACTGATTTTCAGCCATGTGAATAAGTAAACTCTCTCACTTTTCTGGCTTTATTTACAACTAAATGACTGAAATTTCATGGAAGATGTATTTTTTTGGGATCTATTATTTGAATTACAATTATTATAAAGCAGACCCCTCCAGACTCAGGTGGCTCCATAGTAATTAGTAGACACTATTCAAGCTGTATTACAGGAGAGAATGCCTCTGTCCAGGACGGTGTAAACAGACTGGAACACACAGCAGTCAGAGACCCAACAGAAGGGCAGTTTCAAGTAAGGAATGATGAACAGATGTCAGGGAGTCTGCCAGATATTCTAGTTACCAAGTCAGGCTGACCCCTCTGAATTTTCTTGAGAGGAGCAAGTACTGTTGTCACATTTTTCAAGGGGGTGAAACTGAAATAGGGAAAATTAAATACATGCCTATGATCATCCAAGAGAGAAGAGACTGGAATCTAGTTTTCCTGACCATGATCTTTCTCACATGCTGCATGTACCCTGGGCCTAAGTTTTTATTAGAAAAATATATCTTTTCTTCATTACACCAGTTATTTTCCAGATGATTACATAGTTCACTGAAATTCAGTTTTCAGACTTTCATAACCTCCTGAAACCAAAACACATCCAATATCTGACAGACATGCCATAACAAAATATCTCTTTTCTTTAAACACACTTGCTTCAACTGAAAGATTTTAAGTACATAAAAGAATGTGTGTATTTTTTGCTCCATCTTTGATACACAGGCATAATCAAGTGGTTTTTCTCAAATTAATTTTCATGAAGCTTACTGGTGGGGGAAAAGAGAAGAAAATTTTCAATAAAAAGTGAGAAGAACAGATAACAATCTATTAAAGAATGCTGCAATGAGTAATATGAAACTTTAATAGCATTTTTAAGCTTTTTTTTCAATGGTGTAGACAAATATACCTGGGAAAGAACTTGAGCTGAGTCCCAGATGAAGATAACTGATCAGAATAAATGGGGACTTCTGAAGGCACCCACAGTCCCAAAGCAAATTGAGGTCAGGATTTCACTGCTTTTGATTTCAAGATCCAGGATGATGACAGCTCCTTCAGTCTTTGGAGAGCTTTTCATGAATATTATATATGTTGTCAGGAAATCTGTGCACGAAGAATGATACTGACAAGGATGCTCTTTGATTATTGGTAATTCAAAACTCTGTATTTTTAGGCTATCAAGTATGATCAGTCCCTTCAGGTTTAAGTATTAACATGTCACATCTTACATGCACTTCCTGAGTCAAGCCACGAGCAGATGACCTCTGTAGAAAGAGCACGGGAGCTTCAGATCTTGCAGTACTTTAGATGGACTTGTTACAAACACAGACAAAGGAAAATACTTTTCAGCAGTAGCAATGAATGCACCTTTTCCTAATTTGAATGTAGTTTTAGCGAGACTACTTTAAATAACCCTCATTACCAACATGTGGGTCTGCCAATATAGTCATGCAGAAGTTAGAAATGGTGAGATATTTTACTGCAGCACTGACTGAAAGACTTTACTGCTTGGATTTTTGAAAACCTTCATCTGAATTTTTTTCCTTGTGGCCAGTTTATCTGCAATGAAGTTATATATCCAAATATGATTTTGGAAGTGTAACTGCGAAGTAGCTGATTTTTTAAAGTAAGTCTAGTAAGTACAGATTCAAAGCTGAACTAATATAAAGGTACCAAAAATATAAGGAAGAAAACCTGATGGATTATACACATCATATTTTTCCCTGTCTGTTTTTCTAATATTATTTTAGTGCAAATATTCAATAGCTATTTCACTGAAACACAGTTTTCATACTATTTGTCAGAGTGTGCAATTAATTGCTAATGATGAAATGGTTATAAAATAAAAGACTATTCTTATTTATTTGCTTGTTTTTGCATTTTCTACAAGAGGAAATATCCCAGATATTCAATTTCAAATGCTAAAATATTTAACCTTTCTTTCAGAAGTTGTTACAAGGGATCAGTGTCTCAGAGATATCTGAGGAACTGATTCCACAGTCAGATCTCTCTCCATTTTCATGTGATTTATTTTCACACAGAGGTGATTAAAAGAATGGAATTTGGTTCTTTAGTCACCATTTCAGTTACTCTTTATGTGAAGACTTTTTACTATAGCAAACTTTCAACCTGTAAATGCAATGAAGTCTTACTATTCTATTTATAAATACACTGAAGAGGGGCAATTAATCTCCCAAGTTGCTTTTTCCTCTGATCTGTGATGCTGTAACACCAAGAAGATGTGCCATCATTGGTACAATATGGGAGAAGAACCTGGAGATTCAGCTTAGATTTCCTCCAATACACCCCTTAAAAAAAAAAAAAAGAGGCATAACAAATGAGGCTAAGCCCCTTAGTAATAAAATCAATGATGACATGAGTGTTAAAAATGATAAAGTGCACGATGCCATCGTCCTCCTCTGGCATTGACTACCTTTTTTAAATATCGAGCTACTGGGAAGGCAGGCGGACAAAATGTGAAAAAATGCGTCTCATGTTTATTCAGCTCATTCTGAAAAGCTGCAATAAATTTTCAGCGCTTATTTTGCTTATACATTTACTTTCCTTCAGGATTGTTCTAATATGTCACCCTTTTATTTTAATTCGATAATCAGTAAATTTCCTGACGAAGTGGTAGAAATCAAGGTTAACAAGTAGCAAATTACTCTAAAATCAAAATGTCACAAAGTCTCTGTGGAATGCAGCTGCAGACATTGGTTATTCAGAATCAATTTTTCATTAAATTCTGCAAATGATTTTAAGCCTTTCTTCTTCATCTATGACATATCTGCTCTTTATCAGCTACCAGAAGATGGAGCTCTTTTAATAAACCATGATGCCTGTATTTGAAAAAATGCAGAAAAAATTACATAGAAAAGATTTAGAAAAACATTAAGAATGATTTCCATTTGTTTCTAACTAAGGCTTAGTTAAGCATATTTTAAAGCAGGTAAAAATTGTATTCTGCTGCTGTAAATGAGAAAACTACCTTAGTACTTTAGCTATAGTTTTGTTAGTTTTAGTCTTATATTTTAAACTCTCTTCTTCCATCTTCTGAATTTTCCAAATGTTCCTGAATAGGTCAGAAGTTTGCTCTTTAGCCAAGACATATGGAGTTGCAAGAGTATAAAGTACGTAAAAAACTGACTCCAAGTCGTTTTTCTGTGTTCCTGGTTTCGGTGGTGTAAGGCTGGAGTGGAAGGCAGTGTAGCTGGGCTCTGCAGAGCTTCATGGCTGTCAGACCAAACATCTTTCACTGACGTCTCTGACAACTGCTAAGCAGGTGGGCTTCACTTCTGCTGACATAAGCCACCTCAGACAGTCAACAGTGGAAATCCAGATAAATGTGCCTGTGAAGGTATCCATTTGTCTCTCCTGCTGTATTTGACCATGGAGGAAGACAGATAATAAGGTTAGGCTAGACATCTAACTTTATGACAAGTAAAGTTAGACAGAATGAATCCAGAAATCTTATTAACAGAATTTGTGAATTGATTCAGACTTCTTTAGTATAAGCTGTGATTCACTCTTCAGTATAAGCTGCAACCAAAACAGACTGTGAACATAAAGTTCAAACCTTAGCGAGACAGAAAGAATAACTTGGAAAGAATATTGATAAAAAAGTTGTTGTTTTTTATCCATTGCCATATCTTAACTTTCCACTTAAAATTGAAATAACCTTTCCATAAGTGTCAATCCTGGGTGGAGGAATCATAAAATATGGATTATAGTACTTTGTGTAATTCTTCCTGCTGTTTTTGAGAGTTAATGAATAATATACTGAAGAATTCTCACATTGATACAGTTCTTGAAATTCTGACCTCCAAAGGTTGCTTGGTATGACAGGATGGTCTTTTTCATCTATTTTGAGAAAACTTCTTTTGTCTGTATGGAAATTAGTTGATTTGTGTGATCATTCTATCAATAGCTCTCACTGAATTTGTCAGTCAGCCTGGATTACATTGAAAGTCACTTTAGCTTGAATTGCAAAATTAAAAAATATGTGATTGCATGAGTGTGTTTGTTTTCATCACTTTTCTCCTGATGCAGAGATGGAGATTAATGATATAATAAATCATTTACATTCTATCCTGGTGTCAGTCCCCACTCTGTGGGTTATTCACTTTGCAAAACCTTTGCAGTGGTAGACAATAACAGGTTTGTCTTACAACCTCTTCTCTTTCTATTTTGCTTCCCTGGATGTACTTAAAAGCTCGCACAGCTGTACTGTACATTAGGGGTAAAGGCTGGAGATTCACTTGGCACCTTTGCTCCCTCTCAAGCCATTGAACAGAGAAAAGTGTCTTCTAACATTAAGAATTGGGCACATTCACAGAGGAAGTTACAGCACTGAAAGAAGAGTTTAATTGGTCTCTGCTCCATATCGATTTTTTAGGAGCTTATGCACAGCAATTCAAGCCAAAAGTTCTGAAAGTCCTCCTAAAACCCATATATACGTTCCAAGTGCATCCTTTGTCATATACCACAAACCTGTATGGTGATTATGGGTTTCAGCTTTGCTCTGATTAGTACTGTTTTCTGATATTATGAAAAGGAAGTCCACCTTGCGTTCCAGATTTTGAAATTTATTTAGAAAGATGTCAAAAAGGACATAATTTTTATTTTCTTTCTTTTTAGGAGACTTTTTTTACAGTCAGCTTCCAAAAAATCCATTACCTTTGGATCTTTCTGTAGGTTTCTCTTACTAGCAATGAAAGGATCATATGTACCACAAAGGGGAACGCTTACTTAACAGGAAATGGCCCTAATGGACACATGCCAGAGGATTCAGCAGGAATGCAAGTGCTGTCCATCCATAAATGATGGTGCATAATGATGACAGAGAGAGTGTGTATATTATTATTTGAGGCTTTTATTACTTACAGCTTTTGTATTTGTGCTGACAAATCCTCTTGCAGTGTCTTGAACAATGTTATATCAATCTTGCACAGTGTAGCACCTTGCTTCCTATTGCCCAAACTAGAAATATCTTACAGGACGATGAACGGATGGAGGGATTTTTGGCAGGCTTTGCAGTATGGAGCCTTGCTGTAGCATTCTTCTCATGCATCTCTCCCACTTCATGAACGTTGTAATTACCCCTCATAAAAATAAAACCCACCCTTGCATTCACTGTAAGTACTATATTTCAGTATTTTTTTCTTAATTTTCTTTGCTTATTTGAAGAAGTGATAATGCAATTGAAGGCTAGTCAAATTCAGAGTGAATTTAAAAGTAGCTTTTGGTCCTGAACTTGCAAATGGTACTTTTGGATTGAAACTGATGTTTTTTCATCAATTAAATTTTATTTTGGAACTAGTTTTTCTTTCTTACTGGTTATGCAAAAGACCATATGTAAGATAAAATAACAAATTAAGCAGCAAGGCTAGGAGGAGAAAAGAGAAATAACACATTGTATTTCTAAGGTCTTCTTTACATTTGCTAGTTGTACAATTGTGACCATAGTGGTAAAAGTGTTTCATCAGCTAAGTGCACACCGAACTCATTGAAAAGGCAGCAAGAGGAGGAATTCTTTTACATGAATGTTTTTCTCCTGATATAGTTGTTCACAAAGCAGGAGTCATGCCACTTTCTGTCATGTAATTATTTCCATTTTTAAGCAAAGTTTTATCCTCAACCAAAGTAGTTATAACAGTAGCAAGTCTGCAGATTAATTAGGACTACTATTTTTTCTGTTACAGCATTGTCCAGTGTGACTTTTAAAATTATCAGTGAAATTTTTCAGGAGGGAAATATTTAAATTGCTGGTGATCTTTAAGACTCTGTTGAAAATATAACCAAAACCAATGTGGATATTATTGTTGTAGAGCATGGTGGATTCCATGACCAAGAAAAAACATTCTGATATTAAGGAAAGAAGTCTGTTAGAATGTGGAATTTCTCTCAAACATTTAACTCTGAAACGCTCTGGAAGGCAACTCTGTCTTTGCAGACCTCCTTTTACTCTTTTGGTGGAAGGGTTCAAACTAAGAAAACTAGTGGAATAGCTAATTATTCCACAAAACTAGTGGCAAAGGAAGTACCTAGCTAGATAGGTGTATGGGTGCTAGACAAGATAACTAATGTTTTTGTTTGGTACATCTTGGACAATAATAGAATGAATGTAGGCAGATAGCAGCTCTTTGGGGGAAGGGATTGCACACCAAGTCATTCATCCTTTTACTGTAGTCAAGGACTTTATAATACATGTATCTTCTGACTCATAGAAGAGATATGCACTGTGTTTCTTTACACTTTGCAATAGCCTATGAAAGGCAAGAACTAGGCTTCCATAAGCCTAGAAAAGTAACCTAAAAAAGGCTCTAAATTTTTGGGAGTTAGCTTACATTTTCATTACAAGATCATAAGACCATTCCAGGTGAATTCCAGGCTGTTTGACATTTCATATAATTATACTCACAATTTTACATCCCCTAATCTATTATCCTAAGCATACAGTATATTTATGTAATATAAAAAAAAAACAAACCAAAAGATTTGAGAAGTCAGAATGGGATTGATTTTTGAGGCTTATTTGTGACTATGAGCAGAGATTAGAGTTCAAAGAGGAATGACTCATCATGTCTGTGCTCATTGCAGCATGACTGACAGTTTGCAAGTAAAGACAGACATACCTCTATTCCTCTGGGAAGTTGGAAGAAAAATGCCATTTTATTCAGCCAGACTAGGGCTGTATTTTGGAAAAGGTTCCATCTATTTTTGACATATTGGTGGGCTCTAATATACCCAAACCAATACTTTACCCAATGTAAGAGCATTTTGCACTGATGTCTGTCCTCAGTGTACCCTTTTCTTTAACTTTGGGCCTGATACAGAGCCTACTTAGGGCAACACAAAGAATCCTACTGACTTTGGTGGAATTTGGATCTGATAAAAAGGTGGATTTCCATAGCTGTGCAACAAAATGGCTTTTTGTGTCCTTAGTAGCAAATCTATAGATGGATACTGACACTACTCATTCAACCCCCACTTTTTAAAGAACTTCTCTTTGAATTGCCCAATTTCCAGTAATCCACCTCTAACAGAACTCAGATTCAATTTACATTGTGAAGTGCTTTTATATTTAGTTGCTTAACTTTCAAGTTGAAAACTGCATCAATCTAGAATAGAATTGTTAAGAAATATTCTGGTTGGTTTCAGTGCAAGTCCATTATCTTCCTGCAGAAGATGGGAACATATTGCCTTTATCTTGTTTTCTGCCATTTTGTTACATGATTATAGACAAACAGACATTGTATTTATTTGGTTGTATTAAGTTCTGAACTGCTACAGAAAAAAGCAAAATGAAGCAGAAAAAAAGTCCCAAAACAAACCAATACTTTTCTATTTCTAAGACTGTGGGTCTGCCTCATTTAGACAAAACTTTACTGCATTTGTCATGGACTTTAGCTGGTTACCTTGAAATCATATTTAGGCACAAGTAACATGACTCTTCCTTTCCAGTTCAGCACACATTTTTTATTTTTTTTTCAGTGTTTGAAATTACTCAGCTAATGAAGACCCTTGTATCTGCCAAAGAGAAGCTGGATATTCCAGCAGATTTAAGCATTTCAGGAGATAATCCTAATTTTACAGTGTAATTCTACCTTGATTAACTGGATTGATTTTTTGCAGAAGGTGTGCTGGGGACTAACTACAGAACTGCAACAAGCCTACTTTATTCCCATACGCTGAGTGGAGGATATTCCTTCTTTTTGGAGGATACATAGTAAAAGGGTAGTGGGGCATTCAAGGAGACAGAATTACTTTGAAAACCTCAGTTTCATACAGCTGCAATCCACAGAAGAAAATGGTGCTTGACTACTGTGCCTGATGTAGAATTTTTAGAACACAAGGGCATATATAATTTAGCAGTGACAGCAGTAATGGCAGGAGAAAGAAATTTACTTCAAAGGAAGAAGGAGCAGAGGGAGGGAGATATTTTAAAAACAAACCTGGGAGCTCTCCCTGCCAGTGGTGCCTTACAGGATTCAAATGCAGAAGGCCAGACTCTTCTATTGATTGCTGACTGATCTGTATTTTTTGTTCTCTCAAAGTTAGTGTATACTCAGGTTTTAAATCTAAGATCTGCCTTTAACATTAAAGGAGTAAATTCTTGGATGAATTCTTTCAAACAATTGCTTTTCTAGTTAAAAAAAGTAACACACACAGAGAACTAAACCTTAACACATTAATGCCTTTTCTTGTCTCTGGAGATGTAGAACAGACAATTTAACTACAAAGAATGTAGTTTCATCCATATGGCAGTGACCTCCCTGTAAACATCTGACTCCTCCAAGGTAAGAGGTCTCAACATGCTCTAGGATAGCTTCCCCATAACTGCTTTGAGCTGCAAGCTGGGTGACACAGAAGAATCTCTAGAGCAAAGAATCACCACCATGGGAGGTTTAATGATCAGTCAGCAGTCACAAATGAACAAGTCTGTGTATTGAACAAAAGCAGAAAGCATCACTGTTCTGTCATTCTAACATGAGGTTGGTCTCCTTGTGTCCCAAGGGAATCTGCCAGGAGTCTCACAGATATACTTCCTTACTTGGTCAAAACTGCGCTGATCCTTAGGGGTCCCACATCAGCTGGGGGCATCTTCAAAAGAAGTAGTCGGCATGTTTATTATATCCTATTGGTTATTAATGATAGAAAAAAAACAGAAAGAAAAAAAGAAATAAGGGAAAAAGTTGTTCTAATGTAGGATTTAATTGCTTTGTTCACTGAAATGGGAATAACAATATCAAAAACATTTAAATCACTGTAGGATATGCTGAATATGTTGCATATTCATCTTGAACTCATCCGTAAGGTAGCAATAAAAGCTAAGATTCTGGCCTAAATTTTCTTACAGTCTACCCTCATAAGGATCAGAGAATGAGTGGGTTTCAAGATTATTCATTGCATATATTTTGGACAGTCCTGTTCACTTTGAAGATGGTATTTTCAGAAATAAAGTGACCTTACAGACATGACTCCAAAAGAAAGAAAAAAAAAAGTCACCTAAACTGAAATTTTCCATCCATTTTAGCATATCCCTTTTATGTGACACTGAGAACATGGACAATGATGCCCTGCCTTGCTAAAATAAGACCTTTTATGAAAGGTACCAGAATGAGGGGAGGTGATATTGGGAAACAATATTCTAGGAAAAACAAATTGTCCAAGTACATTTTTTTTCCCAGCTATTAATTAAATTTAAGCACTGGGGCCACCCCCTCCCAAGTGGGACTTCTGGCCTACTAGCCCTTTTGGGACTCTGGAGTGGGGTGAGGGGCAATGTTCCCAGTGTACCAGCCAAACTAAGGCTGGATCAGGGGCTCCGTGGGGCATGATGTGGAGCTGTGCTGCCAGGCTACCTTTGATTGACAGCAGCTGAAGGGTCACCCAGTGAGCCTGCAGGGGCTGCCATATGGGATACAGCACTAGCTCATCTCCATGAGATTTGACTTATCCCTACTCCCCCCCACACATACTCGAGTTGGTTCCAACCCAATAATTAAATAATCCTCCATGAGAGGATCAAATCCAGTGTCTCACACATGCTGTGATCTCTCCTGTGCTTTTTATGATCTCTGAGCTTTGATCTTCTCTCTCCCAAAACAAGGAGCTCAAGTATGTCCATGAGAGTGCCTCCAAGTCTCTCAAAACACTTATGCTAACTCTACAAAGAAATTCTACTTCTCAAAACAGAGGATAAAGAGCAGAATGCATAATATATGTGGTTTCCCACACTGTTATTCTGCAGGCTTTGGCGTTCCTAGCTGCAATGTCACTTGAGCAAATCTACCATCCTCCTCACCATTCTTCCTCTTCTAACCCTTCCCTTCCAACACAGTTTATTGCAAAGGAACTTACCACAGAGTCATAGAATGTTAACGGTTGGAAGGGACCTTAAAGATCATCTAATCCCAACACCCCCTGCCATGGACAGGGGTACCTGCCACTAGACTACATTGCTCAAGGCCTTATCCAACCTGACTTTGAACACTGACAGGGTTGAGGCATTCACAACTTCCCTGGGCAAACTGTTTCAGTGTCTAATCACTGACAGGGTTGGGACATGCACAACCTCCCTTGGCAAACTGTTTCAGTGTCTAACCACACTCATAATAAAAAGTTTTTTCCTAGTATCTAACCTAAGTTTCCCCTCTTCCAATTTATATCCATTACTCCTTCTCCTATTACTACAGTTCCTGATGAAGAGTCCCTCTCCGGATTCTCTTTAGGGTTCGTTCCTTCAGATACTGGAAAGTTGCTATGGCGTCTCCATGCAACCTTTTCTTCTTCAGGCTGAACAGCCCCAACTTTCTCAGCCTGTCTTCTTAGGGGAGGTGCTCCAGTCTTATCAACTTTGTGGCCCTTCTCTGGACTTGCTCCAACAGTTTCCATGTCCTTCTTTTGTTGGGGGCACCAGAACTGTGCACAGTAGCCCAGGTGGGGTTTCACAAGAGCAGAGCAGGGGGGAAAAAATCCCCTCTCTTAGCCTGCTGGCCATGCGTTAGATGTAGCCCAGAACTGGATTGGCTTTCTGTTCTGTGACCACACGCTGCCAGCTCATGTTGAGTTTTTCATCAACCATCACTCCCTTAAGTCCTTCTCCACGGGACTTCTCTCCATCACTTCTCCACCCAACCTGTAAGTGTGTCTGGGATTACCACAACCCATGTGCAGGCCCTTGCTCTTGCTTTGTTAAACTTCATGAGGTTCATGCAGGCCCATCTCTCAAGCCTGTCAAGGCCCCTCTAGATGGCACCATCCCTGCAGTGTGTCAGTGTCGGCCCCAGTACCGGCCCCTGAGGGATACCACTTGTCACTCGTCTCCACATGGACAATCAGCCACTGACCACAACTCTGCATGCAGCCATCCAGACAGTCCTTTATCCACTAAGAGGTCCATCCATCAAATCCATGTCTCTCCAATTTGGAGACAAGGACGTCATGTGGGACACCGTCAGAAGTTTTGCATAAATCCAAGCAGACAGTCACTTGCCCTGCCACTATCCACCGATGCTGTAACTCTGTCATAGAAGGCCACCAAATTTGTCAGGCATGATTTCCCCTTTGTTACCAATCAACTTGATCATTTAAATATGAACTTTTATAATAAGTAACAAAAGAAATTAAAATTTCCAGACTCTTAAAAGACATTTTCTGTAACATTTAAGAAGGAAGTAAATAGAAGGAAACACAAGTAATAACTGATTTGGGTTGGTTGTTTTTGTTTTGGCTTGTTTATTTTTTTTTCCTTTTGTCAATAAAAGTGTATTCTTCCTAAAAGCTAAATTAGGTGACTTTTTTGCAAAACAGCACTATAAAATGCATCAACAGGCCATTTTTTCCTCATACAATTTCCCATATATTGATCAGTGTTAGTACTAAAAAATAAGCTAGAAATTGATTATTACTGATTGGTCTAAGTATTAGTTGTTTTGTCCTGATCTAATGGGAGTAGCTGTCCAATGAAGAGATCTCTAAACTATTGTAGCCTTGCGCAGCAACACTGTCCTGCGGACCTCCATAACCTTGAAACTGGATTTGGTTATCTGTGTCTGTTTTACGATTTCCTGACCATATTTCCTTATTCTGTAAGAAGATTTTATTTTAAAATTGCATTTTGCACTAAAATATATTCAAGATTAGCAAATTAATTTTAGGATGAAAATAATAGCAGAGTGATAAAAACAGATAAGATAATTTTGTATCCCAAACCCTCTACATCATTCCTAGGGAAAAATTACATCAGTCTTTTTTGTATAAATGTAGCAACTAGAGCGATACATCAACACTTGGAGCCCGAGAACTAATAGGATCTGAGGGACTGCCTATCTACGCGTAGACCCTGGTGCTACTAACATCAAGTTTGTGGGTTAAATCCTTGTATGAGCCATTCACTACTAGCTGGACTTGATGATCCTTGTGGGTCCCTTCCAACGCTGTGAAACTGTGAAGTATTTTTTCTTGTTTAATAGTAATACTTTTGGACCCACTGCATAATGAGGGCAGTGACTACTATGTAATGTGACGTGTATGTTTCCAGAGCACTAATTATTACCAAACTTTCTGTATTTCCTCCATATGTTGCTAAATTGGCTTCATTTGCACAGTAAAAGAAAGTCGAGCTCTTTAATTCTTTCTCTATTATTATCCTTTCACTCCTTCAGCCTCCACTCTCACAGTCTCAGAAGAATAGCTTTTTCTTTTGTTCAGTTAAGCATGAAGTCACAGAAGCAACACTTCAGCAGCAAGAGACTTATACTGATAGGAGGAAATTTTGAAAAGGTCTGGGAACTTGTCTTTTTGTCACCAAAATCCATAAGAGTTTTATCATTACTTCAAGAAAAGTGGATTCAAAAATGAATGCTTTCAAAAATCCCTCAGCAAAAATTAGCTCTTTCTCACTCTTTCACCTGCTATACTTCTCTCCATCCTAACTTCCAGCTCCTTCAATAATATTTTGAGAGTTATTCAACACATACATACCTTTAACTGGAATTTTCAAAATACAAAAAGTATGTGTTGACTTAGTGTATTTATTTATACACAAAGTAGTCAATATGGGTATATTATGCCAAAGTATATTATAATAGTTCCTCTCAGAACATCAGAGAGAGAGATATGGTTTAAGAGACTTTAGATAATCATCTCTATTTTCACATTACATCCACTAAATGCATCCAACACTACAGAAAATTTTTTAATATTTATGTTTAGGTGGAAACTTTTAAAATGCCAGATTTTTTTAAAATTAAGTAGTTTATCTGTTGGGTTTTTTTTTGGTATGAAATATTCTGTTGATTTAAAATTTTCACAGCTATATTACACTGATTCTGTTAGGTCATATTCTAAAAAAAGCAGAAATATTTCACTGTTGTATTTATTTCCATATATTGAACACAGAGGAATAATTATTTGGAATTAAGTGTTGACTGAATGCACCAAGTCAGATGTGATTAAACTACTTAGTGCAAGTGACATGAAGATTTCATTTTATTTATATTTATTTATATATATACACACATGTGCCTGTTTTCTGCTTATCACCTTTTATTCTCTATGTCACCTCTCCCACTCCCAGAGATTTCACATAAGGAAGTTACTTCTGGACACTTTGCTGTCTGTTCAGGAAAGTGTTACAGAAGTTTTGCATCATCATCCTCTGTATAACACAATCATAATATCTAATGTTGCCAAAGTCTGCATCTGCTTTGTTACATTTGCCAGTCCTGCTTAGGTTCTCTAGACATTGAGACATCTCCTGTTTAGACAGGAGAATTCTACCCGGGTCATCCATAATATTCTGTAATGTTTTGAACAGGATGGAGAGAGGAAGGGTACAGATACATAACAGCATATAAGAACTCCAAAGGTTTCTAATGGCCATATTGAAGAACTACTGAAAGCACTATTTTTCCACAGTATTTAATTCTTTATTTCTTTTTGTACAAAAGTAGTCAGATGAGCTTTCCAAGGTGACTTTGCAGTCCAAGTCAATTCAAAACCTGGCAGAACTTATTGCTTAAAATAGTGACCCTAGCGTTTTTCCATTCTACAAATAAGTAAATGAGAAAATGCATAATCTAAAAAATAGCTCTAGTTGCATTTTTAAGTTCACAGTTCAAAAGAATTTTGCCAATTAAAAAGTATACATGTTGATTTACAATGGCCTATTTCTTTTGATATTCTGTATGCAAATAGTGTTACAATTATTATGAACTAAAATATGGTAACAAAAATAACTAATGTAGGCTCCTGATCATTTAAAATATCTGAGCTTTGATGCTTAAAACACCAGTGGATTTAGTTTCCATACCTCCAGTATACCCAGAAGGCTCATCAGGAAATCTCATTCCATTGTTTGTGTTTTAAAATTTACCTCCATGCAGTGCCAACTCCCAAGCCATTATCCAAACATCTAATTCAGAGGTTGTTGTATTACCCTTGTTGATTACTATTGCACTTACAGTATTACTACTTTCTGAAGGTGACAGTCTTTATTCCTCCTTTCCAGCCTCATAATGTACTTGTTGGGTCCATGTTACTCCTGCCCAAACAGTTACAGAAATTTGGCATGGTAAAGGGAGACAGTTGGAAAGCCATGCTTTTTAAAAGTAGCTGTTCTACTGCTGCAGGATAAAGATGTTCTTTTCTGGCCCTTAATGTTTCTGGGCAATGAACAGCTGTATCAGGCTTCCTGGGTGATTGATAGCTCCCTTCAGTTCAGCTGGGTAAAGGGTATTATTTGTTAAAGAGCTCTGTCTGTATTTGTGCACTGAACTTCTCGGGGACTGATATGACCTGAGCATTTCTGAGGATTTGGAAGTACAGGAAGCTGAGCTTTGGTTAACTCTTATTCCAGTCCTTAAACTGAAATACGTTAGAAAGAAAATGATTTCAAGCAAAATTCAAATTCTGAGATTTGATTTTGATCCAGGAATGAGTAGCACCAAATTCTTTTGATTTCTAATGGAAGCAGAACCATCACTTTATTGAATTTTTCTCTGTATCTTGAAACTGAATCCAATAAATAAATTCTCAGAAGAAAACCCTGCTTGAAACAACACATCAGTTCCCTTGCCTAGATACACTTTCAGTCTGCAAAGCTACCAGTAAATTTGCAGGAAATCGCATATTCTCTGTGTTAAAGAGTCAGCAGAGCTGGAGAAGTCAGGTAGTGTTATTACAAGAGAGGTTTCAGAAACCAGTCTGAAAATCCTGCTATATTTTTCCCTGTGGACTATAGTTGCTCTTGTCACTGTAGTCCCTGGATACAGAATCCTTTAGAAAATGATAGAAAGCTGCTTTAGGGAAAAACACTATCCCTCCCTTTCACATTGTCTTATGAGCCAATTGGTCAGTCAATGAACCAACAAATTGAATCTTCAAAACTTTGGAAAGCATTGGGTGTTCAGTGCGGAGTTGACAGAGAATTGTTTGTATTTTTTTTTACCTTATTTTAGAATAGCTTCTCAAAATCTAGTCTGGAGTCTGTGGGAATAAAGATCAGGGAATCAGAAGAAACACTAGTTCAGAGAAACAAACATAATGTTAGGGAGACCCTTCTCTGTCTTTTTGCCCTACATTGGGATCTAGTATCTGAACATGTTTCCAATATGCTCTAAACACTCTATCATCCTGGTCATCTTGACCATGCAGAAAATCAGTCTCTCCAATTTTTGTACAACTATTCACTGGTCAATATGATGCCTTTATAGTAGTGGAGGTGGAGTACCCAGCTTGGAAATGGAAGATATTGTTTGGGTTATAAAGAACCCACATGTTCAAGATACTACAGTCAAAACAGGTGTCAAAGCATACTGAGATCAGATTAAAATGTTCTTACACCAACCTTAAGAGTTTCTCAGGGAGGAGCAGGAAAACAGATTACTCTAACAGCTATATCATTTATTGCTTAACCTTTTCCATTGTTTACATTTCACACACAGCATAACTGTGAGTAGAAAATAATCAAACAAAAACTGACTCACTAACTGGAGACTACCATAATCAGCTTTTAGGTGTACTTACCTTTGTTTCCAAGTCAGAGGAGGAACAGGATTATGCAGTAGACATGAAAGTGAGTACCTAACAAAGCACTGAAATAGGTAAGCAGGAAAATCTTTGGTAACACGCTGCTACACCGACATCTTATCTCTATTGATTCAAAGACCATCACACATACACACACACACACACACAAAAGAGTTTGAAAACAAGATGATGGATTATCAGACAAATGTACATATCTCTGGCAGCTGTCACCTCACCTGAGGAGGTGTCAGGCCTTACTCCCTGTGGTCTGTGTATCTGGAATGCAGAGCTATAGATTTCTTAGATGTCAAATAACCCCAAAAATGCACTTGGAATTAGAAGATCTTTACAAGCTAAACACTTACACTTTGAAAAATTAACAATAATTACACAGAAAAAACCACAGATTCATTTCATCTCTTTAACGTTAGAATCTTGCAATTAAAGCTTTTGTGTCTTAAATTTGCAAGGATCAAGAATGTAGTTTGCAGAAACTCTTCCAGGCTGCTACATTGCAAAGCGATTTAGTTCTCTAACTATCTGAATGAGAATTGCATATGCATAAAAGAGGCATAAAGGAGCTCAGAAATTTCCATCCCATTTAATTTAGCTTGGTTAAAGACAAACTAGGCCCTGATATACATATGGAAATAAATATATATATTTATATATAAATATGTATTTGTAAACATATGGAATTATATATACATGTGTGTATATATGTATATTCATATATGTGTATATCCATGAGCAGGTGTTTGTTGCATGCTGTATGAGTACCTAGACTGTATCCTTTCCTGAGCAGAAAAAAACCCAAAAGATTCCTTCTTCTGCTGTGTCCTGTCTTGGAAATTCTAGTCTCTGAAGGATCTGCAAGTAAGTTCCCAAGAGACAAGACATATTTTCTATGTCACTTTATGGAAGATTTTTTTTTTTTTACATTGTAGGCTGCTATATTAGAAAGCCTGGATGCCTCAAATTACAGGAAAAACAAGAGAAATGGCAGTCATCAAATGATCAATAAATAACTTACATTTTCTTTATTAAAGGGCTAGAGAGAAAATGGACAGCTTTTAGATGGATATAACAATTTGAATTTGCATTTCAGTCTATAAGTAAGCTACTTAAAATTGGCTTTTAGTGAAAATTATTCTTTATTTTGCTGTGAAAAAAACCCTCAAACCTCAGAAGACATGATTTTGTCATTTAATAATTGCTATGCAACTAATCAAACCATCCTCCCAACCCACAAAACAATAAAAGCAAACTACACCGGTAGAACTTTCTGCACAGCAGAAGTCTGACAATACCATTTCTTGTGCACACAAAAATAAAGGGCTGTTGTGCTTAGTTATGAGAGGGAGGTTTCTGATGGAAAGTAAGTGTGAGTAACGACAGTTTTCCTTCCAGCTACCACATTTATGAGGTTAAATGGTGAGAAGTATGTTTGTGTGATTCCTCTTCCTCCTCCTCCTGTCTCCAGAAGGGCTATACACATAAAATCATTCTCTTGCATTTTGATGCAACAGTTTTCTTCAGGGAGCATGATATTTTCTTTGTTTTGCCCTTGGAGAATATTCATTGCCATTCTCTACAGACAATTCTTGATGTGCAATTTTAAAATATTTTCAGAGAATTTAATACAGTGGAGCGAGAATGACAAAGTTGATATCCCTAACTGTAAATGTGCATTGTATCATTGTTCTTTGCTCTCCCTGGCTAAATTAATTTGCTCAGTGCTTTGATTCCAGATACTTTCTGGGTATTCAGGGTTTGTTTTGAGCACAGAAAATATTTGACTATGAGTCTTAATGCTCCAGTAATATAAAGGCTGTTAATATTCTTTCTTTTTTTTTTGCGAATCTTTATGACTATATTGGTTTTTGCAGCAGCCGTGATAGCTGAGGATGTATTGACAGGAGAGCCCTTCTGCAACAAAGCTGTTGCTGGAACAGTAACCAAAGGCTATATTACTACTAGTATGAAGAGGCAAAATAACCTGTTTAGGTCATTTTCTGAAATAATTACTCATTATTTGCAAGGATTCATATACTCAAATCCTTGAATGTAGAGCTGAAATGTGTTAGCTGTATGCAAAGAAATGACTAATATTACAAACACTGCCCACGATAATGGAATCAAATCCTAGAGTTAGGAGCGTGGCCAAATCTATTTCTCCATGAATTAGGAGAATTCTCTATGAATTAGGTATTCTATGCAAAAGTGACACTTTAAAAATTGTAAATTGGGTAGCATCATCTGTGGCTTTTCTCCACTGAACCACTTCAGGCAGCAAATATCTTAATCATAGATCCGAATGTGGAGTAGAGCTGCACAGACAATACTCCATTAGCTGGCAGTCATATGCCATTCAGGTCTCTGCCATCCTTTTCAGTGATCTTAAATGGCCAAAATAAGCCCATTCTTCACTAATCCATCCAGGCTCTAAAGGCTAATCCAGGACAATTTTTCTATGAACAACAAAACCTCACCCACGTAGTTCTTACAGAAAACATGCCTTCTGACTTTCAGCATGAAGAATCTAAAGCAAAGCCATGGACAGCTCCTTTCTCTCTGAGAAGCATCTGCTGGCCAAGACACAAAGCTGTCTCTGTCAAATTCAGTACCATTCAAATATCACAACCTACTAGCTAAATAACCAGGATAACCATGCTCATCTTTCCTTATGCTCCGAAAACCTTACATTCTTCAGGGCAGTCAAATTCCAAGCAAATGAACACATACATTGCATAATATTGACAAACATTAAAGTTCATGCAAAGAATGTCCTATGGAAGGAACAGGAGGTTCCAGAAATAAGGTTGCTGAATTCAGATTATTTTTTATTATTATTGCCAGAAGGTTTCCTTTCCTCACCCATTACTTATTTTTCATCATTTTTAAAAACACTTTTGTAGTGAGTGATTCATTTGAATACTTTTGGAAGGTAAACACAAAAGAGTCTTTTGACACAAGTTGAATTTTTATGAGAGTGTATTTTTAAAAATTCCACAAGTTGTTTAGCAAGTTGCAGTGAAGGCATATTTTAAAATACAACATTCCTGTCTATATACCAAGTATGGAATTACAGTTCTGACCAGTAAAATCATGAAGCAGATTCTGGAAACTGTTTTGGCAGAGATCTGCCACTCACATGCTGTAATGCAGGCAGGAGTCTGATTTAGCTGGGCACCTGAACATGCTCTATGAGAGAAAGGAAGCCTGTGGGGATGGCACAGCTGCAATCACTGTTCCGAATGTAGTGTTCAGAATATGTTCAAGGAAAAGATAAAATGCCTGGGCTGCTCAGCCAGTTCCTGTTACCATGACAACCCTGGAGAACAGTAATTTAGATCAGCCTTAAGGCTACTCTATCAGCTCTAATAGAGGATGGGACATAAGACCACTTACAGGTGGTGGAGAAACCAGTGCTAATGATACAACATCAGTATGTATGTGTTAATCCATTGTGTCAGCTAAATAAAATATTGAGGTTACTGTCATTTTCCTTCAGAAAGATGGCAGAAATTGTCAGTGTGCCAGTGGAAAAGAAGAGCCTGAATCTGTAAGAAGGGAGAGGGGTCAGATTGTTTCACTGAACCAGACCTGTAGCATAACACTAGGCTGACACTGTCCACTGCTTTCCTGATCCTTCTCTCTGGCCTTGCCAGGTGCTTCTGTGTACCATACCAACTCTCCTCGTAAGTGATAGCAGCAGAAACAGCAGGATGCTAGGACTGAATGTACCCCTTTTTCATTAAATACCTGTGGCTGCTTCTATGAGGCACTCTTCAGGCTGCTCTTTTACCACAGCTTTTCTGTCTATAGTAACTCTCAGGGATGGCTCCAGGTTTTGCAGGAGATGGCTCACAAACTCTTATAAGTTTGTAGGCTTCACCATCTCCTTTTTTATTCCTGCTCAAGTGTTTCCCTTTTAATGTGGAACAGTTTGTTTTGCAGAAGCAAGTATTTTCTGTGTCATTCACCTCTGACTCCATGTCACTTCTGTTTCCTGGCCTGTTCACACTTACTGTGTGAAATCTGCACTGAGGAGTAGCTGATTTCCATTAGATGAATAAGACACTTTTGCTTCAGTCATGGTATGAATCACAGACTCTGTTCACTCATACTCCTAACATGTTATTTTCTGTAACTAATAAAAGACTTTGGTCATTTCATAGGTCTGACTTATGATATTCATAAATGCAATTTTATCACCTTGATGAGGAAAACTCAGTTGATGAGGCCATGTAAACGAGAGGCATATCCAGATTTTTAATGCAGGCCATTCTTTACTTCTCCTTTAGCAAGAAAGGAGTTTGGAGAGCTGAATGTACAACATTTGTCTCTTTATGCCTTGCGTGCTGTTGCTTTGCTTTTTCACAATGGCAAGGTAACCTGCTGACACAGCTTGCCAAACTCCTGCCTCCCTCAGCAGATATATAAGCCAGGCTGATGCAAATGGACTGTTGAATTGTATTCACTTGGCAGTCCTCCCATACACAACATGAAGAGCAGCAACTTTGATTTGCAGGGCCTCTTGTCATTTACTTCTTTTGTAGGATGTTGCCTCTTTTGTTCGAGAAACAGATAGTCTGAGCTGAGTTTAAGCTCTGCTGAATGATTTTGTAGAGAAGAACAGTTTGAAAACATTTCTCTAGCAAAAAAAGATACACAAACACATTCCTGAATTCATTGGGTCTACCTAAATATTTAATGAAGTCATGTGTCCAAGTATTTTCAAGTGTATGGCTAAAACCTGCACAAACAAATTTTAGTTTGGAAAAAAACAAACTATGTTCTCAAAATATACATATTTCCATTGAGTATTAATTTAAATATACTCAAGTTGTTAATAAAAAATTTTCACCAAGGGGTTGAATTTGTGTAGCAACCTTTGAGGTACTTTAGGATTATTTTCCTTTTGCATTTATTCTTTATATCTGATAAGATTGATCGAAATGGAAAGAAATACCTAGAATTTATTTTTTTAAAGGGAGATCAACTTTTAATTTAAATAATTTTGAAATTTTTTTCTTTTTAAATAATCCAATTCCTGGTTAAACATTGCATTCATAATTTATTCCCCTTTTCCTGGTATAGTGGCAAGAAAAGAGACATGTAAAATCTAGAGAATAAGATTTTTGGATTTTTGGATTTTTGAATCCAAATCTAGAGCGTTTGGATTTTTGGCTATAATTTCTAGCTTGGAAAGGGGAGTGCAAAAAGCTGCATTTCTAGAAAAATGTGACTGTATTTGATGGGAAAGGATTGCATGCGTGTTGTTTCCTTTTATTCATCACATTCATCATCCTTCTCATGTTAAGCTAGAAAATTGGTGTAATGCATTCCTGCATAATATATCATGGAAGATATAACAGTTTCGGAAGATAATCGTAAGTTTTGCATCCTTGTGGCACCTGCTTCATGCCGAAATCACTCCCAGCAACATTAGTATATGAGATCAGGTTGGGACCTGCAGTGACTACAGAAGCATAGGCACACAATAGTATTTCAAGAAATCTAAAGCACAGACCTAGCTATGAGGTTCAGGCACTTTCAGTGGGCTCTATAATGTAGTTTTGGCATATTTTTAGAACTATGTTTACTCTGTTTAATTCCCCCATTCATAGGTGCTGCTCTTCGCAAGGATAATTGTTTCTCCTAGTCTGTGCTGATCAGTTCTGCTTGCAGTGCTGCAATTAGAGTAATATTGTCCTAGTCCGGACTTTAAATGCAGCCTTACTAGAGATCATAACCATAACATTTTCCTTACCAGGTTCAAAAGGGAGGCAAGAAAATGTCTGTACCAAAGAGCAAAGAGCTTTAGCTGTGTTATCTTCTTCTGTATTTCTTCAAACTGTCAAATACTACAAAGGAATTTGTCCTTACCCCAAATGCTCCCATTTCTCTTAGGAGCATAAATACTAGTAAGCACTAGATAACTTTCCTAGGAAGCTATTATCCTTCTGCCGTTCTCTCCCAGTCCTCCTTGTCCAGTCTAATCAGACAAATTACTGAAGAAGAAAAAAACACTGAGAAAAGGACGGCAGCTGGAATCCCATCCTAACACAGGCACCACATCTTCAATTTGATTTTTAATGAGACAAGGAGAGAAGGACTCCCATCCCTCCCCTTCTTTGATGCTGATTTTGATTGGTGTACTTGTCTTCACTAGTTCATCCCAGACACTTTTTTTCTCTCTCAGACTCTGTCAGGTCCATACATTTTTAGGCTTTTGATTGTCGATTCAACTCACACAGTTAGGCACAACTCAATTAGGATCCCACCTCCAGTACTTCAGCTGACTGGCTTGTGTCATCCTTTGACTCACCATCACAGACAGCTGATCTGAAACAACAGGCTGCTATTTTTACTAGCACTCAGAAGCATAAAATGTCAAATAAGTACCATTGCACCAAGTAACTGCTGTTCATGTACCAAGATACGAGGGCAACAGGAACTTTAAAATACTTGCCACACTTCTCAGAGATTATTAAATCTCCACTGCACTCCTTTCAAGACTGTTTTTTTACATTGGTGCATGTAGAACCAATAGTTCTTTTAAATTAAAACATCTAAGAATTGATGTAGATGCTGTTCCTGACCTGAACATGCTGTCTACTATGAGATGCTCAAAGTAGAGATTACTTTGCCTAATATGGACTTTATCTTAAAGTGCCAGTATCACATTTGACAGGATTTGGCCAGGCTAATTTTCCTGTAAGGGAATAATAAAAAATCTCATGTAATAATAATTAACTGCTGATTTTAGGACATGCAGAATGTGGGCTACTGCAGAGATAGGATTTCCAAACCTTGTTACTTGACTATGGTATTGCTGCATAATTATATTTGCAGATCTCTGAAACTTCTTTCCCAAGCTGTCAGGCTGAATGAGCAGACGGCAGAGAGGAGGTGACAGGTCACATACACGGGTAAGGCCATAGCTCTACCTTTCAGAAGGGATCCAATGACAGCAGGGCCAAAATGGGTGGACTCCTTGCCCTCCTGAGTATGAGGAGCAGATAACTGCTGGACTGACCAGCTGGTTCCAGCACACTTTGTTACAGGGCAGGCAAGGGTCACACTGCAACATTCCACAGGAGCTGCTTGAGCAAGTCACCCTGAGTGACTTGACAGACCTGGATTCTGCTGCTGTCCTTTTGCAGCTCCAAGTGAACCCACTGCTTACTAATTTATTTATACCAGGTTGTTTGGAAGAGGAGTTGACTGGACCATTAGTGTCAAATATGTTAGAAGACAACAGCCGTGGAATAGTTTTGCTGGCAGATTTGGGACACATAAGAGAGCACTTTGAGGCCAAGAAGCTTGAGGTATTTTAGATATCTCAATTCTCTTCTTATGGTAAATATAGACATGAATTCTATGTAGCGAATTAAACCCCCTAAACTTTGAAGATTAAAAACTGATTATAAAATTAGCACTATTAGTAGATAAGCAAGATGTATTTCAATTTTCCCGCTGCCTTAAAACACTATGTTTATTGTTCTGTTCTTCCTTTTTAAAAAAGCCATTAGGCTTCCTCACTTCTCTTCCTCTCCCCTTCTTTCAGTAGAGTCAGTATTAGAATTAAGAGGCCTCTAGAACAGTTCTATGATACAGCAACTTTGCCTCCAGATACTGAAGACTTATGTTGACAGGTTTTTCAAAAGGAAAGCAATAATTTCAGGTTACTGGCATCCCAGTACTGGCCCATATATTTGCTATTTTATTTTATTTTATGAAGTCATGATTAATAAAATGCCTTGTTTGAAGAATTTTGAGCAGTAAAGCGCAAAAATTCATCATTAGACAGGAAAGGATTAAAGAGATCTTTTTTCTGTATTATATGTAAGGAATTAGTTACATTCATGAGGTTGGGATAAATACACATCCCGTGCTCTTTCAAACATAGTAATGATGAACATCGTTACAGCCTGATGACTAAACGTAGCTTTCCAGAAGGACAGCACATGTGACAGCCTGAAATGCATGTGTCTGAAGAATTAGCACTCATTATGCTAACTATGAGTAGAATATGAATGAAGTAATGAAGTTGCATTTCGTTGTAAAAACAAAATCAGAAAGAACTTAAAACATGCTTGTTAAATGAGGGTGGTTTGTGTTGGTTAAAAACTTGATATGACAGATGGACTGTACTTTGACTATCTGTAACTAAACATATTAGACACCAAACTGTTGGCTACTGGTCACTGGCAGAAAAGGCTTAACCACTGAAACTTCTAACTTGCTTTCACCTTTGTGAAACAAGGTATGTTATCAATTGCAGAGAGCCAGTTACTCTCCTATGAAGTGCTAAAATTAGCAACATTCATAACTTTTTTTTCAACGAAAGATGTGTAGCCATAGCAACAAAAATGTTCAGTTTTTCCAATGCCTAGAGAATAGGACCCTGCACACCTGCCATGGAGGGGCTGAGTAAAGGCTTGGCATGTCTTCAGAAGCAAAGCAATACTTGAGGTTGTCTCTAAAAGTAATGTCTAGATTTAGGTCCCACTGAGCCTTTAACACTCAAAGTACTGTAATTCAGTGTAGAATTTGGCACACAATTTATTTTAACCCTGACCCACATAAATCACATTTAGGCATAACTTTTGCCATTCAGATCTTCACATCTTTTTGACACAAATAGAGGGGCAGTGTACAAGGACGATGACATTGATTCTACATAATGCACAGAGCAGTCATAAAATATCTGTTCTTTCTTCCAAAGACAGATAAAGTTTGGGTTTGAACAGCCTGACTAGATCTCAATAACTTTCTATTTTATTATTAGCCCCATAAGACAGATGGGTGTGATTCTTTTATTTTTTTTTCCTGTAAAAACCACCACATCCGTGCGTGTTGGGAGGAATTAAATTCCCATGTATAACTATCTTCTCATTCAAATTACCTAAGATCTTTGAAATTCTGGTCATATCTTCCTCTAAAGAAGACACTGTCCCCCACTGTAAAAACTTCAGTTGTCTCCCATTTTCTGCCTTCCATGTTTCTTCTCATTCCAAAATTCTGTTATTTCTCATTGCTGACCTTACCTTGTGGCAAATCAAAACTCCCCACCTAGGAGTATTATGAAAGGGCTTCCTTCTTCAGTTCTGTTGCTTGTCTCAGTGTCATGAATCAGGTCATGAGAACTTGAAAGGATCATTAGTAGAGAATGAAAGCTCCAAACTACAAACTGTCATTAAGGACCCTGTTTTAAAGACTCTGGGATGTTCACAGAACTGTAACTAGTTTGCTAACAGCTGATTTTCAGGCCTTTGATGACTTCCTGATTTTTTACTGCAAAAAGTTCCTCATATCATTCTACACTCCTGCCTTTCTTACCCTTCTTACAGCTCTTATGACTTTTTCCTTTCCTATGAATCCTATCCTATCATTGGCAATAAATCAGCCACCCAAATAATGATTTTATATATAAGCTAATGTTACAATTCAAGATGTCTTTAATTATTTGCCATTTGTCAGAAGATCTTTGAACTACCTAGTTGACAGGATACAGCATTCCTTTTATATATAAAGTTTAAATATGAAATCAGATGGAAAAATATGGAATTATTTAACATCTCTAGTTTTTCTGGCATGAACCCCTCTCCCAGGGGTGTTTGCATGTGATGTATTAATACTAATTATGCTGAAAATAAGATAATCCAATTTAGAGGTTAACTAAACAGCTGAGCTTATTGGAAAGCCAACTTAAGACTGCAAATCAAACCAAGATGGTAAGAAGAAAGAGACACAGCAAGAAAAAAACCCAAAAACCCAAAGTGTTGCTAATAAAATTTTTTCTTCTGTTTCCCCAGACTGAAAAACCTTGATTTTGTCATGGTGATGCTTCTGAAGGTTCTGAAATCATTGAGCTCCACCACCATGGAAAGTCCTCTTCTAACCTACTAACTCTATCCCGCTACTGTAGATTTAAATGGTATATGAAAGTCTTTCTTCAAACTTTATCTTACATTACTTACTTGAAGATTTGACACACCATCCTTCACTGTTGTGGTTTAAACAAAACCAGTGCATCCACTCCTTGGGATTTATTAATTGATATGTGACAATCATTTGGGTTTCGGTATCCCAAATACCTGTGCTATATCTCCATTACTTTCACATTACTTAATATTCTATTACATTATTAAGAGATATTTCATTAACTAAATCCTTTATAGCCCAGTGAATAGAGAATTCATGGAAAGGTAAAAATTAAAACCTTACTTTTTAAGAAAAACTTCATGGAACCTGAGTTTCACTGTGGAAGTTCATGTCATAGAACCACCAGTATAAATTCTTAAAAGAACACTTTGAATTTATCTTACCTTTATTTTCATTCTTGTGCTGCTCAGTACAGAGGTCTCTGTTTAGATCACTGTTGGATAACGGGTTGTCTCCTGCGTGCTGTTTTCCATCATGCCAAGAAACTCCATGATTTTTCACTTGCATGACAACCAGCTCAGGATTACTGGAAACTGGTAAGGCAAGACTAGTGACAATTACTGATTACTTATCTATTTGTTTTCTCCAATTTTTTGTTTGTTTGCTTATTTCATTTTTTAAGTAAGGCAATAAGCTCAATGGCACTTACCTTTCCTTTAAAATCATATTTTTGCATACTTCTTTTCCACTGTTTTTCCTAGACATTCTAATAATAACACCCTTATCCCTTGCTGACAAACCTGAGGGATCTAGTTTTTAATTAAGATTACATCTTTCATCTTCTGGTAGTCTTAAAAAAATAAGTACCTACAGTTGCTGATTTGTTGTTCTTGCATTTGTGAGTTTTGCCATTATTTGGATTTTTATTTAGCAGGGCAAGTAGCTGCCAGAGTCAGCTCTTTATTGCTTGTATTTCTCTGTGATAACAAAAGAATATGAACACACTGTTATTTTAGTAAGGAGTATAGTAAGAGTGTAGTAAGAAAAAGGAACAGGAAATAGTGTATTCCTTTGTTCCAGAATCAAAATCATGCAGACAGATCCAAAGAGCTTTTTTTTCCTCTAAGTTTTATGCAATCTGGAGTCTCTGGTTCTCTCTGAGCTTTCCAAAGTCACTCATCTAATTTCATAAACTGTAGCCACAACCCTTCCTTTTGCAACTTCTCCTGAAGTTTCTTCTTTTTCAAAAGAAGCACAACAGATATTAAATGCAGTGTCTTCCAGATTTTTGGTAATTTAACATCTCAGGGAGGTATTGATTAATACTTTCATCAGACCTAGGTAGTAGATGGCTAAAAGTTTGTCTGCTTTAGCAAGGTCTGTTTTTCTTACAGATCAAAAGCATCTTTATCAGCAGAAATGCTTCCAGCGCACTTGCAAATTGTCCCAATTAATATTATTATATAAATCTCTCCAAAATTCCTAGGAGTGGGAGGTTTAGAAACTGCTGGCTTATTTTTGAAGATTATTTATAAGAGACTGTTATCCAAATTCTGTAAGACAAGCCACACAAACAGGACATTTTGAAATGTAAATAATAGAAAATTTATTCTCACTTCTTGACACTATGTCAATTTATTTTTTTTGCAAATGCTTTATTTCTGTTTTATAGGCAAAAAAAATGGAAAAATATATTGTTAAAAAAAATCTTGATTTTGACTTTAATCTAAAATGTGGGTGTGAAATTAAACAAGAAATTCATGAAAAGGTGTTAATTCAGCTCCTTAATTTGGGCAATTTAACTGAAAGAAGAAGATGTTGTTAGATATCTCTGTATAGATTTCCCTCAAATAGCAGCAAGTGAGCTTTCATAATTAGCAACAAATGTATAGTATATATGGTACAGTTTTGTGAGTCTATTGGTTAATAGTGGATTTGTGCACAACAAAATATATATGAAAGGATTATGAGCTACAGAAGGACTGGAATTTTGGGTTCAGGACAAAGTAAAAGTTAAAATCTTCTGGAACATTTAAAAGGTAAAGAACTAGACACATGGTAGGATGAACTGGTCCTTACTAAATCTAAGAAGTCACATCTTTCCTCCATTGAAGGGATGGGATGAAGATACCTGCTGCCATGCCAAAGAGAAAAGAACTGGCTTATAATGAAATTGATGGTGTCTCCTGAAAGATAAATGCTCATATAGCTCTATTTTGCTGTGGGAAGTTGGCCTGCCTTGTCTTTCTTATGCTGTACTATCAATTGGTGTGATTTCTTTCAACCTTGAAATCAACAATGTAAACGAGATTCCTTTATATGGGCAGGAAAAGGGTCACTGTCATTTTCCTCTGTACAGTGGAATAATGGACTGCATGGGGAACCCCTGCTCGACAGAATTCACTGACCAATAGATTAGTGAAGGTAGCATTATAGTAGTGCTTTATAGAGCACTTTATAGTGATTGTTGATTCTCAGCTGAGACTTTCTGCAGGTTTAAGTATTGTTTAAGCATATTTTAGGATGAATAAAGGCTGAGTAAATGGCATCATAGTCAATATCCAAAGTGTAAAATAGCTACCCTGGTGCATTGTATTACACTCCTGCAGCACTATTATAGAGAACTTTTAGGTTCTCTGCCAGATTCATTCAAGTAGAATATCTAAGTCATCCTGTATTTCTAAGTGAAACTCAAAATGCTGTTTCTGGTTATATATATTCACTTTATATTTTAAAGTTTTCTTCAATTATATATTGGTTTACTTATTCTTGTCTCCTTCATCTTAAGCCTTTGACCTAACATAAAAAAAAGGTCATAAAAGTCAATGTTTTCACAACAGAATTATTCAAAACTCACCAAACTAATGCCAGCAGGCACCTTACATGTTAAGAAACAATAAAATTGCCCTTCACCTTTAATACAGTTAGCTCAAACCAGAGGATGATTACCATTTCTTAGATGCAGATTACTTTTTAAGTGCATGAAATTTGAGCAGTTAATGGGCAGAAACTGATGCACAGGGAGTTCCACCTGAATATGAGGAACACCTTCTTTACTGTGTGGTGACCAAGCACTGGAACAGGTTGCCCAGAGAGGTTGTGGGATCTCTCTCACTGCAGATACTCAAGAACCATATGGATGCAATTCTGTGCAATGGGGGATGATCTTGCTTGAGATCTCTTGCAGGGAGATTGGACCAGGTGACCCATTGTGGTCCCTTCCAACCCTACCAATTCTGTGATTCTGTTGAATTTTCCAAGGGTTTTCACAGTTGGCTTAAGACTGCTCCCCTTTAAACCACGTTAAATTTTTGCAGTGACTTGAAAGAGGCAATTGGAAGATCACAATTTAGAGACTAGGCAAAAGGCTTAGATGTGACTTTTTGATTCTGTACAAGAGGCACAAAATTAATATTTTCTTAATTTTTAAAGTGTTTATTTGTATGTTACTTGTCAAAATGTCAGAGTGAAATCTGCTATTTCTGTTCGCAGATATTTCCCATTAAAGTAAATGATAAGCTACTCTCTCAATGTGAAACAGTATTGTTTATGTTGCCTAGTAACAAAAGGGAAAAAAAAAAAGAAAAATGTTGAAAAGCCAGTAAATGCTGGAGCCGGTAAAATGAACAACAATATTTACATCAATAGAGTAAGAATTCTTACTGCCTTGATGACAAGTGAAAGTTTATCACAGTAGCACATTTACAATGCTTACTATTTGAAATGCTGGCTAAATCTGTATGAAAAACTTGTCTACATCCAGTCATATTGTAGGAGCAGAAAGATGCAGTCAGTAGTCTTTTCTGTTGCAGAGCCCCATTACATTTCCTTCACCATACTGCGAGCATTCCAAAGGCAGTTCACTTTGCTTTAAAGAGTGTTGCCTGTTAAAGCTGGCTACTATATCTATCTCTGCTTTGCAGTCTGTGACAATCTTACCTTTTTATTGTAACAGTTATAGAATTTTTCTTAGGAACAGCATTTTTTGTTAGTGTCACCCAGTACACTAACTTATTGCAAATATATGTAATACATTTTTGATCAGATTGTCACAGAATTTTATTATAGTTAAAAAATAGAAGTTCACTTCAGGATGCATTTATAAGCATCCATAAACCCTTTTGCATAATGAACATTGCTAAACTTATTATTAATAGTTGATATAATAACTGTTGAGCTAATATTTTTGCTGTTTTCTTGGCCACAAACTGTGTATTTTCAACAGCCATGAACATTCACTAAAGCTGACAGCTTCCCTCTGATATATCATATCTGCCAACTGTCAGCAGTTCAAGCAGTAAAATAACTCAACAGCAATCACACGACACCCTTGCTCCTATTAGGACAGGGACAAAGTCTGTCCTGGTATCCCAGACCCAATCTTATATATAGATGCATGTGGACAAGACCCTCAGGTTAGTAAGATGCCTCAAAAATGTCATCTTGCAGCAAATAGATGTGATGGCAGATTTGGAAGAGAAGGTTTAATACTGTGAACTAAATTGATTCTTAGGGCTAGCAATGGGACAATTTGTTCAAACTGAATTTGAAAATACACTGCAAGGTATATGGTCATCAAACCGTTGAGAATAACTGATTTCAGATTCTCTAATTTTAGGGGGAAAGGGTGTTGTAAGAACAGGCAAAGAAATTAGGATTCTCTTTGGTATGAAGGAACATATTTTGTTTTGCAAAGATAACGAGTGGCACTTAAGAGAAGTTATGATGATAATTTTTGAAAGCCATTTTCAGCTAATAACCCATAGGTAGGAGATGGAGAAGGAGCAAGAGGAATACGTGAAAGTGTAACTTATAAATACATATATGTGTTTGTGTGCCTAGCATATGGTAAAGAAAGGACAGTGCAAAAGAGGGAAAAGTGACATAGGGAATTAAGGGAGGTCATGACTGAGACAGAAGGGTAAAGAGAAAAAAAAATCTCCATCTCATTACCAGCTAACTCTGAGTAACTAGAAAAGAATTGCATTTATGCAGAGCGTAGGAGATATAGTCCACTAAAAAAGCTAAGCATTCTTTGCAGGCTTTTAAAAAATATAAGTATCACTATTTTAGAACCAAAATGTTCTTCTATGTGTTCTCTGATGAATCAGACATACCGTACTTCTAAAAGTGCTTCTCATAGGCAGGGGGTCCTGATGAAGAACAGTGATATTCTAGACCATTCTCAGTGAATAACAGCTTACAAAAGTGTTACATTTATAGCAAGGAAGATTTTTTTTTTTAATTGAATAGATTTTCCTGGGAAAATGATGGTTTGTCAGAATCTGAAGCTTGGGATTTTTTCAGGAAAATACAGGTTTTCTGTGAAAACTGAGTTGAGAGACTATTTTCGGATCAAGATCTGTACTAAGGTAACTTATACAATCTAAAGCAGACCTGGCAGTGTCATTCCCATTGCACCTTGTGCAGTCTCAGGGCCTGGGATGCAGGCTATGGCCATACAGAGGGCTGTGGGGATGCTTACAGCTCAGGGTATTCCACTTAGCATTGTGCTGGTGACATCATTTCCAGCTCCTTTTATTGTCATGATATCACTTTATAAAGGACATGACGAGAGTCTAGATTTAACACATCTGCATCTTTTGGCAGGTTCTCCTTCAGGTACAGGAATCCTTTGCTCACACACAGCCATGCAGGCACAGCTGCTACGATGGGGCCTTGTGAGATGGCCTTAAAAACAGACAGATGCTGACCATCAAGTCAGTGTTGCTGGTAAACACTTTGGATCAGAAAATGATGTAAATCTGGGTGTCTATGTATATATTATCTCATATATCTATACATATGTGGCTTTTAATGTATGTATTAATACACAAACCAAATTATATGGGTTGGTCATTAAATTGTAATATAGAGCTAATAAAACAGACAACTTGAAATCTGTGTATCAACAATATAATGGACAGTAAAACTTTTATGTCAAATGGATGAGGTTAAAAACTGTTTTCGTTGGATTATTTGTTTGTGATATTTGCCCTGCTGGTAGAACAGTTGCACAGGGAAAAAATTCATGTGATATTTTGGGTCAATTTTTGTGTGTGCCGAGTTTCAATAGTTTGTGTAACTGAATGCTCAGTACAAAGCAATAGACAAGACACTGGAAACAGGCCTAAGACATTATTTTTGGCAGATTGTTTTCCCTTTTTACTTGATTTAGTTAGCAATCTTGGCTAGATTTGTAAGGTATAATGTCAGCCTGTTTCCATTTAGGATACACAAATCAAGGGTCCCAAAGTGGCCAAATATTCTGTGTTTGTTTTAAATACTTAATTACAGAGTTGTTAATGTCTAAAATTGAGATAAAATGAGTCAAATCCACTTACAATTATATTGTCTTTTGGGATGATAGTCTGACCTAATGCTAGATTTTGACAGTTGCATTCTTTTCTGCCCTAGTAGTCAAGGGAACTACTTGAGCTTGATTCACATGATTAAATGTGATTTATATGATTAAACTGATATCAGGATAAGAAATATGGCACCATGAAAAAGGCTATTCCTCTGTGGATAGTTTAGCTATACTGGAAGGGATCTTCTCTCACTTTCAATTTCTTTCTGCACAAGAATTATCCTTTCCACCTTTTTTTCTGTTCTCAATGGGACACTGATGATGATGTGTCAGTAGCAATTTTTGTCCTTGCATATTTCCAAAATTTTTTCAAGATCTGACAGTTGCTAAAGTGCGACAAATTCATGTTCGTGCCGTTATGGACTCCTTATGGGGCAGTTCCACACCAAAGAGCTGTGAAGAACGGACAAACATCGCCAGTCTTGAAAGGGAGCTAAAAATACTAAGTGAGAAGGAACTTTTGTCTTTTTTCTTCAAATTATAGAGACTATTAATAAGGATTACATGGTGCATTGGTTAACAGTATGTCATCTATATACAGATATATATGGTTAGCCTAAGAACATACTCTTGAATGTGTAATTGATTTAATGTGCAACTACCAGTGGCTTAAAAGAGAATAATGAATAAATCGCTTATGCAAAAGTGAAAAGGGAAAAAAAACAACTAAAAAGCAGAACAAATAATAAAATGAAAAGACTTGCTGGTACGCTTTTAACTATTTTAGTTGTATTTAAGCTGTCATGCAGATGTGGTCTGTCACATACCTTGCATTCCCTGTGTGCAAGTTGAGGGACCCGACAAGTGATGCCGTCCTGGTTCTCTTACAGGGTAAGGATCAGAAAAGAATAGTGTGCACTCATCTCTTCTTCACTCATGATGTTGGAAAATGGTTTACTGGTGGACTTGCCAGAGTTAGGCTCACAGTTGCACTCACTCTTATCAGTTTTTTTTCCAACACAAATTACACTATGGTTTTATGGTCTGTGTGTGCATCCAAACTGCTGCACCCATTTTCATAAGACTACTTGAACTCTTTTCAGTCTTTCATATGTATTGTGCAAGCACCTTTGGCATGGTGAGTGGCTCATTTCACAAGGTATTGAACCTACCTGAGAAATCTTGGTTAAAAAAAATTGATATTTGTGTTACAAGCAATATAAGAAAAGATTTTGCTCGGTGGTAAAATGTTTAAAAAATGATGAGACCTTTAAGATTAGTGTTTAAAGTGTTTTTGGTTTCCATGCAAAACAATAAAATACTTTGAAAATTCAGAAATTTCTGGTGTGGTAACTGACAAACATGTAGCTTTTGATGCTAAGGTCTGAAAACCAAGTGCTCTGCTGGATCAGACTCATAAAAGGAATGGCCTAATTATTTAAAAAATGGTCCGTATCAGGAAATCATTTTTTGGAGCAGGAGGAATGGGCTCATACTCTTGTCAGTCACAAAAGTTGCAGAGTCAGAGGCACAAAATATTCTGAGTTGGAAGGGACCCATGTGGATTGCTGAGTCCAACTCTTAAGTGAATGGCCTGTATGTGGATTGAACCTATGACCTTGGCGTTATTAGCACCACGCTCTAACCAATTCAGCTGACATTTTTCAGGAATATTTTAATTTCTCTTTATCTTTAAAATACCGATTCAGTTTGTTGACAACTATTTCTTGGAATGAGTCAGTTATCATTGGACAGGACTAACTGCAGAATTGGATTTCAGACACAAGTAACAGAAAATAAATGTTTTCTTCTTAGAGCCAGCTAGTTTTTGGGGCATTTGCCTACAATATAGAGAAGATAAATACTAGTCCCCGCTATATAGTATTCATTTAAGTGCTTGTACCTTGCTCTCCCGCCTCTCAGATAATTTCAGATAGTTGTGGGTTGTTGACTATTCTAAGGTAATTTTTCCAATTCCTCCTCTTATGAGCACAAATTTAGAAGTAGTAAAAAAATGTGCAAAATATAATCACTCCAAGAGAGAAGGCTGGAAGAGCCCCTTACCTCCGAGCTTTGAAATCATTGTAGTCGTAACACTCAAGTGGCATGTGGATCCCACACAAACAGGCAGAGTTATGGTCCTACATTTTCTATTTTGAAAAACATCTTTTGAGATCCTGGCTGTTCCTGTGAAAAACCCTGGGATGTATGCACGGACACATGGCAATTTTTGAGTCCAGACTCAAACTAAGTTCCCAGCTTCATTTAAGTTTAAAATTATTCCAGGTTTATTGGCGGATAGTTTCTGGGATGATTTTTGCTTTCCATTTTAAATATAATTCTGAGTTGTCTCCAAGGTAATAACACTTATTTAGAACATTTCAAGGTATTCTATTTTTTATTATTTTGTTACATTTTTATTATGACTAGATAGATTTTCTTTATTCTTGTTATCAGTAAAAACTGTTGAAATTGTCAAAGTATTCTTTGTAATATATATATCATCTGATATTTTATGTTAGTTTGTTTAACTTTCTTAGAAAGGCAATAAAAAGTTAGGGTTTTTTACCATCTATAGTTACAGAAAGGTTTTTCAAGTTTAACGCTCCCCTCCTGAAGAAGACATGCAGATGGAAAAATAAGTCCTTTGGAAAGTTGAATTTTTTTTTTAATCCTTGTGTTCAACCAAAAAAAGATCCCTATAACAAAAAAGTATGTAAGTTAGAAATAAGTTAGTGTAATTAATTAGTTTTTAGAGGAGCTAATACAAGAATACTTATTCTACAGCTCTTCTTGATTCCTGTGTACACAACAAAAGGACATGGATATTCTTCAAGAAAAATCAGGAAATGTCCTCTCTGCACTGTTTCTTTAGATGATGTCTTAATTCCCAGCTTCATAATCAAAGCTCTTTAAAAATGTTTCTGGCTAAGCAAAAAAACCACAATTGCCTAAAGAAAGTGAAAGAGTTATTCTTCTTACTAGGGCAGGGGACACATTTATTTGCACTATAGATATTTATATGTGAATTTCAAAGACTGAAATAATAAAGAGAGCCTAATTACCAATGAAGGGTGTATGAATGCTGGTAAGGTCCTACTGCTTATAATATTTATGCCAAATATCCAGATAAGGCTTGTGTAATGGTCTAATAACAGTATATATATATATATATAGTCACATCTTAGTGATTGTATTACCGATCAATTATTAACACCCTATCTATGAATTATGAAAGTGGCATTACTGAAGACTCTATTGGATCATGTGGGTACTGATTTTAAGGATATATAATTATATAACTAGATTATTTCTTTTCAGAAAGCTTTTTGTTCTGCTGTACGTTTGAGCAGTAAGCCATTTAACCTCTTTCTAGTTTATTATCACAGTGAGACACTAGTAGTCAGAAGGTAAATGACAGAAAAAAATTGCCTGTGGACCAGATTTAAGAAGTAACAACAATAAATTAAGATTTCTTTTTTTCTTCTTCTCCATATATTTGTTCTTAAAGCATAAACACTTGTGGTGTGCTTTGTGAAACAACTGGTTTAATGTCAGATACTTGAACTTTAGAAAACAAAAAATGGCTTTGTAAATACCTTTATTTAGAACACTGTTAGCTTTAATGTTTTCATACAGAAAGTCTGAATTATTCTCTAAAGGGAGGATACAGTTTCTTTCAAAAGAGGATTTCATAAATTTTGCTTTGTTGGCACTTGGCAATCACAGGCAGGAAAGGCAGGGTAAGCAACACTGGCATTGTAAGTGTTAGTACTCCCACTGTAATAAGAGCTTGCAGAGAAAAAAGGTCTATTGCAGAATGCCATGCCAGACTTGATAACAAATCTTCTAGTAAATAATGCCTTGTGAGTTTAGAAACAGAGACATCATTTCACAAAAAGTTTTCAAAAACTAATGAAAAAAAGTTTTTGATAGAAATCTGGTTTGGTGTATTGTAAGAGTCCAGGATATCACCAACAATGCCCAGGCTATACTTTTTAGGATGGTAATAATCTCTGCCCTTGTCTTTCACTTACTCATGTCGTGTCTCTGAACGACATTAGTTAACGACTTGGTTGATGCTTGATTCCTCCTGGTCATATGGGCTTTTTGATTCCATGAACAGAAGTTCATTGTACTTAATGGTAATCAATCATTATTGCTAATGCTCTGTTAAGGTGAACAGTGGAAATACATCTCCCACTGTATGTTAGTGACATGTTAGAAGTACATTGCATGAGACAGTAGTGAATCCACTTGCATTCCTAAGTGAATTGTCCCATTCAAAAAGACTGGAAATTTAATTTCTGTTTTGGCTTTCGATACAGACAAACATTCGTGGTAAACATCATTGGGTGTCTATAGATAGGTTAGTAAGTGCCAATTAGTCTGAGGGTTTGGTGCATCTGGATATTTTTCAATCTGTTTTTCTTTTGATTTCTTCCATGTTCAGTCTTTTATCACTAGGAATCAACTTTTCTCTTCCTTCCCACAAGGAAATATGCTTTCTAGCAGTAAAAGGTCATTGAACTTTCTTTTGCTCACATTTTAGGAGTTGACTGTTTTGTTGAACTATCTCCCATTTTGCCTTGCAGCCTTGCTAGTGGATCACAGAAGCTTTCTTTGCTGTTCCAAAGAACAAGGAAACATTCTTGGATGACAAGATCTGTTGAGATGGAAATCTATCTTAAAACAAACAAACAACACTCTCACACGAACCCCAGTCACAACCTCTGCTTCTCCATAGGTTGTTTCTGGTCAGCTTTTGAAGGAAGAGAATACTCTTCATTCTTTTTACTCTGAGCTAAAATCTTTAGAACATAAAAGATGGTGCTATTTAACCCAATAGTTACCTCTGGCAACGGGAAAACATGTTTTTTAGGGTGATGACACAAACTTTGGTATTTTGTGTGATTCATTTCCATCATACTCTATTATTCAGGGGAGGAGTTAACAATTAGGTATGACAATGGGCACAATTCTGCCTGAACCCATTGGTATTTGTTTAGACTTGAGTGTGAATTTCTTGAATACCCTCTGAGGCAGCCGAAGATATGTTGCTTCCCTGCAGTAAACTGCAGGAATTCACTAACCTCAGTGCAAACTTTGTTTTAGGGATTACCTACTGACTTCAACGAGTGCATCATCGTTTCATGTTTCCTTACTTGGTGAATAAGAATTCTGTGTACATCTCATGCCCTGTCACACAGTGGAGCTGGGGAGCCAGAAGTGACAGGTGATCCCCAGCTATCAGGGCAGCTGGGGGAAGCCCCAGCCTTCATCTCCAGTGGAGTCCCTGGTGATGGCCCCAGGGGGCTAAAATGGCTTCTGGTCCGTAGGCAGGGCAGTGCAAGGGGCAGGACAGGGCACTGTGGTCATTAGTATCCTTAAGGTCCTAATACGGGCTGCATTTGATAAGCCTTATGTACTTTAATTTCTTAATAAAGCACCTAAGATAATTTCGTTTTTAAGGGTTTGTGAATCTTGTTGATTTAATCAGACAGGTCTAATTCCTATTTTGATAGTGAATCAGCACCTTTGGGCAATGCATTTGCTTCAAAGGCAAACTAATGAAATATTATAGGAAAATACCTTTTTAACATTCTTTCTAAAAAATTTTTTTTAAGACTTTACAGTTTAATACACTCAGTACTTTGATATTTGCTGATGTTTATTTATCCAACTTAGACCGGTTCCTCTGTATGACAGAATAGGCAGGTATCTCCAATTGCATTTTGCTTTGGTATGATAATGAGACAGTAAAATGAATGAACCTTTATATGGCTAGATATTACTTTCATTGCTCAGGGCTGGCATTCCTGAAATAACTCCATTAAAGTTGGTCAGAGAATTCTACACTTAAAGCAGTGAAACCTGGCCTTCTGCAGTAACATCTGAAATTGAAGGAACAGAGGAGTAGTCAGCTGCGTTGTGTCAGCTAAATTTGTAGCTCTGGCTGCTGTACTTTGTTAAGGTCCTAATTCTCTAATTCTCAGATGTAGCACATCCAGCTCTTAAAATCCTAATCTGACAGGCCCTGTTTGGGACTCTTTGTAGTGCTCTAGTTCAGCCAAAACTGAAATACCAATAGGATTTAAAATGGGACATAAAATCTTAATGAATGTTTATTCATCAAAGTGATTATTAAATTAGTACAACTTGGGAAAGACTCACAAGAACTGCTAAACAGAATGCCCCCATATAAGTCTATGGATATATCTGTTTTATTTGTTGAACCTCTCACCACTTTAAATCCTATGTTACACAGGAGAATAATATTATATAGTTTCTGTCAATTCTTCATTTGATAAATTGAAGAGCAATGGCACTTTATTGCCCACTGGCTTTTCTTAGGAATCCTATTTTTATATACCTCAATTAATTTGTCTGCAAAAATCTTTTGTGGCTTTGCTCTTGTGTCCACTGTATTCATTGGGAGGAGGAAATGCATTTAAGCAATATTGATTATTTCCAGTCAGATTTCTGAAATCTTTAGCAATGTTTGTTGCCCAGACATTACCAATATTGCAGTCGACAACGGAAGAGAGAAAAGTATTGCAAGGCATAGAGATTTACATATAAAATCTGAATAGTATGATGTAGAAGATAAACATGAACCTATGTAGATATTAACCATATATATCTACCACAGTTAAGGTTATAAAAAATTGTATCATTTTGCAACTTTGCAAGGAATTCCTTGCAACAAGTACCAACTCATGTGTGCAATGATGATTGCACTGAAAGCACAGCGACAAAGCACTGATTGTCACTAGTAGTCCAAGATCTGTATAAAGTTTTTCCTATCTCCCATTTTTGTATGTAGAAAGCCATTTTTTGTTTTCTCATAAAAACAGCAAACTTTGGGTCCTCAACATTTCTGCTCAGTGACTGTATTGGCCATTTTTTTTGAATGGTTTATCTTTTTAAAAATATTTCTTGTGTGTTGTCTTAATTTGTATCATCACCAAAGAATATGAAGTTAGTTATGAAGTACATCAAGATTCTTTAGGTTGATCTGTGCTGCCTATAACAACACATAGGTATCGTTCAGTAATGGAGATCTGTTTGGCATGGAAATGTAAGTTGCTTCCATTCCTTTGAACACAATACTCTATTGCTATAGCATGTCATATCACAGACAATTTCTACACAGTCTTTGCAGTGATTACCATGCATGGGCAGAAAGGAAAAAGTAAATGAGAGAATTTGGTCAGAAAAAATTTGGGGCTTGTCACTGGGTTGGTGTACAAGAAACTTGGATTTAGAGCTGACTTGGAAATTACTGAGAGGTGAGAACAATTGACTCATTTTTTTAAGTAGTTAAGTAGTTTAATAGCTTATTAGAATACTGGTTATATCTGGATTTTAAAAATTTATTTCTTGCACACCTTGATCTGAAAGGTACAGAGATGTCATTCACAGATCACTTCTCAGATGATGCACAAGGGTTTTCTTACCCAAAAGTCACGCCTCCAAAGCTGTTTCTTCTGATTCATGCCAAATAGTCAGTTTATCACAGCATGGTTGGCATAGTCTTTTTATTTTCACATGTGATTTAATAATAACCTAAAAAAGATCAGATGTTTCTGACCTTCTGTGTATTTTCTATAAAAAAACTCTTCTTTTTTTTTGGCATTTAGCAGAAGAGTTTATTATTGCTTTTTTGATTAAAAAGAAGAGACCTGTGTACTTCTGTATGTCCTACAATAGCTCTTCTGTAACTAAGTCTTGGAAGGTAACTGTGTTTTGCTGTGGATTCTCTTCACTTTCCAGGGCAGAGAAATAATCATTCTTTCTCCATCAGTTTTGAAAGCCTGCTGTTCACATGACATACATGGAAATCACTTCAAATCATTTCAAAACTGTTTTCTTCAGTTATTCCAAAGGTACTAATGTAAGACAAAAATATCTGGAAGAAAAAGAAAAATGAGAATAGGAGTCTAGTTTGGCTGATGCAGGGAAATGCGGACTGTATCTCTTGTTAGGCTGTCCCCTGAGTCCAGAGTAGCCCTGCCAGAAGGGATTATCTAACAGGCACTGCCTGCAGTTGAAGTAAGCAGTGGCTGCCTTAAATGGAATCCCAGTCTGCTTTGGAGAAAGTTGACTTTCTGCAACCTCCCCTAAAGCTATAACAGTTTGTCAAGATACCCTTCTGCAGTTGTGGAGGCCATTGCAGACCTTGGCAGATGAATTTAGCTGTGTTAGAAGTCAGTTTGCCACTAAAGTCAGACTCACAATATCTGAATAGGGCTGACTTAGCTGTTTAAAGAATGACTGGTGAAATTGAGGCACCCCTTGCAATTCATTAACTCCTCAGCTAATCGCTTCTCAAGCACGGGGATCATCACTTGCATTAAATATTTGTTTGTATTTAAATCTCCTTAGCCATTTACAGTTTTGCTTTTGGATGTGGCCATTACTGGCTCGGTACTGATCTCTTCAAGGAGCTCATCTGCCTGGAGTCTCCATGGCCTGATCCAGTAGGAATGTTCAGAGAAGGTCTGTCACTGAAGGGACACTGTTTTCCCAATTTCTTTTTTTTTTTTTTTTTTTAACATAACCATAAAATATTCTATTTGCAGAAAAACACAAAGCAGTTACAAATCATCATCAGTTATAAAACATTTGCAGCTGATGCTTTCACCAGTCAGCACAATTTAACAAAAAAAGTGACTTGTAAAAGGATGTATTGTCTTGAGCTTCCTTACCGGAAGAATTCCAGTTGATATTATTTACCATAGTCCTGCTTTAGTGACACAGCTTAGGTGAAGAACAGTTTGTGCAGCCTAGAGGCATATAAGCTCTGTAAGCACCCCACTTGGGCAATCTTTGTCAGCAGAGCCTGCTAAGCTGCTACTGCTCTGTGGTCTCTCCTACAGCCATAGGATTAAATTGCTCCTAGTCTGACCTGATCTCGAGTGTATTCCAATTTTTCTGCAGCAGTAGAAGCTGCTTGTTTAGAACTTGTCTGTAGAAATGTTGCAGAGGAAGAGATAAGCCATCTACCTCAAAAGTATAGCAAAGCATTCTTTGTCAGCAACAGTTTTAATTGCTGTTGAATCAATACCAAGGCTCAGAAAACATTAGTTTCAGTACATAGCCAGATTTTACAGCCATATTGTAAGGGAAATCCTCTGAACTTTGGATTCTTGTTTTTATTTCTGTAATTTGTCTTAAACAATCTTTGGGTTAAAAAAATAATTACTCCCAAGCTAAACAAGAGCCTTTCCACAAACTGCAGTACAGAGTGCACACTATTTTAGCCTTGGGATTAACCATTTTATTTTGTTTCCTTCAGCTAAAGAAATGCTCTAAGCATGGCCTATAACAGTTTTCCCAGTACTGAGGCATTTTCAGAAAGATTTGAAGTGGGGAAAAAAAAAGGACAAAAAAAAAGAAAAGAGAGGGAGGGAGGAAGGAAAGAAGGAAGGAAGGATGGAAACTTATTACTTCATTTAGCTTTATATCATGATACTGACATAAAACCTTAAGGACACACTGATTGCTTTGTGGGCAAATCAGAGTAAATGGATTTCATTTGGAAAGAGATTTACTTACAATATTTTAAGGGCAGACCGTAAAAAAAATGGCATATGCTGGCTGTTGTTAAAATCTGCTTTTTATAATAGCCATTCATTCAATTTCTCTCTCTTTTCAGTTCTTCCATTCAATATATTTGAAAGTAAGCATTTCCATGCTGTCCAATGCTGAGAAAGAGACAGGCTTCTGATGCCTAAATTTCTCATGTTTAATATTTAATACAGTAAAATATATAGAAACTATATGAAATTTTAGAGCTCCTGAGTTTCTCTCAAATAGAAAAAAATGTTGCCAGATGAGAAAAAACCCCTTTGTCTGCTATGTCTGTGGGCAGAGATCAGATATAATTTTGATCACGACTGGAATAGATCTACTTTCCAGAGTCACTTCAGGTGTGTAGGTACATAGGAAAGATAGATCATCTCCTCAGCTGTAATTCTCCAACCTTTATCCTTTTCCAATCCACCTTTGCTCTTCTCTACTTTGTTTCTTGAGCAGGGTGTGATTTTTGTACTGATCTGAAATTTCACTTAGGTGGGTAATATAAATGTCTTCATTTATCAAATTTAAATAATGTTGGTCTAAAAGCTTTTCAGGAATACAATTTCCTATCAAACAAAGGCAGTTCTGTTGGAAAATTATCTTTTTCTAAAAGTCCTCATACAATAGCAAAAAGAATTTGTGGAATGTTTCTATAAAGATCTTATTAGGTCTGATTTTTGGTCTGTCTGTATTTTTGAAACAAAGAATGTTATTTCTTTGCTGTTACAAGAAGCCCACATAAAATAACATTCAGTACAAACTACAATGATAATATAAATTGATTTGGAAAACAAGCATAAACATGATTACAGTACTAAAAAGTTGACACAGTCAGAGCTTTAGAAACTGCACTTTTAAAAATATAAACTGTAACACATTAGAAGCACCAATATTGGAATCTACCTAACAGAAAACAAGAAACTAGACAAACATCCTCAAAATCAAATCCAAACAAGTTTCAATATGACTGGATTCAAGTCACCTACAACTATACATGTGCACTACATTCAAAGCTGAAAGAAATTGGTAAACATCTGTCAAGATCAATGGAGGTGTGGTGTTTTCACTGCTGCAGAATCATCCTTATATGGTGGGTGACCAAAGGAAGTTAAAGTTGTCTTTCAATAAGCATTTCCCATAGCAGCAAGACATTTTCAGTCTTGCTGTATTATTGGACATAAATATATATTTATGCATCTATGTTTTTAAAATAAAGATTTCAAAATACAAAAGAGAGAGTCATCATTTCAGCCTAGTTTACAGGAAGAGCTACCGATCTAATATTTGCAAGCTAATATTCTCAGTATTTAATATTTCTCTGGCATCGGAAACAGATGATGCAGTATTTCAATATATCAACCCATACATTTTCATCACAAGTCATAGCCTAAATGATTCATGTTTTGAAGTCTCAGTGATATTAAACAGAACTTAGAAAAGGTTGCAAGCAAGGTATATACTTAATCCATATTTTTATTCTCAATAATATGAACAGACAGGGCAACAAGCGGCACATTTTAGCAAAGAAATAAACATTGAACTTATCTGCATCCATATGCTCTTATTCCCTGCATTTTCCTATTAAATGAGACTCAAGTTATGTTGCTATCATTCATTCCTTTATCTCAGCCCGAGTCAGTTTCAAAAGGAACATTATTTAAATGGCTCTGTCTTCAAAAGAAAACCTTTTTTTCAGAAGTTTTTACCTCTCTTTATGCTTGAGTGAAAATACATAGATGGAGATAATTCTTTGTACTTCAGTCTAGCTGACAGAGAAAATTGTTATGACTTGAACATTACTGGGTAGGATTCAGCACCAGATTTGTAGGTGTCTGTATTTTGCTTGTCTACCTATATATCAGTGCCTAATATTCCACTACAGTCCATGGTGATCTAGTTTATAAAATCTGTGAAGTCAGGATGAGATTAAGAAGGAAAAACAGATATTTGGTGAACTCTAGGGACCATTAACTGTACTAACTAGATGTCTGCTGGCTGTGATGATTATCTAGCTCAAATACAGACACACTATAGACTCTGTCTTCTAGGTGTGAAACTGAACTACAACTGGATTATGTAGCAATTTTTCATCTGGTGGTGGATGTTCAAGCACTTGATTATGAGAATGGCATTTCCTTCAATAACAGCCTTTAGTTCTTGATAGGATCTCATTAATTTATTCTAGAAGTAGAAATCTATTTTTTATGATTTCTGCAAATGCTCTGCTTCTTGAAGCATTTACCCCTATGACTAACATGCTCATATTTTTCTTTAGCAGCTTGCTATCTCAAAGGCAACAGTAAAACCCAGACAACTCTAGTGATAGCTAAAAAAATGTATATAGACTTTTGAATCAGCTGTAAGAGAAAAAAAAAATCATCAAAGATATTTCCCATTCATGAGGCTCTGAGAGAGAGCATATACCAATCCCACATTACTTTCTGTTACTGATCAATCCCACACCATCTTCTGTCTTGTCTACTAAGCAACTTCCTATAAAAACTCGTGCTTCTGATTAATTCATATTGTCTTTAATTTCTACTGCTGCTAAAACATCCTTCTTGTGATTAATTTGGCTCCATTCTGAGGACTCTCTAAGCTCTCAACTGGTGCAGATGGCTGTATGTTCAGCCATTTCAGATGTTCTCCTCCACTGATTTCTGTTTGTCACTTCTGACAAAGAGAAAATATTTCTTTTTGACATCAGCTTAAGGGTAGAAGAGATTAAGCCTAACCAGGCAAATGCTTATATGTAAAGTATGGTTCAGCAATTTCACTTGGGAGAAAATATTGGCATAGTAATATAGTTAACTAATATAATTAACATTAACATCGTTAACATAAGCACCTGTGGAATGGATGAGCTCCTCAGTAGGGCACAGATCATGATAAATGGTGTTTTCACAGAATTTCAAGGAGAATGAGTGCAATTTAGCATGGTCAAAAGTCATGTTTATCTACTATACACTCATTTTCCATCAGAAATTTTGGTACATACTAAAGGAAACAAAGAAATATGACAGTCATGTGTATCTCTGTCAGACCCCAAATTTATAATACTCATTATGTCAATGCATAATGAGCAAGCTCCAAGGCATGAACCAACCAAATAATTCCTTCTCCTGCTGATACAGATAACGCAATAGATAATTTAAATTAAAAAAATGATTAACATACAGAATACTTTGAATAATATCTTAAATGGGCTATTATGTAAAGACCACCACAATATAGAGTTGCAAGTCTAGAAAATATAGTGATAAGGCAATTTCATGGCACATTAGTAGTACATCTAAGCAGTAGCTAATGTATAACTGCTCAAGGAACTCCATTAACAAAGCTGAGACACCAACATATGATCTTTCTCATCATATATTAGGTTCCTGCTTAAGAAAAAGCATTTTTTTCTTCATCTGATTAAGGCTGGTGATTAAGTTTGAACACGTCAAGAACACGTAATGAATCATCATACATGTGTTTTTTGAGAAGAGCAATACTACAAGCATAAAGACATTACTTTGTAAAGTGCATAAATAGGCCAAAACTTCTCAGTAAGGAGCAAACCGTCTTATCAAATGTTCTTAGAATCTCGGATCCATCACCAATTAGTGAATTCTCAAGCCAACCTGGTCTAGGCAGTGCAGACAGGGAGAATAAAAGCACGGCAATATCTAGAATCTTACCATGCCATTAATATCATCATAAAGGAAGAGGAAGAACATAAGAAAATCTGTGCCTAAATTAAAGTCTTAAAACCTCGGTTTCATCTATACCACAAGGAGGATGAGATGGACTTTGTCTATTAAATATTGTATTTGTTCCTAAAGAAATTAATAAAGAAGACATTTGAGATAATACTTCATAGAAATAATCTAATATTTTACATGCAAATATATTTAAGAAGCCCAGAGAAACAATGCAATTTCACGGAAAATATGTAAGTCTGAGAAACAGTTGCCTTCAGTTGTGTTTGTCCATCTCACAGTATCAAACATATGGATTATTCAGAAAGCATTCAGAAAGCATTCAGAATGCAAATTAGTGTAAGCTATTGTTAATTAACTCCAAATGAACTGATTTTTGCAAAGAAATAAGTGAATTCTATGATACAGTCATGTAACCTGATATATTACCCTTAAGCACGAGCTCATATTTTTCTCTTTATAAATGAAAACCAAAAAAGTTGAGAACATTTACATTATATGTTTTTATAAATTCCTCATTGAAAATAAGTTAGAAATGAGGCAACTACGAAGAAATGGTGAGGTCAGAAAATGTAACAGAGTTTTGGGATTCATGGAGAAAATAAATCTCACTGATACCTTCCTGCAGTTGACCCTCATTGATTTCTGTATTCATGAATCACTTGTCCACATCTTTACATGCACTTTCCACTTCATGGGACATCAAGAAAATTTTCATTCTTCTTGAAGCATCTTCATGTTGGCTATCAAATCATTTATGTCTTTATAAAAAAGATTCCTTAAAAAGGGAGTCATCAGCTCCCTACAGAGGCTATCCTTTTGTGCTTCAAAAGAGCAGTTTGACCTTCTATCCAGTGTGGCCACCAGGTTATAATTCCCAGTTTATGTAAAGGAATATAAAATGTTCTGTGCATAAGACTCCCGAGATTTCTGTTTTAACAGCTGAAATAACTTTCCCTCCTTGTCCAGATTGTGCATATGCTGGACTATTGACCTTGTTAAAAGCTCCTTGTCCCTGTGTATTTGTCAAAAACATACCTGCAAAATTGAGTTCAGAATTTGAATTTAGGAACAACAGAGCAGACATAAACAGTTTGGGACATATTTAGTGGCAATAGGATGAAATTGAGGTTATGAATATATATACACAAAGAGTCGGGGGAAATATCTTGGCATTGAGGTTTATTAAATTGTGGAATAGCTTCCTAAAGCAATTGTGATTACAGAATACTCATTTCAGAAATTTAGTGCAAATACAGGGGCATGCAGAGGGAGTATCCCAGATTTGGACTTCAGCATACTTTGGGAGGCAGTAACATTTAAACATTCAGACAGCTTTATTGTGAGATCTATGTCTAAATAATGCGAGTTGTCCAACATTATTACTGAGACTTTATTGTCTTTGGGTCTAGTTGCTCACATATAGGAAATAAGAAAGTATTCAAATTAATCTGCAGTTTTGTTTAAAGCATCAGGTAGGAACAATGACCCAAAAAGTGTTAGAGTATGCCCTAGAGTTAATAAGTATGTCAGCAGATATTTGGAAACTTTCCTCATGACCCTCACCACTAACCTCCATTTGTATTACCATCTTAGTCGAGTGCCTGTCCTAACATGCCAAATTCTACAGCACTTCTGACATTTCACTGTTTCACTAGAAAACTGTCCACAGAAATAAAACTGATGTCACTAAAAATCTCATTACATTTAAATATCTGTATACAAGGCTTCCAGAGGACTGAATATGTTGAAAAAATTAATATGAATTAATTAAATAATTTTTTTCTCTTTCCCAATATAGAAAATTGTTTGTATCAAATATAGATTTATATGTAGAACTGGCATTAGTAATATGTATTCTCCCCATGTTCATGTCAAACAATATCCTAAGTATGAAAAAACATGCCAATTTTCATCTCACATATTGAAGTTGTAACATGCCTGCATAGCAAAGGTACAGGTCTCACCCTATACAGTCAGTGGTACCTGATGTGAAAATATTGCTCAGCCTCAGCCTTTTTTAGTGAGGTTAGAATATTACCATATGTCCATGTGTCAAGGAAATGACACACAGACATATAAATTAAAATAAAAATCCACTGAGATCATAAAAAAAAAATAAAAATATTCATGATACTTGCTCTTCAGAGCATAATTTATTACACATTATTTTAATTGCATGTGCAGAAATCATTCCTTATTGGAACTCTCCTCAGCCTTTATCTGCAAAGAGAGAGAAAGTGAATATTTTCAGAAAAAATGTTTTTATATGAAAGTAAAGGAATAGTTGATTTGCTCTTGGAAAAAATTGTAAAATACTTCTAACACTAAACATAATTTCTTGACATTTTTTTGTGGTTTTGTCTTGTCCCATGGATCCTATGAAGAAACAATGATTATTTCTGTCTCCTTCTCTCTTTTTATAGAATCATAGAATCACAGAGTATGCTGAGTGGGAAAGGACCCATCAGGATCATTGAGTCCAACTCCTGATCCTGTGCATGATACCTCAGGTATCATATAGCGTGCCTATGCAATATATCCTATCGTGTGTCATATCGGGAGTGTTGTCTAAATGCTTCTTGAATTCAGACAGTCTTGGTGCTGTGACAGCTTCTCTGGGGAGCCTATTCCAGTGCTCAACCAACCTCTCAGTGAAAAACCTTTTCCTCATATCCAGCATCCCCTGACATTTCATGCTGTTTCCTCGAGTCCTGTTACTGGTCATGAGAGTGAAGAGATCAGTACCTGCCCCTCTGCTTCCCCTCGTGAGGATGTTGAAGATCGCAGTGAGGTCTCCTCTCAGTCTTCTCTTCTCCAGGCTGAACAAACCAAGTGACCTCAGCTGCTCCTCATAAGATTTCCCCTCCAGACCCTTCACCATCCTAGCAGCCCTCCTTTGGACACTCTCCAATAGCTTAATATCTTTCTTATATTGCAGTGCCCAAAACTGCACACAGTATTCAAGGTGAGGACTCACCAGTGCAGAGCAGAGCAGGACAATCCTCTCCCTCGACTGGCTTGTGATGCTTTGCCTGATGCCCCCAGGACACGGTTGACCCTCCTGGCTGCCAGGGCACTGCTGACTCATATTCAACTTGCCACTGACCAGGACCCCCATATCCCTTTCCACAGTACTGCTCTCCAGAATCTCATTCCCTATCCTATACACACAACCAGGGTTGCTCCCGCCCTCCCTCTTTCCTGCCCTCCCTCTCTCTTTTTCCTCTCCTCTTCTCTGTCTTTTCTTAATTCATCCCTCCCTTCCACTATGACAATAAAGTAATGAAAGAAAAATTAGCAGGACATTTTCAGTGAGCTACAGAGCAAACTTCTTAATTCTGGGTGTATGTAGATGCAGTATTTTCATGCAAGATGAAACAATACAATGTGCAAATGACAACACTCCTCAACAGGGAGGATTATAAAATTAGAAATCATAAACATAACAAAACAAGCCTCTAATGTCAGGAAAGAAAGGAGGAAAATAATGTTGTGGAAGGCTCCAGCCTGTTATAAAATAAAAAAGAAGTACATATTTTAAGTAGCAATTCCCTGTCTTTTGGACAAGCTTCTCATCTTCCTTGATAAGTATTTTAAAACACATTTCCTTTGACAGGCACATCTAACTAGAAGCCTAAAACAATCTGATTTTCAGCCTCAGAACTCATATAAATGCTGCTTCTGAACAGTAGCTGCTGCCTATTTTCTAATTTGCAGACTGAACACATTTGTTCTTCTGGTCAGAGGAAAGAATCAACTGACACTGACACAGAAAAGCTCAGTTGTGGAGGCCAGTATTTATGCTTGGTTCCACAGCTAGCACTGCAATCTGTCGATCCACAGGTAGACATGTCTACAAGGTCATTAATCTTTGCATGACATTCTTCTAAATTCAGGTTCTGAGAAAAATTATTTTTCTTCCTATTCATGTTCACTCTCAATTTTAAATAGTAATGCACTACCATACATATTTTTACTGGCTTGGATCCACACTCTGAGCAAAAAAGCTTTGAGTTAATTAACTTAAAACTGCCAGCCTGGAACAACTGTAGTTGAATACGCTGGTGGGGGAGAGAAGGGAAAGCAGGAATCTTCTGATACAGCTTTAAATGTTAAAACAAAATTGAAAAATTGTGTGGAAAGAACTATCTAGTGGAAACCAAAAGGCTGTGATCCAGCTGAAGTTCACTTTTAGTTCTGAGTTATGTTTTTGACATAAATTTTCTCAGAGTAATAATAAATAATTTCAAAATTATTTTGATTTTTTTTTTTAATTTTGCTTCTGTTTCGGCCTACAGTGACTAATAAGAAAAAAGGAAAAGAAAGTGTTAGAAAGAAAGAACAGTGAAATTTTTTCTCACACTGGTCCCGAAATGAAGTTGTTAGAAGAGTCTTAAGAATGAACTACTGAGAGTGAGAAAGTGCAAGCACCAGACACCATCTGATTAGATGTTTCACAAATAGGATTTCACAGGCTCAGGTAGTTGTTTGCCACAGCTTTAAGCTGTCCTGGAAAAGCCTTTTCTAAGCCTCTTTATGCAGACTCAGTTAGGAAAAAGGTATTTGAAAGAGCATATTTGAGTGCCATTTCCAGCTCAGCATCTTCTGTAATATATAAATGTACTTCTACCTTTAAAATTTATGTGAGTTTTTCCCGTTGTCTGTGCCAGAGCTCAGAAAAACAAAAATACAACCTTTGCATTTAACCATGAGCTTATTTTATACAGATTTTCATCCAAAGCAACTACACTTTCATACAGGGTCATCCATTCCCTAGGGCTCTCCTGCAATCATTTGTCCTTGGTTTATGTGGTAAACATATTATATGTCTGACTAGGAAGCTGTATAAAAATACTACCAGACAGTTTTCTAAAAGGCTTTGAGAAGCAGAGCAAAATGGAATTTTTTTCCTTTAAATATTGAAAAAGATACAAATTGAAAAGATGTAGCATGGATTAAGACCCAGACAGTGGATATTTCTAGATTAATTTACTGGAGTTTGTATATGTGATTACATTTCTTTTATCAGAGAACTTAAGGAGTGAAAAGCCACCAGATGAAAATAATATTTTCCATGCCAAAATCAAATCTAGAATAAAATCCAGTTATAGCATATTTCAGCAACATGGATCAGTGTCATCTTTTGAAGAAAATATTAAAATGCTCTTAAATTAGTGATTATTTGGGGACAAGGACGTTGGTAATTTAAAAATATCTAGAAAAAACCCCAACAAAATGGAAATTTAAGCGTATATGTGTCAGTATGCAAATGTATACATAGGGGTCTGTACGTGCCTGCAGTGGAGCACTGAAAAGTCAGCTTTTAGTGTCCCTTTTTGCAGAAGTGTTCTGAGAGGCATTAAGTTTACCTTCCTAAAGCCTGATCTTTAAAGCTTGGTCAGTGGTCAAATTTAAAAACCCAAGTGAGGGTTTGTATTCAGGGGTTCTCAGTGGTCACAGCCTCAGATAAAACCAACAGGAGCTATCATTACTCTGAAATAACTTTTTAAAAGACCTCTGACAAAGTAAGGCATTGAATACAGACACTGTGATATTACCAGTTTACATAGCATTTAAATTTTTTTTTAATTTATTTTTCTTTTCCTGATCCTAGCTCCTGCTGGTTTAATATCTATTTATGTATCTCTGCCAGCCTGAGGCATCTGATTTTCTTCCCACCTAATAAAGTTCTGTTCTTTATAATTGTATAAGGTACTACAATTTTAACAAATCATATAACAAAATCATTTGAGAAATATTATTGAGAATTTATTGATAAAGACAGCATATTCATTTGAAAATCTCCAAATGTTTACTTCAGTGACTAAATTAATGCTTGATTTAATTCGCAATTTCAGCACACACTGTACAATATTGCCTTTCACTGAATGTTTACATTTAACTTTAATTTGTGCACTTACTAAAACATAGCTTTCCTTTCATTTAGAAAGCAGGAAAAAGCCAGTAAGTTTCTTTTTCAAGTTAAAAAGTCTATTAAAGAGGCAAAGCTGAAATAACAATGTTCTACTATTTCTTCCTGTGGCTAAATAGTGCAATAACAAGAAAAAACTAGAAACTAAATTCTTTCAAAGGGATTTTTAAGGTAAGAAGTCCTGACACAGGTGTAACCTTGAGAACAAGAATGTAATCTTGAAAGCACAATTTTATTGGGAATCAACAATAACAACATCTATATCAAAGTGTAGACCCTTTATGATTTATGACTTGAGCGGGAGTTTAGCATAAAAATATGCTTATGAACCAGTTCTGGTATCTTTTTAAGCTTATGGTAGGAATTCTAACAATTACAGCAAATGCAGTTCTACTACTTTGTGATTATCACACAGGTTGGTTCTTTATTTGAGGCAGACCTACACAGAAAAGTTCTAAACAAATTTAAGGCAAATAGCATATTTTAGCCTAGACATAAGAACTGTGAAATTTCTTGGTTTAAGGAATATGGCCATTCTGACACACTACTTAAAGAAGAAAAGGAGAAGCTGAATCGATTAAAACAGTTCTGACCTCCTTCATATGAAGTGTTTCCCACTATCTTCTTCATCCTAAGGCAGTCTGAAAGAAATATCTTGTCAAAGACAGCAAACGTCCACTGAAAGAAAAATCACCACACTGTTTTCCCTGCTAGTTTAGGGCAAAAACTGCTTAGTGGTTCGAAGCTCTCTGCACATTCAGGCATACTCAATGATTTTCTGGAAGTGAGTCCCTATGGAGTATTGGCTGACTCTTAGTAGCCAATGGTTAAATGGTTAATTACTGCTTGCTGAAGTACTACAGACATCAGATCCTGAGGTGCCTCAGCACAACACATTTCCCCTGCAGGATAAACAGATATTTAGTGGAAATTCTGCAGCTACTTCTAGTCCTCAGTTTTTAGTGCTATTTCCCCAGCACTATTTGTTTTGCCTTAAAAGAATGATAGGCCTGTGAATTACAATGACCTTAACACCCAATTTTGATCTTTGGGGTTGGTTATATTTTTTATCTTCCTTGCTCCTAATTCACCAAACCTATGGTTTGGTACTGCCTTGCACACAATGAGGTCGTGGCATCACACATCCAACTGTAGCCCTGCATGAATTTAGCCCTAGAGAACATGAAGCCCATTTTTGCACTTTAACAAGTAACTTCTGTTGTACAGTGTTATCCTGTGGTGAAAGCCTTCTTTCTACAGGAGAAGATCCCTGATTCTACTTCTAAGAAGCCTGCATTGTCCAGTGAAGAATATCTTAGTGTCATTGACCAGAAGTGAAAGAAAAATTTGGAGACAAATGAAGCAGAACCCCCTTTCCCCAGTAGAATATTGCAAAACACAGTATACCTTCCCTATCATAACACTTCTTTTAAACATATTTATTTGGGCAAAAGTGGGTTTGTTTAGAGTAACGTGACATTTTCTTTTAAGTACTCTTATTCAGATGCCCAGCTTTCTCAATATAAACTGATAAGAAGATATAGGAAAAATATCTATACACCAACAAGGCTTCAGAACTTCTCTTCAATTAAAATGAATGTTGCCAAATCTAGTCACAACTGGTCTGTGTGGTTGGCACCACATTCAACATCTATTCTCCACCTGCTCTGACTGCATTCATTACTTACAGAAATCTACACAAAGACCATGTGAAGAATCTGAGACAGAAAACTAGAAAGAAGTTTCCCTGTATATCTACCTGAGTCTGCAAACAAATAATATGAAGCTTTACAGATTTACTTCTGTTCGTGTGTGCTTTATGCTTGTGCCCATTCGTGTGTGCACTTTTTGTAGGAGTGATACACGAATTTGCAATTTTTAAAATGTTATGACAGACACAGCAAAATCAAAAACTTTAAGCCCATTCCTAAAACACTTTGAAAGGGTTTGTGCAAAGCCAAGTTCAAAAGCCTGGTGAGTTTATTTTTCAAACTTACTTGTGTCTCAGTTTTTGAAAAACAAGTTGTTCCTGATTTCTTTTACCTTTTTTCTTGGCAATTGGTGAAAAAGCCAGGCTGCTAGGAAAGGAGACAAGCTCTTCCTGTATCCTTTGGGGTGACATAAAAGGTCCTGATTTAGCTCTTCATTTGAAACCCCTCAGTGTAGGGATGCAAAATAATGTTGTATAAAAGGCTCTCAGCATGACTTCATGAAGCTAGTTAAGAGAAGACACATACATATGTATGAATATCTGAACATTAGAAACTGCCATGCTGCATCAGCTCAGAGATCCTTTTAGTCAAGCATGATGTTCCTGGAAGGCATTTGTTCAGGATACTTCAGGAAAAGTATTTTTAAAAAATCCCCAAACTGCGAAGGGTGATTCTTCTGTTCTAAATTCCATCAATCACCTCTTTAGGGGCTGAAGGCCAGTGATGTAGATATCTCTCTACTACCAACAGAACTGAAGGACACAGTCATCACATCTCATATATACTCTCACATGCCCTGAAACAAGTATCAGATGATGACATGTCTTGATCATAAGGATGTGAGGCAGTCTGGAGCTGATAAACCTGCCTGTTGCTGTTGAAATCCAATCTTGAAAGATATGCATAAGTTTGGGGGGTTTAAAATTTTCCAGTTTTAAACAGAACAACAATTTTCAGTCAGCATATATTTCTGATTATATTAAACAAATGTTTGTGCTCTCCCTAGAAAGCAGCTGTGATATCAGGCAGCTGAACTAATAAAAGATGTGTAAATCCCCAATAATCAGAACATGAAATGCATAAGGATGAATGCACAGGAATGTAACTTTGATATTTCCATCTGCAGAATCATTGTTGGAATATCTTTGCCTGATATGTGTTCTTTTTTTAATAGATAAATGCTATATGAGGGGAACCAAAAATTCTCTATCTCATTTCTGTTTCACAGGTATAGGATAAGGCACAGAAAACTTTTGAAGTGCCCAGAAGATCAATGAAATATTTGCCTTCACAAAATAAATTAAAAGAAATTGTTTCTTTTGTTAATGGTCAGAGCACAGAAGACAAGGCAGTTCTATCACCAGGTTTGCCCCAGATCAACTCTGGCTACTAAAAGGTTTAGCTTGAATTGACTCAGTTACCTGTGAATCACAGAGTAGAGCAAGACCTTTAACATATTATATTTAATTATGTAATATAGATAATATATATTATATATATTATATGTGACATATTTAGCTATATTTAACATATAACAACATTATAGTTTCCCTATATTTCACTATGCATCAAGTATTCATCTTCTTATTGGTGTTGCATTTTTTTAAAGATGCAAAAGTATAATTTTTCAGACACAGTGCATACACAAAATTTGGATGGAAAAGAAAACTTATAATAATAATAATATGTTGTTATGGATGAATAAATAAAGAACTACTGAATCTTTAAAGACAAAAAGCCATTTGTGTTGGGGTTTGTTTTGGGGGGGGAGAATGTATTACTCTGTTTTGTTAAAGCTTAAAAGCAACTTTCACATTATAGTTTTATGGAGCAATTATAATAAAACACAAGCAATGTTTTGATGACAGTGCACTGATGAAGCATCATCTCTTTCAGTAGTTTTGAACTGGGAAGTCTTTTTGACCATTCTATTTCCATTTCACGTGCATTGTACATCTAAAGTAGTCTGAATTTATAAGATGCATTTATCAAAACTAAAAAAAGATGAGATAATGTGTAATCTTTACATTTTAGTCTTTCTCAATATGTCAAGCAATAATCATACTCTCTATACAGAGATGGAGTCTGAATCAGTAGCTAATTCATAGACTAACTACTATTTATCAATACGTACGCAGGAAATGAAAACCTTAGATGCTCTTGGTCTCTTTTTTATAATTTTCTGTTCCTTTGGAAACAAAGTAATTTTTTTACTTCCCTTTAATACCAAAATACACTTTTCCCTTTACTTTTCTCCAAGTGAGGCAGAAACATAACAGATTACTCTATAGAAAAGAAATAAACAGCTGCTAAACTCTGTTCCTTGCATAGACTTCCCTATAATTTATTTTATGACAGCAGTTTATGTTATGAAAGACAATCGATTGCTAAAGACATTTCTATTTAAGACAAATGGTATTTGATAAGTCTTCTCTGAAAAAAGATACTCCATTGTTTTCTTTGTGTGTTTTCTGCTTTTCTTTCACTTCTTGCAGAACTTGGATGACAGGTCGATCAGTTGTACAAGTTTATATTAAATCAGAAATATAACCTATAGTCATAACATGGGGGCTTTAGTAATATGAAATGAAAAGTATGTCAGAAATTATGACGTGACATTTAAGAATGTATATTCTTGTTTCTTACAGCTAAGTTAAAAAAAAAAAAAAAAGAGTCAGTTTCAGCCTCACTGGTGCAATCTTTGTGTGTATAACTGCCTGTGTGGGTGTGATGCTCTACCTGCATGACCCCAAAGAATCCTTGCAGTCCAGGTATTTTCACAGCATTTGCTCGTCTAGAACTTTTTGTGTTGAAATGCAGCTTTTATTGGTATGTATTAAATTGAGACAAAACACTAAGATATTTAGGTATTTAGGGTTGATAATTACTTAGCTTACTTAAAATTCATTTCAATTCATGCACAGAGGCTGTAAACAGGCATGGTTCACTATTTTTCATTGCATTTACCAAAATATGGATATTAGAGATCTTAAGGGAAGAATTTCACTGTCATTTTGCAGAGGATCTCTGCCTCCTGCTGGAAAGGGCCCCGAGGACACTTAGTGGCTTTATTGTCCCTGTATTTTCCCTCTCCTCTGCCCAAGGTCGAGGCCCCAAAGTGCCGTTTATGGCACCAATCTGCCATGTGGCTGACTCTCCGGGTACCAATGTTGCTTTTTCCCTACACAGTGATAGTACTGGTCTGCATGCCCCATTTGGTTCTTCCAGAGGAATCTTCAACTGGCATAGCTGCTATGTATATATCCTTTTTAATTTTATTCTTTTTTTTTGATAAGACTTTTGTGGAGAAATGATTTCAAGTGATCTAAAAAGTAACTCTTGGGTTCATCAACAACTATGTGAAACAGTGGCAGGGTTTTCTAAGAGTTAAGTGCCCAATCTGTCTGAATTTTCACATATGTTTAAAGAGTTACTTGATGGGATATGCATCTGTATTTTCTTTGCAAATTAACAACTTTGAGATTTTTCCTTTCTAAAGGGTTTCTCCCTGCTCCTTGTCCTCTTGATAACTGTTTTACCATCATATTTTACTTTTTCTTGCCTGGAAGAACTTGATTCAGTTTCCCACATAGATGTCACTAGTGACATTTGGAATGGCTGCTAGTATCACACTTCAGTTTCAGGTTCAGACAGGAGCATATCCATCAAAGGTCCTTTGTTGTATCCACCAACCCAAAGCTGATGGATCAGATGACCTAAAATGCTCTAGATTAGAGCAACTGGCCACAGAAAGGCAACTAAATAAATTCAGACCATTATATCTTCTTATATCTATTCTTCTTTTTTCTCTTTTCTCCTGTTAAAACTCTCTTTATTGAAAGCAAATTTTGAGATTAAGGCACTTAGCTACACATCTTTACACATGAGCAAGGTGTGTATCTGATTGTCTCTTCAACTCTGTCTAACTGGGGAAGAGGTAAGAAAGAGAGAGAGTAAACGCAATACTTCGGAAACCCACTGGAGCAAAGCACAATCCATATATACAAAATGACTGCAGGCTCAAAGAAATAGCTATTTCCCTTACAATCTTCCATCTTAAGAAAGTGCTGTCTCATATCTGTCAGCCAGGTGCCTATCCTGCACACTGTAGTATCTACAGTGGCATTAAGCCCCTGTGCTTAAAACTGTCTTACCTCAGGCATGTGTTTTAGGGAAAGCTGAATAACCAAGTACTTTAAATCATGACGTGAATCCCATCATTGGTGTTTACTCCTAATAACTGTATCTGCTTTTCTCTTTGCTTACATCCTAAAAAGTCACTGTTAGCAGTTAGCATAAAAATACTGGTATCTAGAAATTCTGAGCATGCTAAAATCTATTTGTTATCAAAGAAAGTCAATCAAAAAAACATGAGGTAATACCTCATTATTCTCCAACACTACCTGCAAAGTTTTGACGGCATTTGAAGGATTTTACTTACAGTCTCTGAGAGGACAATCATACAGACAGGGTCTTAGTTCAGTCAGCAGCTAAGACTTCTAAACACAGCAAGAGAGAAATAGGGTGCTTTTCTTGGTCGTTATGTAAAGGTAAAAATACTATTTTCAACAGTAAGAAAGACTAAGCAGAAAAAAGTATCTGAAACTATGCAGAAAATGATGCATTTAGCAGCACCAAAAAATTCTAGTGAGCTAGTTTTACTTTTTTATAGTACCTGTCACCATGGCAGCCAAAAGTCTGTAGCAGAAAGTAGCATGTATTAGAAGTATTAGATAATGGATCCTCACCAATTATAACTATACAAAAAAAAAAAAAAAGCACAACAAAACAGTAAAGACTGCTTTCCTGTTAACTTGTTTTCCTAGAAAGATAAATGGATACTTGAATTTTTTAAAAGTAGAATGAATGTCAATGTGTAGATTCTTGTTAAAAAAGTCTTGGGGAAACTAGATCAGTTCTTTGAAAAGCAGTAAAGCCTGAATTTTCCCTTGTTCTGTTCAGGGTCTTCTAGATGTCTGTTGAGCCCCCATGTAAGACACTCTCCTCTGAAGTGGCCTGTATTAATGAAGAAGAAAGAAAATAGATTTTAGGATACTCAGCAAGAAGGAAAAATTAGTCCTTCCAACTTTTGGAGAAGTAATTTGTAACTGCAGCTAAGATCAGCCTGACACAACTATTTCAACCTCTGCTGAACATTTTCATAAACAGCAGCTGAATCTCAACAGTTACTTCATAAAACATTTTTTATTCTGCATTTAAATCACACCATCAATTTCACATTTATTTTAAAACTAAAATAGTTTTTAGCATTAATTATCTTCAAAACTCCAAAGCTTTCCTCCAGAAAGCTGATTTTGAAGAGCCACACCAAATCCTTCTCTCTGTAATATCAGCATCATGGAAGCAATTTACTGTGCAGATAATGAAAAACTGTTGTTTTCCAACCATGTTTTCTCCCAGTAAAAATGGTTTCTAAAAGGCTTTTTTTTTTGGTGTTATCTACAATAAACCTGGGGAGCAGAAAAGTTTAAAAAGCTGCATAATGAATGTGATTTGAAACCTGTCCCTTATTCTGAGCACCCAACCTATAGCTGAAGCTAGAGATTAAAGCAATTATTACAAGTGCGTGCTACAGACTCTAATAGACAAGTGGCCTCATAAATACCTCTGAAAAATAAATGTCCTACATAAACTGATAGTGGAAGGTACAACTCCCTATGAGAAGCAAAGGCTGGGAATAAAATTGCATTTTTAATGCCTGGATGAGCAGAAGTGGAAAACATCAGAAAGTTCACAGGAGTTTCGAGAAGAAAATGAACAGGTTAACTACCATTAGTAGCTAATACAGTCAAAGTACATTTCCTTCTGTACAGTGATTTGTGTAGGTTTCTGCAATATGATATTTCTACTCCTGCTACTCCTTTTTTTGGTTTATTGTGTAAAATAGACCCATAGATAAAAATAAAAGTAAAAAGGAATGCTTTTAGCTAAAGGAAAAAAAAGAGTACAAATATTTTGTCAGTGGAGAGAATTCATTGTTCCTTTCATGTTAGTACTTTTGTCTCGGTATAGCTCCACGGTAGAATAAGAAGAGAGATATTTTGTCTCCAAATCCACCAGACTATGATGGATGTTTCTGTTTCTCAGGTAAATAACATTGCAGGAAATACAGGATTATTCACTTCTTAGAGCAGAGCTGATTTGCATTGTCCTAGATTAAAGTGTAGGCATAGGGAATTCATGTCTGTGCATGGTACCCAGTGTAGTCACAATGAATTAAGACAAAGAAGGGGCTTGTCTGGACTTTCTGAAACAGGGACTTGTCCAAGCTCAGAGTGTAAATACGTGGGTAGTTTAAAATGGGCTGCAAAACTGTATCTCAAATTTGTAACAGAGGATGAGCCCGGAAGGGGCTCTTGTCTTGTGCTGGTTTCCATGGGAAGCAGTGAATTAATTCCTTGTTTTGCTTTGCTTGTGTGTGTGGCTTTTGCTTTCCCTGTTGAACTGCCTTTATCTCAGCCCGTGAGTTTTCTACCTTTTATCTTTCTGATTCTCTCCCTGATCCCACTGGTGGGGGAGTGAGCAAGTGGCTGTGTGGTACGTGGTGGCTGACTGGGGTTAAACCACTATAATATAAAAAAAAAGCAAACAGAGTCAAAATGGGTTCAAATGCCTGAATATGACTGCCAATATAATACTTAAATATTATCAAAATTTTTATCTGTAATCAATTTTGGAAGCACGTTGGTATTTTTTATGGTGGCCTTGTGGTTAGATCGCAGGACCTTCACCGCTGAGGCCTGGGTTCGATTCCGGCCAGGG
>JAWMRA010000041.1:20274832-20299982 GCA_035584735.1 Pseudotriccus pelzelni | reverse complement strand
ACTGTGTCTCACCTAAAAAATCCAATGCGCAGGCTGGAAGGTATAAAGACCTTCCCCGGTTCTTCGTTCGCGAAGACTGGCCATTATTATTATTATTATTAACACTAAATAGAATGCTAAACTATGTCTCTGGGGTATGTATATGAAGTTACCTACATGCCAGCATCAAACGGTTTAGTGGAAATAAGAGCGGTCATGGGATTTACAGAGAGAAATTGCTCTCCCACCTTGCTACTTTGTAAGATTTAATCAAGTATGTACTGACTATCTAACCTACAGCTAGATGGTGAGGAGCCATCTAATGTCTAATATTAGGATGAGTACAGTGACTGGTGTGGTAGCAGTACAAAATCATATTCTTCCTACACCTTATTTATTGCACAATCACAGGTCTAGATTTCTGTTTACTTATGCAAGAGAACAGGACCTTAATATCCCTGCCAGTGCCAATCCAGTGGTCTTTCTTATGAAAAATTGAAGTATTCTTCAGTGCACAAATTGAGCTGCCAGACACGAACTCCGAGAGTCATGAACCCACAAGTCAAAAGACTACTGCCTGTTTCTCTGGAATTATCTTTAAAGCCTTTTTTTAAAAAAGAGAGAAATCTAAACTTTGATTTTCTATAACATCCTGTTAATTTTAATGAGAGTTTACTGCAGTCTCTAGAGGTGTACTTCCATGAGCTATCTGTTAAACTTTTCCCCTTGCTCATGGAATTTAGGAGCTTAAATTCTTCTAATGAACAGTTTTTACTCTTTTTGTGCTTACCAGTGAAATGGGACATTGCAGTAATGTAAATTGCAAGCACTTATTAAGATATTACTTAAGAAATTAGTTTATTACTTAATTTGTATTTTCATTATCGACCCTAGTTTTTTGATTTATATTTATTGATTCAATAGACATGACTTTTCTAGCTGAGTCAGCAGTATAAATGATATTAATTCTAATACTTATAGAAAAAGGAAGAAAATGAAATCATGTTTCATTCAAGCCAAGATAACTTCACTCATATTCATCAGTAGTTCTGCTGCCAAGTCTATATTGCCAGACAGAATATATATAGTCCTAAAAGGAAAGAGAACTGACATCACTTTCAACAACAGAGCTGGTCTGTTTTCAACAATGGAAACTTTATGTATTCAGAACAGCTGATATTTTTTATGACTTGCTGTACAAATGAAGCATGCACAAAAAAATGCAAGCCAGAAAATGCTGAAAGCACTCATAAGTCTCTTCTTTGTCTTTATTTTTTACTTTACATTCTGATCTTGTGTACCAACTTTCACATATACTTCTTTTAATGTGATACCCTCTACTCTCATAGATTTTTAAACAATGTTTTTGAAGTCATACTTCCCAAACTAAATCAAAATAATATTTTTCTAAGGGCCTGGATTTACTCTCAAAAATGCAACAAGTAAATTTTTTTATGGGATCAGTTTAAAGCACTTTGATCATTACAGGAGGTATTTCTTTATCAGGTGTCTGAGCTTTATGAGCAGCTTTGTACAGTACCTTTCTCATTATTTTCTGTTCTTCTGTGGCTCTCAGATCTTCATAAATGTTTAGTTAATGCAATGCATTAGAGAAAAAGAAAATGTTAGAGAAGAAGAAATTCAGTGCTTTTGTAAGACTATAATAACTAATTGTATATTTCTATGTGAATGCATCAGTGAAAACCGTCTGGAACAACAAGAACTGTTTCTTCTGCTCATTCCAACTTTTTCAGTGGTTTATAAATACTCTCTTGACACAAAGTAAACAGAGGAAAGGTAAGCAATATTTAAACTATCAAATTAGAAGCAGACTTTTATAAAAAAAAAATTGATGAAAAAAAAAGACATTCTCTAAAAAAGGCTTTTTGTAAAAACTTGTCTAGACTTATTATTAGACTTACCTAGACTATTATTAGGCCAGTGGGGAGTTTCTTATAATGAAATCACCTTTTCTTTTTCTTTCTTCTGCAAAAGTGATGTTTCATCCCATCTTTATTGATTTGATAATGAGAATACATGAGCACTATGCAATTCCAGTGCATTGTAACCCAAGAATAAATCTTATAACTGCAATGTAGATATGGGCAAATTAAGAGTTTTTGAATCCTAGTAACAGCAAGGTGGGATTGATTTATGCCAACCTTATTCAGACTTGCCAAGGTTTTTACAAGATCTGTTTCTCTGACCCTTCTATTATTCTTTGCTTCAAAAGAATTTTTTTGGTTTTTTGGGGCAGCGCTTGTGCATTTCTTCTCTGTGACCCAAATCTGAATAGTGCTGGGGTTGCCCGATGATTAGTTTACTGAACTGTCGCTTCTAGTCACATGTGATTCAAATACCACTCATAAAACAGAAATACCTGACTTCAGAAGAAATCACTCAAAATTTATGACAATGGAGACAAATTTATGGAAGATCAGAAGAATACAGAGGGACTTTAATTCGGTCTATCACAGGAGTAATCTGAAGTGTGAAGTTCTTTACCAGCATGAACCTTGTTGCTGGAAGAAATGTTACTTGACATAGACTTCAAAATTTCACTCTGGTGAACTACAAATAATGTTAACTATTTTATTTCAATATATGTAGAAGATGGCAATCTATTAGATGTGATAGCAATCTGTTTAATATATATTGCAGTGTAATTTTTTTATTGTTGTTGAATAGTCTGCTACAATACCAAGTATTGAAAAACACATACTCTGATGCTCACTGCTTTCTTAAGCTTGAAAATCAATGATGGCATGTCCAAAAATCTATTTTTTTTGGAGCATATTTCTCTACTTCTAGTTTCCTTCTCTCGCATGGGTATGTTTCCTCTGGTTGCCATCAAAACTCCCGGTAACAAAGATGTTTAGAGTTTATCATTTGTGACAGAAGGCACAAAACAAGAACGAATTCCTGAACTCATTCTGGCTGCAAAGCTCTTATGCATTTGGGCAGTGAATTGTCAGGAGGAATAGGTTGTATGATCTTGGCTTTTGTTGAGCAACTGATAGCTGTCTGAAATTTTAAGTAACCAAGTATGTGTAAACTTCCTGACAAGACTGCTATTCAGTGACAAGTTTGTCAGTGATAATTTCAGACACTTCAAGTAAATTTGGATTATGTTTTCTTGAGCCAGCAAGATTCAAGGATCATTTCACCAGGTCAGTACTCATTCCAAGCTTTAGTTCCTGGGCTTTGGCTTAAATACTTCAGGAAACCTTTTAATGAAGGCTATTTAAGTAACAGAGAAACTTGTATCTTCTGTCTGGTTTGTATTGTAATTTTGGGAGGTTTATTCATACGGTATAAAATCACTATAAGATCATATTTCAAAAATGCCCCAGCTATGAAAGTTATCCCAAAAAATTCCTCTGTTGCATAACAAACCCTACTAGGATTATCAGTTATTGTGACTTCATGCCCACCAATTTTTACAGAACACTTTTTTGTAAGCTTTTAGTTAAATGAGCTTAAACAGTGTAAGCATCAAGTTGCTCCATATAGACCACTCAGTAAATGTCTGAGCTAAATTGTAAACTAAATTTAGCCATGAATAAATGCCATTGGACCAAATGATCTCTTCTAGAAGTTTATTAATACCAGTGACTTAGTGAAAAAGTTGAATTAATGTGTTTAACAAATAAAAGGATCTAAAGTAATCCTTTTGTTTTCCAGCTGAAAATTATGCTGAAACTTCTGACCAAAATTTTTTAACAGCAACCTCTAAAACTGAAGAACTATCATGACTGTGGAGACATATAATTAGAAGGGTATGGTATATGGATTCTATTCCCAACTCTGGCATTTAGTTGCTTGATGATTTTAAAGAAGATATTTGAGCCCCAAACTGTCAAAATAATGTAAAAGGGTTTTTTAAGTCTTAAGTACCTAAATTAAAACTTACATACTTTTTTTCCCCGAAAATTTTCACTGATTTCCTTAAATGTTGTGTGGGTGTATCGCTTCTCAAATCAACCTAATCAAATTTTTCCTGTGTTTTTTTTTTGTGGGGGAATATTCCAAGAACGACCCTCAAAATCAATTTCTCTGATCGATCAGACAGTAAATTTGGTAGCATGACTCAAGGTTCAGCTAGAGACCAATGTCTGGAAATGAAGAGGACTTGGTGTGAAAAAACAGCCAGAAATGTCCTGTGGCATGTGATGGCTTGGTACTCTGCCAGTGTACACTGTAGGCTGCCTGCAATAGGTTTTTCTGGAGGCAATAATGAAAGCTGTCTGTGGAGCCCGTGTATTTTCATGAGGGAAATAGATTTGGAAACCTGTTACCCTTCTCACAGGTCCTAAGGCTGTATAGGCAAGAACTCTGTTAAAATCAATGTCCTTACTATTTGCAGTCCATATCTAAGTCATATCTCGCTTTTCTTGTTTGTCAAATAAAAATTATTCTTATTCAGAACTCAGGAGGGTATAAAGAGCTTAAATGCTTTAGTAGTCTTACTTCAGTATTAATAAGCTTATTTTCACTCTTGTACATAATCAGTTTTTCCAGCATGAATTTTGCATCAACTATTTGATTTGTACATACAAGTGGATTGTTTTGTCTGGACAGAAAATTGTGCATGAAGATTGGAGTTAAGATGTAGTCCTAGTTCCAGGTGATTTAAAAGTTATAAACAAGAACTAACTAGGAAACCATAATCTGGCCCTGTAACAGCCCGAGTAATGGTGCATAATATTGGTGGGTTAAGAGAAACAGGGCTCTGCTGTTCAAAATACGTCTTTGTGAAAGACTTGTATACTCCTTACTCCAGAAAGTTATTTTGAAACCATCACCAGACTTCCCATAACAATCTTACGACTTGAATATTGCTTAGAGCAATAGTGCATGTTGCATAAATATATATAGCCAATCAAGAAGCATACTGTAGTGAATTTTTATGTATATGGTTTATAAAGGAAGCTATTATTTAAACATTTTAAATTCTAACTGTGGGACAGTTAGATTTACCTTTTTATTGCTTGACTATGAATAAGTTGCTTATCAATTATATACTTATCCTATTCATATACACATAACTATGACAAATCCAGGGATGATTCAAAATTTACAGACAGATTATAAATGCCTTTGGCCTCTGGAGGAGGTGAAATTCCAGATAAATCATGGGTCAATAGATGAGCCAAGAGGCATCCAGTGTTTGACATCTCTGGTATATTTGGAGACATGGTAATAGCCTGTGTGAGAGGCATTCATAGAAGGATCTGGCATACAAGTGCAAGGAGTCTCTGGAATGTGGAATCTGTACCAAAAAAAATTTATGTATTTAACTTATCTATTACATGTACGTCTTCTAAAACAGATTAGACAGCCATATATGACTTAGTTCTATGATGTGGACAAAGTAAAATTAGTTGTCCTTCAGAAAACAAGCAAATTGTAGTTGGTGACAAGACTAATACATTGTTTTTTCTTGCACTGTCAGCCTTGTTTGTGGAACAAGTGCAGGATGGTCTATTTGCTTATGCAGATAAAATCAGATCACTGATTTAAAAATTTCCTGGCTCAAGAAAAGTATTGTATGTCATGCCCTTTTTATGTTTATCCATCACTATGAAAAAGCAAACTTCTTTGGAAAATAAAGTTAGTAACTATGATGACCATGCTTGTGTTGTTCTATTATGCATGTTCACTTTCATATTTCTCATCTCATCACCAATCATTTCCTTTCCTCTGGGAAACACACACTACCGCTGTACAGTGATTATATATTATTCTTCTACCAAGCAATGTGTGAAACTTAATGCCTGAGGACAATAAAATCATATTTGCTCAAAGTGAGTTTGAGAAAGAGGGACAGAAACAGATGGAGTGAAAAAGAATGATTTGGACATTTTAGATACAACATAAAATCAAAATAAAATACTTAATGTGTGTATGTAGCTTTTGAATTAACACTTTCATTTGCAAATGAATAACCAACTTGGAACAGAGCAGGCTACTAGAAAAATTACATTTATAACTCTACTTCAACAGACACTCTAGGCAGCTTTGCTCCTTGAAGGCTATATTACTTCTCATAAAAGACTTGAGTACTTGAGAAGCTGAAGTAGTTCTCATTAGGACTTTGCTGCATTCTTCCCTCAGAGATGAGATAAAACAAACACTGTAAGTAAAAGGAGGTTGGGCAACACTGCTCTTATTCTTGATAGACTTTCAACATTTGGATTCTCACTGTGACTAAATACTCATCCTTAACTGATAGGTCTTTATAAAGAGTTGAAAACATTGCTGGCACCAATGTTTGTTCATTATGGCCTTGGATCTCAACAGGAGTTCAGGCAGTCTTTTCCATAGGTATGTCTCTTCTCACCAGTCTCCTAAGCTATGTGCTGCTTCAGCTAGAAGTGTTGTTGGATACTGGGGCGGAAAGACCCCACATGGTACTATTGTGGTGTTCCCCACACACATTTGATCCATCAATCCTGACTTCAAAGCAGTAATGTTGCTAAAAGAGAAACTAAACACTGAAGCACAAACACCACAGTTCTGGATTCACTCAAAGTTCATTTTGCATTCCAACATGATATAACCTCAGGATTTTGTCCATCTTATGTTTTCATACTTAACTATAGGGGGAGCTTGTTCTTAGTTTTTTGTTGAATGATTCTGTAAATTATTTTGTTTTGTTTTATATAGCTGCTTTCTCCTGGCCAGAAGTTTCCTATAGGTCTTTCAAAATTAGAATCTCCTCAAAAAGGCTACCTTTCAGAATGCAAACATATTTCTGCCTTATATTACCTCCAGTTAATCTGAATATTTATTTAGTAACTTAGAATTCTGTATATGAATAGTGTTTATCAAATTGCCTGTAGAATTTTTTTCCTCTCTGTCTTTTGGAGAGTGCATTAACGTCATTGTAAACTGTTGTAGATTAATCAAATCTGATTGCAATTGCCTGACTACATGAGCTGGTGAAGGTATGTAATCACCTACACGTAGATAAAACAAAAAGACAGTCTGTAAAACTGGCATCAAATTTCATTGTATTTTTCATGGTCAGATACCACCTGTATGGTACAAAATCAGACTCAGCAATTTATCAAAAAGAACAGATTTTTAATCTTACTAATGCACAGCCTTACTGGGTTTATAACAGCCCAGAGGAGATCGTGTTAATCTCTAAAAATCTTCAATAAGGTGAAAACAACAACAACAATAATAATAATAATAATGCGTTAACAAGGAATTGGGATGCAAACAACTGACATAAAAATCACCAGTTCTCTGAAACAGATACTCTAAATTAGTAAGAGTTGAATTAAGAAGCTATTTAAAGTTCTGGTAGTTTCTTTGTTTGCTAAATTCACCAGTACAGGAATGGATTGTTTCTCTCCTGCTGAAATTTGTAGTGTGTGTATGGGAAGAGTCCTGAGAGAGTTTAGAAAAAGTCTGGAAATTTTACATGGCAGAAGTTGGCAGCATCTCATTTCCTTCCAGATTTGGGGGATGAGAATAGGTTTCACATGTTCTGCTTAGAGTATGTGGAGAGATGCTAAAAAACCTTGGTTTGTGGTAGCAAAGCATAAACATTTTCTGATAGTAGTTCCACCTAATTGTCTGTTCCCTGTCCTCAAGGAACTGAGCAGCTGAAGCTATTGGAAGGAGAAGGAAGTGTGGAGGATTCATCAGATTGTAAGTCAAAAGCGGACAGCAAAAAACTTTTTAGAAAGTAGTGAACTAAATCACTGGGGACACAGGGGAAAGTGAAAAGATTGGTAATTATTCTGAAATGTCAGAATCACTAATGCAGATAAAGAAAGACTCTTAAATGTCAGAGGTGAGAAAAAGGATTATTTACATTCAATATACTGTCTCAGCATAAAATCTTAGCTATGCAGCACACCAGTCCTACTAGATTGAGATTTTAAATTTATGCAGAAAGAATATTGCTTCCTTTTAGGTACTTATCTTATGAATAAATTACATTTTTATAAAGAATTTAGAAAAACAAAAGCACTGCCAGACAATGGAAAATGTTGAGAGTAGAAGCACCATGGCAAAGATGCTATCTCTAATGCAAGAGCTAAAGAAGGGTCAAAAGTTGGTCAGATCTGGGAGACTACACTTGGAAAGTATCACTGTATGCTTTCATAGAAAATCTGCTTTACTCTCATCTATTTATATACTATTTCCATGCTTTTCATATCTTCCCACATATTTTTATATTTATTTTATGGGAATGAATATACTGTGGAATTGGTGACTAATGAATAACCTTTGGCTTTCAGGGTTTTTTCATGCTTTGTAGGCTGTCGTGCAGCCCCTACAATATTGCAGCCCTTGAAATTACAAAGCCTCCCTGGATGTAAAATTCCATGTGTTTGAGAGGAATTCAGAAGTAAACTCAGATCCTTTATATCAAAACCAGCACAGAGAAGGAGCACCATGGAATAAAAAGCTGTGCAATAAGTCTGGGACTTTTGTGGGTCAGGGCTCTCACCAGAGAAGCTGCCATGAACAGAATACTGCAGCAAGGCAACCTCTGTCCTGAGGTTCTTCCAGGGAGAAACTGCCCATAAACGAGGGAGCCCCTCAGGTTGCTTAAATGTACAGTAGTGATCTCAGTGTCTTCTCCACAAAGGACTTTGAGCTTTGTTTTTTGTTGCACATGTTTGTGTTGTGAAGTTATTGTGTTTTGTTTTGCCATTTGCCATTAATGAATGCATTCTCTTTGCAAGTGCCTAATCACATATGCATTCCCAGTTATATTAAAAATGTTAAAAGCTGAAGATATTTGGAATGGAGACAAAGGCAAAAATGTAAAAGCTTAGTTCCCAAACTCATCATGTGGGGTTTAAGGATTTCCAGAATAGATGCACACTTGAAGTGAGCAATATTTTGAAGTTTTTTGGCTGTTTGCTAGTTCACAAAAGTTGGGCACTTAAGATAAGCCTATCAGGTTGTCTTGGATGTTGATTTTCTGCTTTGTTGGATTTGTGCTGGCTACTTAATATTGAATTAATATACTAGAACTGTAATATAGTTTGTTTTGTGCATTTTTTGAACCATTTCAGTTTAGAGTTTTAAGCACTCTGTTTTTACAGACAGTTTAAGTTTGTAAAAACACTTATGTTTTTACTATATGGTTCTGTTGACAGTCTGCTGATTCTCAAGGACCACAGATGGTGAATGTTACTTATTTTTCACTACTTTGGAATCCAGATTTTTCCATCTTTTTTTTCCTGTATCATTTGCAAATCCTTAATTAACTGTTATTGATCACTCTTCAGTGATCACTCTATGTATAATTTAAAAATGGCACTTGAATTCTCAAACTTGTTTGTCATTTTTGAATGGAGGACTGTGTTATATTTTGCTATATGTAAGTGTGACTGGAACAGACCTGTTGCCACAAGCTTGGGGACTGGGTCACTAATCCTTCAACAGATGATTAGATATTTATCTCAGAGGGATTAAACATTATGTTTTAATGAAAATGTTGGTAAGGGATTTAAATAAATGCAACTTATTTAAGCAGCATCTTTCTCTGCAAGGGAGTCCAATTTTGCCATGAATAACATTAAATAAGAGTTGTTCTTAGTCATGGTCCTGCGAATTCTCACCACTATGACTTAAAGAAGGAGCAAACCCTAAATCAATATTGTAATGCCCAGAGAAGTGCTCTGATGTTCAAAACTACTGATTCCCTGGAAAGCCAGGCTGCTTTTAAGCGGTAACATATGGATTTTTTACAGCTTTCAAGACAACTTTTAAGCACTTTAACAAATGGCCTTTATTTACATATTGCTGAATTCTGAATACTGTTCAGAAGTGTTTACTTCTCTGCAATTTGCAAGTGACATGGGACAGATTTTCACTTTCTCAAAAGCAAAAAAAAAAAAAAAGAGTAGATTTATCTACCTTACACAGTGTTGACTAATCTAATTAGACAACCTAATGTCTGGACAGTCATCTCTTTTAGAAGAGTTTGTTTTCTGAGTCTAAAGGGACCAGGGCACAGCATGATAATTTGTAATAGAACTATTTGGCACAAAAAACAAGAACAGAACTCAACTCCCTTTTGCTTCAGCTGCTTTACATGCTTCAATAAATTAACTATATGTGATATACAGATCAAAATTAAATATCACTGTAGAAATTATGTTGCTTTCTTGGCAATGGCTAATGTCTACCAAAGAAAAAGCGCTGAGCACTTCACATGCAGCTTTCACATCTTCAAGCCAAGCTGATTTTCTTGCATTCTCTTGAAAAATAAGCTTATGATTTGCAATTTTCTAGACTGAAAAATGAGACTATTTTTTGTCATACTTGCAAAAAACAGTAATAGTTCCTACAAGCCAAAAGGTAGAAAGGATTGTCTCCTTTTATCATCTATTGGACTTGGAAGTTGATGCCTTTTTAAATTCAGAGATTATTTGATAGGGAACTTTTACAATTGGGAGCAGTCCCATTTCAGTTTTCGAGTTGTCCAAGAAGTAAAGTGATGTATTTGTCCAGCAGGTGGACAATTCTATGCAATTTCTTCCCTCTTTCTTTTTTGTGTAGAGTTTTTCACATTACACTGTCTTCTTAAAACTGTACAGCTCATTTCTGCTATATTCTTTAAAGGACCAAAAGAGCAAATACAAAATAATAATAAAAAAATTCTGTTTCTCAAACAAAATTATCTTCCACTGTGTACTAATTATTGTAATGTTCATCACTTCTGCTGTGATTTTTTCACAAATTATAGTAATTAGAAGCAATAGTGCTTGAAGTTACTGTATATTTTTTCTTTATAATTTTTTTATTATTCTCCCTAAAGGAAATATGGGGCTTACAGGTGATTGGAATCAATCCTGTAATAGTAGAAGAGAGTGTAAATAAAGACTCTTTTGTCTTTATGAGCAGCCAAGACTTTATATATCAAGAAATCCTTCCATGAAGGTGCACGGTGTAGAGTTGAACCCCATCAGTTAAGAAAATGAAATGAAAGTTGACACCCAGGTTCTAAATGACCCTCACACCATCAAATAAATGTAAAACAATCCCTTCCAATAGACATATATAATGCATATATAAAATGTGGAGAGAACAATGAGCCTTTTGTTAGTGATTGGGGCACCTGTGTTTGGGAGAGCTGTATCCATGATTGTAGTTGCAGGTGGCAGAAACTGGGTAAAGGGACACAGGAGCTTTTTAACGTTTTGCTAGTTGGGAATCTGTTTCATTATATCAAAATTAGTCACAGCTGATAATTTATTCTCATTACCAAAGCTGCTAATTCTCACAGTGAAAAAATGTTCTTTTAACATAGTTATTTCTGTAGTGAAATTTAGAAATCACTAAGGCTTTCTACTCAGGAGGAAAGCAAGGAATCTTTTTCAAGACACAGAATTAAGCAAGCCAATAGCCTAGTGTTTCCTGGAGGGAATTTGAAATATGCAGTCCTGGCTGTTGTTCTCAGGTGCTACTTTAACTACTACAGCTGATTAGTGAATTAGTCATCTGAAATTACTGCAGCCTTACAACTCAGTATATTTTTTTGCTACTATTTCTCTAAGTAGCAGCATTAGGCTATTTTGACTGCACTTCTGCATGTCTAAATATCAAGAAAATTCTTTCTTCTGCTTCTTAGGGTTTGCATGGGAAACATTTCTGTCACTGGTCAGTGACCCATAAGATGCTCTGCTGTCCTTTACCTAAGGCCTGATCTGTAAGAGAGAAAGTGCTGAAAAAGCACTTTCTGAGTGCTAAGAAAATGCTATTTGGGCCTTCTTCTGCCTACGTTCCACTACTGCTCGCTGACAGTCTGTGTCCATTGAATGTATCCCCAGTAAATGCAAGACCCTGTGAACCAGTATATGCATACGTGTGTTGTTAGGATAATGTGAATCTGTCAGATTTCTGGATTCAAGATCTCAGATTTGAGTTCAGATAAAAATAAAAATACACCAAAAAAACCCTTTCCAAAGCAGTAAGGCTTACACAGGAATAAATGTTATTTCTGTCATCGCTGTGTCATTTGTGTATACAAATTTGTGATGTGACCTGTAGTTACATTGGTCTTTAAACATCAAAATCATTGAGTGTAAACATTAATTAGATAGGTGATTGTGAATGCATGTTAAATGAAGTATGAAATTTAAGCATAGAGAGATATTAGCAGCCATACATAATGCAGTGTTAATGATTCATGTAATTTAGTAAAATTTAACCCCAAGTTTAGGTACATTAAGTTGTGTTAAATACACCTCTTAACTTAAAATAGATCAAACTACTCTGTCAAATGTGCACAGGTGAGAGCCACTGATTGTCTTTCGTTGTTCTGTTAGAGTGCTGAAAAGATAAGGTGGTCCTGTTTGGCTAGTTCACTTATAGGTGAATGATCAAAATATGACAAACCAACAGTTTAATCTTTACTTATATAGTTCTACCCCTGTATCCCCCCCACCCTGCACCATCAAAACCCTTCCCCCCACCCCTCCTTCTTTCCATGTTCTCCCTCCTCCCCCCCAGTGGGGCAGGTTGATAGGGAATGGGGGTTGCAGTCAGTTGTTGTTTCTGCCGCTGCTCAGGGAGAGGAGTCCTTCCCCTGCTCCTGTGGGGTCCCTCCCACAGGAGAGGTGCTTGATGGACCTCTCTGGAACGAGTCCATGCCTCGGGCAGTAGTTCTTCCCAATTGCTGTCTCGTGGGTCACTCTTCCATGGGGTGCAGTCCTTTACAAATGAGATGTACTGGCTACAGGTGGGTCTCTGCACCCTGATGGTCCTCCCTGGGCTGCAGGGGCACGGCTGCCCCACCATGGGCTGTACCAGGGGCTGCAGGGGAACCTCAGCTCTGGTGCCTGGAGCATCTCCTGCCCCTCCTTCTGCACTGGCCTTGGTGTCTACATTGTCGTTCCCATATTCTCACTCTGCTCTTCCCTGGCTGGAATTCTTTCTGCACCACAACCTTCTGTTCTTAAATATGTTATCACAGAGGCATTACTATCACTCCTGACTGGCCTGACTTTGGCCAGTGGCAGGAAGTCTGTCCTGGAGCCAGCTGGCATTGGTTCCATGGGACAGGGGAAGCTTCTAGCAGCTTCTAACAAGCCACCGCTGTAGCCTCCCCCTCAGCTACCAAAAGCGAGCCACAGAAACCCACTGCAGCTTACAAATAATTTCTAAAAACCTCATTGAAGAGTTTTGAAAAATAATTTTTTGTCCATCTCACAATGGGCTCTAGAAAGATTTTACTATATGAGAGACTGAAATGTTTATGGGTAATGACAAACAACTGGCCATTTGAAAAATCATCAGGGTGCTCTGCTGAGACCAGGTTTGCATCCCCCAACCAAATGAGTGAAGGAGAGATTTTGCACCTGTGGTGGTGAAACCTCTGATCTACATAAGAACAGACCAGGTGCACAGGGAGTGAGTACTTACCACAGGATGACTACAACAAACCAATGTTTGCTAAACAAACATGGGTTTTGAGGCAAATGGTGAAGAAGGTCAATAAGAAAGAATTCCGGGGAGGTAGGATAATGTTTTTTACCTTGCCAATGTCTTCCTTTACACAATGGGCTCAGGTGTAAAACTCCCCTCCGGGGAAGGTATCAGGATATTCACACACAGGCCTGAAGATGAATCCTGTCTGATGGGGTGCAACTTGCTCAGCTACACTGACATGGGAAACAGTGATCATATCTTAGAAGGGGTCATAACCCATCAAAAAAACCCTGCAGCACCTCCAGACTAATTTCTGGTGTTTTCTACCAGAGGACTGAACGTGATCCACAGTGTTGCATCAGACAGTGTAGAACATCCCCCTCAGGGGAGGTACCTGGGTATTCCCACCCGAATCTGAACATTTATTAACATACTGAACTCTATGTTTCAGGGGCTTCCCATACCCCCGACAGATAATGACTGCAACCATCACTTTGATCCTCTTGCTTCCCCTTTCCCTTCCCTTTCCTTTCTTCCTCTTTCCCTTTCCTTTTTTCTCAATATTTTTATATTTTTATATTGCTATTTTACTATAGGTAATAACTAAAACATCTACATCCCCCCTTTCCATTGCAACCAAATTGTTTTAAAGTAAAAGTGGTACATATATATCTATATATATATATCTATATATATCTATATATATATCTGTCATTCAGTTTCACTCTAATCTGCCCCAAGGGATCTATCCATAAAGTCTCAGTTACCCTCGTAAGAGGTGGCTCGTGACATATTACTAGGCAGCAAATGAAGCAATCATTCAGACGACATGTTTCTGTCACCAGTTAATCTATAACACATTTAGCTAATATTCAACAGTCCTGGAACAGATAAAGAAATTAATAACTGAATGAATATCAGAAATCAGATATTTTATAGACTAAAATCAACTTTGATAATTATCACTGAATTTACAAATTTACAGATTGTAAATTCAGTGCTAAGAAATTCCGGTTTCTTAACACGCTGACTCAGATTTTTTGCAATTATTTGTTCCCAATATTAAAATAAAATTTGATTTTCAATCTGATATAAAGGTTCTAAAACACAAGACTGAAATTTCCTGATTAAATTTAATACACTTTAACATATTTGAGATTCTTTAGAATGGGGGATGTTATTTGCAGTTCAGTTATCATGAGGAATTGTACATCTTTCTCATGAACCTACTTCTGATATTTTAGAGTCTATTTCTGCAAAGCTCTTTTTATCAAGAGTCCTGAGGCTCAAATTGCTATCATTTATCCTCTGCAAAGTGAATTTTAAATGTTATCGGATAAAGAACGATATCATTGAATTCTCACTTTACTCTGGTGAAAGTACAGGCATAGACATAAAAGCTTGGCTTCTGATTACTTCACTAGAGTTTTGGATGGTTTAAGAGTGCAATTCAAATTTTCACATCTGGAAAGGAAAGCAGTTATGCAAACAAAACTTCTATAAAACAAACAGAAAAACCATACCAACAGCTGGAGAAGGAGACAAGGATTATAACATTTCCCATGAGACAGTAATCATTTGCAGTGAGCCATGGGATACATTTGTCAAAGCTCCCTAGTTCTCCATTTTGATAAATTCTGTTATTATTATCAAGACTGATTTTACTCCTTCAAATATAAAATTCCAGATACTCCTTCAGTTACTAATTTCTATATATGATTTTACAAGTCTCCTCTTATTGGCTTTTTTACTTTCATATAAAGAAAAAGTGGATTGCTTTTCTCAGTTCTTCTCAAATCCAGAAACCACTGCTTAAATTCATTTGCTTCTTATGACACTATTATATAACAAATCACCAGCCATAAAAAGTTTAATAAGGGGAAGTGCCAGATTTTGCACTTTTGTTTGAGACAACCCTGGATGTCATACAGACTGGGGAATGTTGGAAAGCAGTGCCATGGAAAGGGACCTGGGGGTCCTGGTCAATGGCAGGTTGAATATGAGTCAGCAGTGCCCTGGCAGCCAGGAGAAACAATTGTGTCCTGGGTGGATCAGGCAAAGCATCACCAGCTGGTCAAGGGAGGTGATTGTCCCACTCTGCTCTGCACTGGTGAGGCCTCACCTTGAATATTGTGTGCAGTTTGGAGCACACAATATAAGAAAGATATTAAGGTATTACAGTCCAAAGGTGGTGAAAGGCCTTGAGCGGAAGCTATATAAGGAGCAGCTGAGGCCACTTAGCCTGTTCAGAGAAAAGGAGACTGAGGGGGAGACCTCATCACAATCTACAACTTCTTTGTGAGGGGAAGAGAAGGGACAGGCAGTGCTCTCTTCTCCGTGGTCACCAGTGACAGCACCCAAGGGAATGGCCTGAAGCTGTGTCAGGGGAGGTTTAGGCTGGATATCAGAAAATGGTTCTTCACTGAGAGGATGGTTGGGCACTGGAACAGGCTCTCCAGGGAAGTGGTCACAGCACCAAGCCTGACAGAATTCACAAACCATTTGGACACTGCTCTCAGGCACAGGTTGTGACTCCTGGGGCTGTCCTGTGCTTGACCAGGAGTTGGACTCAATGATTTTTGTGGGTCCCTTCCAACTCAGCATATTCTGTAATTCTGTGAAATAGAGTCATTCTGTACAGATGTTGTAGTGCCTACAAACAACTTTTAAATGGTTTCCTCTGAAGCCACTGGAACATAGATTTAACTGTAATGTAAAAAGAAATTGTGCATGGACAACATAGTGGATATTCATTAGAACTCTGCCTCATGCTATTAAAAGCACTTTTTCTGTGCTTTGCATTGTAAACATAAGTATAGTAGGGTGACTGTTCATAATGTGACACTATAATACTTTCAAGATTCCTTCGGAAAATCTATTCAATTGTTTCCACTTGCAAGAAGGAATCTAGTGCTAGTGTTAGTACATTAAACTAATAGTTACAAAAAAAAAGCACAGATGCTATACTAACCATACTTGGCTGGTTTTGAGTTTTTCTTTCTAATGTGGTGTTTCACTGAAAATGTCCTTTAACATGTAAAAGAATCCCAAACCCCTTCAAGATGAATTTTGTTTCTGTCAGATTCTTAACCACAAGGGTGGGATTCATTCAATATAACTTTGGTGGGTACTTAGTATGTTCTTTTATGCATGCAGAAAGAGGCATCCCTGTAGAATCACTGACTCCTAACATTTTAAACCTCTCTGTAAGATAATTGTCTAGTCACTGCCTATGGAGCCAGTACACAGACTCCCACTGAAATGATTTTCTCATCTAATTTTAGATGTCTGTAGTTCTCTCTGTGAGCTAGTCACCTAAAATTTGAAGTTATCTGAAAGAAATAAACACCTAAAAGATGCAATTTAGCTCATCTTAATACAGATATCTGAAATAGTTCAGATTAATTTTAACAGAGTTTTTCCACTCAGAGTCTAGATTAGCAGCTCAGGTGCAAACACTAAAACCTGTACACTGGTGCCTAACCTAAAGCACCCAGCATCATTCTGAGATGCTTTGGGTTATTTGAGCCATACATTAGGAGAAGGCAGGGAGTATCGCATCCTTTTAGGGAGCATTTAGAGACGAGGTGTAATACCAAGGACATCTCAGGTAGGACTGAATAGTTCTATTTAAAGAAAGAAATCAATCCTTTTTCAGTGGATCTCAGAAAAATGCTCATTGACTACTCACTGGAGGCCAGCTTTAAGGTGAGATGCATCTCTCTGACTGCTTGAAATAAAGGGATTCAGCTGCCTATACAAAACCAGCCTATATAAAAGTCACAGAGAAGATAATAACCTGGCAGGCCTTCAACCACCTTCCATGTAAGTAAATCTGCACATCCTATGCTGCACATCCTATGCTATACCTACTAACCCTGTACAGGTCTCTTGGATGTCCTAGAGTATCTTGGATGGCACTGGACAACTGAATCAGTCCATTAATAACTCATGATGACCCTGTGAAATCAGACACTTAGGAAGACACATAAACCTAGGTGTCGGGGCCTGGAACTGAATTCTAGCAAGAGGTGATGTTCACATTGCTAAACCACAGATGATTAGGGAGACAGACTGAGTATGGGGCACATGATGAATCACATTGTTTATTTCTTTATGATCATTCCCTATATTTACTTTAGAGTGATCCAGCTAGCTTTGGAAAGGGTAGTACATATGTTCAGTTGGGGAGGATGGAATCTGCCAAAGCATTGTTATTAAAGGCCTTATGAATGACAAACAGCTCTATCTGTCTGTCCTATGCAATCTTACAGCACTATTTTAGAAGCTTGAAACTCCTCAGACATCCCACAAAACTTCATTCTTCCCAGAACAATTATCACAAATGTGATAATGATGTCTTAGACCATAGGGTAAGCAGAGAACCAGGGGTTATGTAGAGTTCTATGTGTTCATCTTTAGGGAGTATATCCTAAGAAAAGCAAATATGAACTAGTCAATCCTACCAGAGCAAGGAAGTGGTCATTGTTTTTAATTTAGTTGATACAGGCATACTTTGTACCTTAGGTATGTGCAGTTAAATGAATAAAGAACACGTTTAAAGTTAAAGTGACCATTTCTATTAAGTTCAGTGAGTGTAGTAAGAGAACAAAAATGAAAGATAGGACAGAGAAACAATCTGCAGCTTCCTACATTAATTACCACACTATATGCAAGCTTGAACTTTAGCAGAGTTCCTCTCTTATCAAGAAAAGAGAATTCTCTCAGAAAAGTCAGGACTAGTAAGACTTACAGTGATATTCTGCAAGGACTGTATTAGACCCTCTGCTGTTCAATTTCTTCAAGTCTCTGAAAGTGAAGTTAAAATCACTACTAATGTAAACACATCTTGTGAAAATGGCAGGGGAGTAATTTAGTATGTTTTGATTAGATGAATGACTGCAGCATATTAAAAAAGGAGAGAACACTGAAATGATGCAAGATATATCTAGACTGCATCTAGAAACAAGAAATTAAGGATACCAGATGACAGTATCTGGAAACTAGTGACTAATGAAGAATGTAGTCTTAGTTCCTAATATCGTGCTGAGGTAAAAGAGAGAATGCAGATTTTTAAGTGTTAGAAAGAGGTTTAAAAGGGAAGATATATAAAGATTTTATCTAACTACAGTATTTTTCTGATAATGGAAGGCTGTCTAAAGTTCTAGAATTCTTGATTTTAAAGTCAATTTATAAAACTGAAGAAGAAGCAAAACTTTTCATAAAAGGGTTTAAAAAGTTGGACATCCTTGAGACTTAAAGAGCTTGATTTTCATAATGTATCAAAAAGAAGATGGAATTATTATATTTTTACAATTTTTGTATAAGTAGATCCATCTATTTTCTATACTATTCCATAGTAGTTCCATAGCATTTCCATCTATTTTCCATAGATGGAAAATGTCAGTTACTAAACTTATAAAGCCATAGTAAGAACCAGTGACTGGATCATGAAAACAGACACATTTAAATTTGAAATTTGCATTATCCTTTTTAGTTGAAAAGGTAATTAAACACTGGAACCAACAGACAAATATACTGTTAGAGTATCCATCTCTTAGTGTTTTAGGTTTGAGACTGAATGTCATATAGAGTGATGTGGTTTACTCAAAAGCAAGGTATGCTATAGTTAGCACCTAAATCATTAAACTCAGTACAAAGATAACTGGATGAAACGCAGCACCAGCAGAAAATAAGAGGTCACACTAGTTTATCTGATTGTCTCCTCTGGCCCTAGTGTTCTAAGAAACTGTTAGATATTGTAATGGGTCAGATTCCCAGCCATCAAAAATTGGAATAGAGCTGCTGATTTGAGCTATTAATAATATAATTTCCCCCCTTATTAGATACACTGTGTACCTTACTACAAATACCATTGATAATCACCTCATTGGAAATCTCTTCAAGTTTTCAGTGTAAAAATAAATTTTGTTTTCAGATAAAGTTAATGTGCTGATGCAGCATTTGGTTTCGCTTTTAGTTATTTGAAACAAGGAATACTATACTTTCATCACATTCTTACACTTAAGTATCATTGTCAAGATTTATAATGAAGAGTGTACCTCAAATATACTTTTTCTTTTTATACTTTTTATAAAATACCTTCTCGAATAGAAGCTGTCTGACTAAATGTATTTAACATTAGTCACTAACATTAGAAGCAATGAAACCGAATGAGACCGTGTCATTAAGTCAAATGCTACCAGCTCTAGTCCTTCTGAAATTTTTCACATGAGGCTTGTAATCTGTACCCAAGTCCCTAACCATTTTTCAAAAATTTAAACGCATAAAAGTGAAACTTGAAAGTCAAAGGTCTCTGTCTTATTTCAGTAAGAGAGACAAATCAGTGTTGCACAAGAAGGAATATTGGCTTTATAACCAGAGTATGAATCAAGTAATTTTAGTGTGTTTTAATCTATGCCTCCATTCCACTTGGTGTCTTGACCTCATAATGCTGTAGAGAAGCAAGAGTTTGGTCTAAGTGATATAGATCACTTAAGAGAAGTTTTATACAATTTGAACTAAAATGAAGGAGCTATGTATTCAGTATCTCAGTAAAGGATCTGTCCCAACTCTGAGATGTGGATTGGAGATTTCAAAGATTAAATTATTGTTTCACAGTGCATTAAGCCTGGCAGAGTCCAATGGAAGCCCTGTTCTTTGTAGGGACTATGGAGGGTCATCTCCCTCCAGCAAAGGAGAATACACAAAAACTGAAAAAGGGCCAGGCCATATAGACAGCTGAACTCTCTGTGTATAATAAGATCAGATTCTTGTAATCCAGAATATATACCTTATATTGAGCTTAAATGCATTTCTGTGCTCGAGCACAGAGTTACTTCCCATATGCCTTAGACACAGTTTGAGAATAGCCCATCTGGGTTTTCAGTATCCTTAACATGGGACCAAGTTATTATCTTTGTACAGTGGTGATAAGCCATGTATTTGATGCTTCTTTCAGCAACCACTTGCTTCCAAGAGGGCTGTCAGTGTTGCCTGTGGTGAGAACAGTGGGGATCTGAAGGCTTCCTGGGTGGGTTGCCTCAGACTGGCTGGACCTGACAGCTGAAGGTAGTGGCAACCTATGGGAAACAACTTGGTATGTCAGACTCCCTGAGGGAATGCAACAAGCATTGGGTTCTGTGGCAGGGTGGCTATCACACATCTGCTGTCTTCTTTTAAAGTAATATAAAAACTATTCTTATGTATTTATACGTCAGAAGAGAACTAAATGAAAAAATAATCAGACTCATTTGTCCTAAATCAACTTTTTAACTTGTAAAGCACCATTGAAATATGTTTTGAGAGAATCCATAAACTAAAACACCTGCTGTTTTTCACAGATGTTTTGGGAGGAAGATGTAGGTAGGATTTTCAAATAGTATTTGAGGAAGAACAAAGATATATTCACCTTGGCAAGAGTTTCACAAATTTTTGATTTGCTTGATGTTAAAGTGAAATGTGTGAGGTATAAGCAAACCAAAACAGAATGATAATTTAACAAATTTAACAAATCTCTCTTCAGTTGAATTTACCTAGTTTGTCAGAATTCTGACTGAGACTACTGCTGCTATAAGAATAGTTGACAGACCACATAAAAGAAATTGTTTACCTTATTCCAGTTGCCATTAAACATACACCCCAAACTCTGCCAAGCTGGCATCTTTGTAGTCACTTCCAAAGATAAGGTCATGAGCTGAAAGAGCAAAGGGATTGAATTACTCAAGCAAATATAAATTGACATATGCTCAGACTTGACAAATGGCAAACAATATTATACAGCAACTTGCCTGTAGCAAAAAAAAAATTCACAGAAAAACTAATCCTCCAGATCTCGGTGAAGAGGAGTGAAAAATTTGTATCTGGTCTGGAATAGTGGTGGAATTGGATGCTGTTTTCTTAGCAAAGATTTAGGCTACTTTTAAGAAGATAAAAACGTTGGTCTTCTGCCATTTTCTTCAAAGGAAACCATGCTTTTGCACTGTATTTGAAAAACAAGTTGTGAGTTAATAAAAAGTAAAAAAATATAAGGGAGAGGGTCTTGGCCATTGCTGAGATGGGCCCTAAACAAATTGGCTAACAAGAAATAAGATGTATTTCTAAGGCAATGTTATTGAGGAAACAATAATAAGCTTTTGAACTCAGTTGAGAAGAATGTTACAAGAGAGTAACGTGTTGTGTGTAGTCAGCAAAGGAACTCGCTAGAGGTGAATAATGAAATATTCCCTATTAGTCATTTGAATTACAACCCTCAAATGGACTAAGGAAGCAGGTGATACAAATGCTCAAAGCCCAGTTTTCACCTTAGGAATAACTTCTGTTTCTCAATGTTTTGTTCTTTTTGTTTTATTCCAGTTGGTCCTTGAAAAAACAAAATCCAAACCCATCTAAAATCACCTTAGGTTTTTCAAAACAAGAGCAGCATTATATTTTGAAAAGAAGCTTAAAATATTGTATCAACTGTAACACATACATATAAATCAGAATAATTCCATTCTGGGTGTATCTGAAATGGAAACCCACAAAAGTCTCTGTTTTGACCTTATCAAAGTTCTTCCTTTCCCTCAAGTGTTTTGCTGGCATAAGATCTTATTAAAATTGACACATACTTTCCAAACATGTAGATTTTGACAAAACTGGCCTTTGTATCTAGATGGAAGGAAACATTGCAGGATGTTTTTGCACAGTTCTAGTAAGGAGTACTGTGCCTTGTATACAGCACATGTCAAGGCCTTCTCAAGATTCAATGCCATACAATTATAAGGAATCTTGGACACAGCATGATCCTGGATACAATGAAGTGCTTCCCGCTGTAAGTAAAGATCAGGTCCATGACCACCTGAGGAACCTGGACTACATCTGTGGGACTTGATGAAGTGCACCGCAGAGGCACAAGGGAATTGTAGTTGTCAAGCCGCTCTCCGCGATATTTGGAAAGTCACGGCAGTGAGATGAAGTTCCTGCTGAGAAGGACTTGGGGGCTCTGTTAAATGAGAGGCTGGACATGAGCCAGCAATGTGTGTTTGCAGCCCAGAAAGCCAATTGTTTCCTGGACTGCATCAAAACCAGGCTGGTCAGCACATCGAGGGAGGGGATTCTGCCTTTCTACTTGGCTTTGGTGAGTGCCCCACCTGGAGTGCTGCATCCAGGTCTGGGGTCCTCAGCACAGGAAGGACACAGGCCTGTTGGAGAGAGTCCAGAGGAGATGCCACCAAGATGATTAGAGGGATAGAGCAGAGAAGGCTTTGGGGTGACTTGATTGCAACATTCCAGTACTTGAAGGGAGCCTACAAGGAAGATAGAGACAGACTTGTTACAAGAGCATGTAGGGACAGGACAAGGGGGAATGGCTTCAAACCATTTAGATAAAATAGATTTAGATAAGATTTAGATAAAATAGATTTAGATAAGATATTCTTTAGGTAAGATATTATTTAGGAAGAAATTATTTACTGTAGGAGTCAAGAGACACTGGAACAGATTTCCCAGAGAAACTGAGGATGCCCCATGCCTGGAAGTGTTCAAGGCCAGATTGGGTGGAGCTTTGAGCAACCTGGTCCAGTGGAAAGTGTTCCTGCCCATAGCAGGAGGATTGGAACTAGATAATCTTTAAGATCCCTTCCAACCCAAGCTGTTCTATGGTTCTATGATTCTGTGATCCTTTGCTGATGTGTGCCTTACTCATTTGGTGGCAGGACAGAGGGCAATAAAGCCACAGTTTATGTTTTTAACCCATTCTCCCCACCTTTCATATGAATACGCTGTCACTGTTGATGCTAATGCAACTCAGGTGCTTCATCCTGAACATTTATCTTTCTTTGAAAGAAAGGAAACTAACATCTTGGGATCTTTATTCTATAAAACATTAGAGTTGGAAAAGTTTTACTTCCTAATTTGGGCTGTAGAACATGTTTTCCTAGCTAGATCCAGCCACATGGAGTCACATAATTCGTGTGTACATCTACACAATTGTTTTCCCCATGAGGGTAAGGACATTGACCTCTTTGCAATAAGATATTTCTGGGGTTTTTTTTCCCTGGTATTATTAAAAGACCTTAGAATGCTTAGAATCACTTATTCATTTAGCACTTCCCCAACTCTTGTTTCAAATCAAACTTAGTTGATGAGTTAGTGTTTTCTTATATATTATTGTCAAAAATATCAGAGAGCATAGAGCCCAAAAACATTCCTGAACCATTTCACTATGAGTACATACATGAAATATTGGTTCACAATTGCATTTTCTCATGTATTACAATATCTAGCACATATTTTATACACTTAAGTTTTGTATTTGCTTTATGTTGTGTGAAACTAAGTAACCTTTCAGAAATAACTAAACATATTAGTACAATACTGTCAGATTTATGATTTATTTTGCCTCTCAAATAAGATTCATTAATATTAGTATTAGTTCAAATTAATAGCTTAGCAGATAGTTTCAGTTTTGAGCTTATAACTAGTAAGCTATTTGTGAGTTATGGTTTATTATTTAAATGTGTTGTTCTATTATCCAAACTGACTGTAATAAGAGCTTTCCACCAGGACACAATACATCCTCAGAAGACTTTACAGTCTTCACTCTTAATGCCAAAATACATTGAGAACCTAGATGGCCAATTCTTGTAACAGAATCACTCGCATTTACTCCCTTTCCTTCTCACAGTAAGAAGACACAGTGTGAACTAAACTGAGTGATACACTGGTGATGAAAAATGGTAAAAAATTGCAGAGAACTGGTGCTATTATCTATTAGACTGTATTAGCAGTAACTTTCAGCATCGCAGCATTTTCATGAGTAAAAGGGTTTGTGTTTTGCGGGGGTTTTTTTGGATATAATTAGGTCTCATCATTCACTGTTCCAGGGAGAAATCTATAGCATACCAGCATCCAAGTAGTGTCTTTGTAGTCTTTTTTGTATTAGTTCTCTTGAATAATTTCTCTTGCATTTTACCAAGGAAATACAGTATCACTGGACATATCATGGGAGAGAAATGGAGAAGAAAGTAAGTACATGATTCTATTTTGGTATTTTAAAAGTATTTGCGTAACCATATAGTTTTTTAAAAATCAAATTAATTTTTGGAAGTGTTGGGAAGAGATAAAGAGAGGAGTTGATATTGATCTAGAATGCTACTTACAAGTAATTAAAATAATATTTGTTAATAGCACTTTTTTCCTAATGAATATATTCTCACATTCTTTCCAGTATCACAAGTAAAGAACTATTCTTCAGTTCTGAAAATAATTCAGTGTTTGTAAAGGATCACAGGGCGACCAGACAAAGTAAGTAAAAGGATTGGCTCATTGGCCACCTCTTCAGCAGTTTGTCAGATGCAGATAGTTTTTCAGGAAGGAAAAGATACTATCAGACTCTTTCCTTCTTGGATCAGGATAGTCAGTTCACAGAAATCTTTGCAAATATTCTCAGTGACTTCTGAAAGTTCTTGTCACAGAAGAAATTTTACTTTTTACTATTATTGGTGGAAATTTTACATAGCTAATTAATTGGCCAATTGTGTCACTGAAATGCACTTGAAAAAGACTTCGTTAAGCTTTCTCGTTCTAATCACTTTTTTTTTTTAAATCTGTGATTATCTTCCTGTTGTTTTAAATGCTGGAAACATTATTCATGAGTAGTGTTATTGTCATGGGTTTGCCTAGGGGACAATTTGTACCACACTCCCCACAAATTGCTCTAAGGTGAGAGAAGTTTATGCAGACAAAGAGATCTGATTGGGGAGATAAATAATATTAGGAT
>JAWMRA010000041.1:20217019-20274732 GCA_035584735.1 Pseudotriccus pelzelni | reverse complement strand
GGCTTTTGTCCGGAAATTCATCCGGACAAACTATTTTCAATCCCCAAGGAGGGGGACTTTTGCAAACCCATGACAGTTATTTGGAGCACAGTGCTTGTGTCAAGCTTGTGGTTTGACCCCTGTATGGACCATTCACTTAAGAGTTGGACTTAATGATCCTTGTATGTCCCTTCCAACTCAGAATATTCTGTGATTCTGTTACATTGATCAGCTCTGGAAATGAGACTCCTTTATCTCAGATATTTGTGTTGATGTGCCTTACTCTCCAGGTCATGTGCAGTGCAGAATTAGTCCAAAGATGGACACGCACAGGAAGGGCAAAGCAGGACCTTCTGAAGCTAGAGTGACATCAAGCCAAACTGATAGTTGGTTTCAACCTGCATGTATTCAGTAGCTTCTTGACTGGGTATTTTTAGTTGTACACATATATAAAGTACTAACCTATACAGAAACACTACCATAACATTTCTTTACTCATAAGCCCTGTATGATTCATGGCACCTACAAAAAGAACCTAAGGAATCATAAGTTTCTAGCTGGGATTTGAGCCAAGGCAGAAACAGAAGGCTTAGCTGATGAGAATAGGGATTTAGTATTCTTGTCCAACAATAATTAATTATGAGTCCTTTCTTTTAGTTTAGCAAGCAGTGGATCAGGACCTGTCAGATGGAAGAGAATTATTTTAACTCTGCCAGTTAATGGCAGAATCTTAATAGGGAGTTTTTGCAATAAAGACAAATCTTTGATTATTATTCAAGAGAAAAGCATCACACAACAAGAATAGCTGGCTGCCTGTTATCTTCCTTCTACCAGCTTCCAGCAGGAAAAGACTGTATTTTGTTATAAAGAAATTTGTGGCTTAAGTTACTTTAAATAACTCACTTTTACTGCCTTCAGTAAAGGCATGATGAAGAAAAACTTGGCGTGAATGAGGAGAAGTAAAAGAACGGAATAAGTAGAGAAAAATGAACCATTTCAAGACTGATAAAACTAAGGATATTTACCTTCTTAAAGATCTGTTTCATGTAGTTAGATTTTCTAAACATATGTGAGTTCTGGACTAAAGCTTGTGCTGTGTGTGAACTGTGTTTTGTGGTGTGGATTCTGTGGTTTTCACTAAGAACCCTGAAAGTGTTAAAGGCCGTGTTGGATGGGACTTTGAGCAACCTGGTCTAGTGAAAAGTGTCCCTGACCATGGCAGGTGGGTTGGAACTAGATGATCTTTAACGTCCTTTCCAACCCAAACCATTCCATGGCATCACCAGCCAAGTCAGATACACTGTCATATAATTTCAGATCATAATATTTCTAGGTAATCATTGAACTGAACAACACTGCCTGAATTACTCTGTATTGCACAATATACATCCTTGAAATATATCCAACTAGATAGCAATAGAATCGGACTTATATTGGTGCCATGCTGCTGATTTATGGACCAGATGCTAAAATAATAAGATGGGAATATAAACATATAAAGTTTCTTTATGCTATTGTTATTTTTTCAGTGTTTTGAAAATAAAATACTTCATAATGGTGATGCTAGAAAGCAACCCTTTCATTCTAATAAAGGCCTGCAGAAAAGATAGGCAAAAACTCGACTAGTGTTCTTGGCAATAATATCCACCCTTCCAGCTATATTCTGAAACAGATTTAATTTGAATTAAATAGAAATAAAAACTATTTACCATTGTACCCCAGTGACTATAATTTTTACACAAGCTGCTACTTACAGACGCAGTATGTTGCACCTTTGAAATAATATCTTCCCTGTTCTTCTGGCTAGAGGACAAAGTCTTATATTTCTATTCACTGGATAGAAAGTTACGAACTCCACTGAAAAGTAAAAAAGAAAATCAATTTTTCCTGTCATCGCGGATGATAACTCGATATCTTTTCAGCTTGCTCATCCACCTATAGGTACAGCTAACAAAATGATATTACCCTGTCTCCTCTTATCCAATGATATTTAATCCCATCAGGACATCTGTACTAACCATTTAACTCACCAAATAGTTCATTTAGAGTTGTAGCCAAAATATCTCCATTATAACTGCAAGTAGCTAAACTCTCCAGTGCCAGATGATTTACAAATTGGTCTCATCACAGAGTTGCAGATGTCTTCACATTGACAGTGTTTAGTATCAAGAACATCCCTCTTCCTGTGAACTTAGCGTGACAGAGTTCTCTAATTTAATCTCCAAGTTAGTGATTGATACATATCAAAACCTGTTATCAAATAAAAATGTATTAATTAGCAGAGTATTAGCATTTCCTCATTGTCAGCAAATAAATACCCAGCTTGAGAGTCAGTGGAGGGATCAGCTGGAAATAGATGTACAAGAAAAATCAGACTAGCTCCTCAAGTGTAACTTTAGTGTACATAAGGTGAATTACTCCAAAGTGGTTTTGAGTAGCTCCTCACCGTACACTGTAAACTTTTGTTTGCTGTGTAGGAGCTTTCAGCTGTTCATGCCGATTGAACAAGGATAAATCACAGCCTACCCTATGTCAAGAAAGTTCCTGTCCAAAAAAGATGTACCACTTAGTCTTCATGTTCTTATACATTACAATTTCAGTAAATTTCTTGAGGGAATTTCAAGACTAATGCATGATAACAACAGAAGTTTTATCTTTAGAAACAGCTAAATATCATTTTGTGTCATCTTGACTAGGAAAACTTAACTGAGAACCCTTCAAAATAATTTAAGAATTTTCTGGCTTCAAAAGTTTATTCCAAAAATTCTAAATGTATCTTAAGCTGCAAACAGTTTTCACAGAGTAAGATGGCTAAATTATATACCTTTGATATTCTCAATTAGCATTAATATATCTGTCTATCTTGAATGAAAGAGAGAAAAAATACTTCATAACCTTCTCATAAAATAACTGCAGCTGTAGAGTTTCTGATTCTCTGAAGTCTAGCCCTAACCCTAAATATAAATCTGTGCTGGAATCTGAGGCTGCAGTTAAGGACCCCAGCATCATGGCTAGTCCAGAATTTTAGTGTGGAAAGGGTAATGTCGGTGCAGCGCTGTGCTCCCCTTGGTATCCTTATTCCAGCACCACTGTCCATGGAACTGTAGGTGTGATGGTGCTCTGAACCCTAACCCTAAAACCCTAGAATCTGAGGCTGAGGTCACTACTCTGTAGGTAATGAAGTCACTACTCTATAGGTAAAACTGCTCCTGCGTTAAGGGAAAATAGGAATTGAATTCACAACAGTAAACTCATATTTTTTTCCTCAACACTAATAATTCTAGTGAACATTATTAAATATTCAATCCTGAAAGATTTATAACCACAGTCCTAGAGGTCAATAGGACTCACAGTCCTTAACTTTGAAAATCTTCACTCTCAAAAACTGGGAAAAAAAATTGAAGCCACATAAATGCTTTAGTATTTGTGTGTCAATTTGGGCTATAATTCTTATAAGAGTTCAGACTATTGATCACGAAAAGGCACTCTCTTTTATAAATTGTAACCTGAATCAATGCACACTACTTAATGGATTCCTTATTACCTGATTCTGAATACTGCAGCTGCATATTAATTATATTCAAAGTAAATGAATTTCAAGCATAAAATATGTGTGAGGAAGTAAGGAAAATAAATTATTTCCAGCAGAGCTGAGAATTCTCAAAGGATAGGAAATATCCCATGTATCCTTCACAGTTTTAAAATTTTGCCATGTGACCTTTGTCTGTCTATAGATAACATTATCTACCCCCACTTAAGTTCTTCTCATTACTCTGTGGTAACTTCTAGCAATTTGATATCAGATGTATCTATCTAATATGCATAGTTCCTTATGACTGTAATTTTTAAAGATGTCATAATTTTGAAGCTTTTTTCTTACATATTATTGTGATTGGGGAAATACTACTATCTATATTTGTGTCAGCTCTTTATTTATTGACTCTTAAAAGGGTAATGCATAAGCAAAAAACACATTTCCCTTCCTTTCTTTCTGGATGCGTATTCTCAACTGTTTATGCAGTCAGGCCGCACAGTTTAGCACTTCTGTGATGCCAAAACTGTTTATTCTGTCAAATGGCAATGAAAAAAGGTTGTCCTATGTGCTTTACTGTACAGTTATTATGAAAAGATCAAAATCCCTCAGATAAAGAGGCCTTAGAAATAAGATCCTCTGTCCTTAGGGTGCTCTTGCTACTGCACTACTGTAAAAAAGATTAATTGAGTTCACTGCGTGTTTCCAATGAAGTTCTTTATGTTCTGAAAACCAAGATGTACAGGTATTTATTGTGAAGCCTTTAGCCAACTATGTGACTACTCATCCCAAAGATTACTGAATCTCCTTAAAAAACTAGTCCATAAGACCTAAAACCAGAGAAGATATGAAGTTTCTCTGAATAACTCTTTAGAGGCAGCCTCTCTCTTTTGGCTGGATGGAGATCAATTCCCATCGATACAAGTAATTCAGAAAAGACCTGTCTGCTAAACATTATAGTGGTCAGCTTAGAAGTGTAGAGAAAGCCATTTTAATCTCCCTTTGGTAACATAACACACTGAGAGAAGATTTCCTGTTCCTGGCTTTCAGTGCTCCATGATACATAGATCAAAATATGCTACGTAGTTGAAAAGCCTACAAGTGAGGACCCACATGGCTGTGTAACATTGAGATCAAAAGTATACCGTAAATCTCATTTCCTTTTAGAGCTGAGGTATTTCAGAACCTCATGCATTAATTTTGTGATTACAGTGTTCACTGGGGAAGATTCCCCAGCAAAGAGACAGAGCTGTATTTCCCATTTGTGTGGATAGTGATCTGTACTTTGCAGAGAAAAGAAAAAAGAAAGAAAAAAGGTTCATTAGCACAGACAAAACCAATATTCTGTTGACTTAAGTGACAGAAGCCACCAACAGGGAGGGTAAAAATCTATATTCTAATTTTTGATACAGGGGGAGGATATCCATTTTACATTACACATAGTGAACAGAGTAATGCACCATTTTGAAGCTTCCTTACTCACAGTTGAGCACTCTGATCATTAGGCCATAAATCAGTGTGAATATGATCATCTTTCTTAAGAATTTTATTCTCCACTTCATTGAGGAATTTAAATATGTGTTTAAGTCCAGAAAATGTAATGTTAAAGTTGTGTTTTGTTTGAATAGCAATTTTGGCTGTGCTTAGTTTCATACATACATAAAGGCTTTTTTTTTGCCTTCAGGTTTTTTTCACTTTTGTTTTTGAAAGATTTTGCACCTGTGTATTTGTTTCTAATGAGGTAAGTTGTCTCACTCTGCTGCCAGTATAGCTTTTGTCCCTTCAGATTATCTTCTAACACCATCTCCTATCTCTACTCTAATACCTTTCTATGCTGTTTCTGAAGTAGCTTCAATGAAAACTGGTACATAAGCTGTTCCATAAAGAATTTTCAATTATCATTTGGAAAAAAGCCCAAAAGAATTGTTTGTCTTTTGAGGATGAATTTTTGGACATTATTACAATTGTCTCTGCTTTCTTACTTATCTAAATCTTCAGATGGTAGATGTTTTGCCTCTAAAGCATATGCTCTAAAGCATATGACTTTATTCCATGAGTAACCTTTACATTTTTCAACCTCCAGAATTCTAACATTACAAATTTCAAAGTCCTTCTGCAACTTGGATTGTTTCCACTTTGATGTCTCTTTATGAATCTGTGATGGAATTAAACATTGCTGTATGAACGGAATTTCCTCTATGAAAGAAGTGATTCAGTGCCTGGTGGCTGTACATAGACTAATTGTTTCATAGCAAAAATATATTAATATTTTATATATTAATATATTATATATTTTATATATTTATATATTTCAATATTTACTTTTGTTCTCTTGCAGTAGAACTTACGGTCATCAAATATTTTCCATTGTTCTTACCTCCTTGTGTCCAAATTCTGTTTTATAAATATCTGAAGAGTTATTTATGTTGGGAAGTTACAACAGGTGTGAGATATTTAGGACAAAGGATAAGATATAGTAGAAGGTTTAATGGTACTTGCAAGTTAGGCAGTCAGTTAAGCTAAACAACATCTTACCAATATGTTTTTAAAGAATTATTAAAACCATAATTTTTCATAAGAGGCAGAATCCAATCATGGACTTCTCTTCCCATCAGTAGCACATTCTTGTTGCTAAAACAGTGTGTCTGTGAGAAACTAAATGGTTCTTTCCTGTGCTAGGTCCCAGAATGTGCCTGGGAATTTTTTAGGAGACTGATGAAGTTCTGTTCTAACAAAATAAAAGTGTATGCAGTTGTAGTATTGCCCAACATTGTCTAATAACTCTGTGCCAACAGACAAAGGCATAGAGTTTGGCCCTCCTAGAGCAGAGCAAGAGCTAAATGGAGAAACGTAAGTTAAAAGTGGTATTACAGGCCACAGATTTGGGAATCTGCCTCTGCCAAAGGTGCTACTTGAAACAATATTGAATAATGTTTCTGCAGTGTACTCTCCATCTTCTGTGCTTGGTCATTTAAATGCTAAGTCTGACTTTAGGAACCTAAATCATATTTGAATATGTAACTAAAGTGTTTGCCTATTTTACAGTGGAGGATGTCTAAGAGAAAAAGAAATGACAAAAAACAGTTGTTTAAAATCAAAGATTAGTTTCTCTGTCATATAAAAAATAACAATTATTACTTCTCCATAATAGCCACATATAGATTGTTCATCACTAATACTTTTTAGAAAGGAAGCATTTTTAAAATAAGCGATAGCTCTTTTCTTTTAAGTAGAAGTGAACTGAGAGAGAAAGTATGTTTAAAGCTCAAGTCAAATAATCCTGTGTTCTCTTTTGGCTTTACAAAATATATACATGCTCGTCATGGAATAATTTTTAAATTCTGATGTAAGTACGTAATACAGCTGTATATTTGAACATGTGGGGTAAAAGGAAAGAGCAAAGAGTGGCATTTACACTTTTATGTTAGGAGTAGCTAGAAAAAAATTCTTCCACTCTCTCTGAGCCCTAATAAGGTAATGGAGAGGAAATAGGAAGGTCACAGACTATTTGGGTTTGATTATCTATTTTTAAGTGCTTGTTATTTTAATAATTTCTAGAAAAAGCAGTTGTATGTAGATGGTAGCCTTCCAGATGTTGTCTTATTAATCATGAACGTGACAGTGTTCATGTGTATATCATCACCAGCAGGCACAAATGCTCACATAAAAGCCAAAGCTCTGCATTTCCTGTATTGAAAATACTGCATTCTAACCAACACCTGCACAGAGAATGAATAAGAGGATGCATTTCCTCTTCTGAACACATCTTTTAACTAGCTAGAAAGGTGGCCTCGTGTAGTGTGGAGTCACTGTAGGTTTTATTTCAGAAATGCACTCAGTTCGGACTAGATGTTATCCAGAGGTCCCTTCCAACTCCAACCAATTTTTGAGTCCGTGTGTGATTCAGCTCAGTGATCTAAATTTGGAAGTTCCTCCAATGTAAGTCTTTCTGACTGTAGTTGGGATCTACTTGTCAACTTGCCCATATTGAGACAACACGTGTCAGAAATTGTGACTGACTGATGTAGAACCTATACATTTAAATTTGATGACTAGTTTTAATCTTATTAACAAGCTGCAAAGTCAAATTACTAATATAAGGGTTCAGTTTCTCTAAAAGGTGCTGGATAAATAAACTGTAAACTTAATGGGATAACAGAGTATATAGTTATACTCCTAAATTACTGTACTGAGTCAGGGTCTTCTGGAAGAAGCAGGCATTGGTGGAAATCTCAGTACAAGGGCTGAGGATGTTGTCTGAAAGCGAGCAGGAGAAGAAGATAAGGAGATAGTTAATATGCTCATCTGCTTCGACAGTGTTAATATTTGTTCTCTGAATGTTTTGAGCAAAAATGTTTCTACAGGTATAAAAATAAGCAAGCATCCAGGTTTTCTGAGCATTGATCTGTTATTTTGCTTTAAGGGATGAAATTTATTAATATTATTTTTACACAAAACTAAAAACTGAAGAAAACAAAAAATTATTAGTTTTTGAACAGATACAAGAATTTGATAAAGAAGAAACAAAGAAATATTAGTATATTATTCTATTTTAAGATAGAAAAAGTACATGTTCTTGATGCTGCAATAACCAATAAACTTACTGTTTTGCGCTACATGGAAAAAACCTTTTAGCCTCATATATATCATTAGAAGGTTGTGATTTGAAAATACTCAAAACACTAGTGTTTGACACCATTTTCATTATTGTTATATAAAATGAGAATGATGTAAACGTACTTTTACAGTAAAATAAGGTATTCAGGGAATATTGTAGAGTAGCTAATCAATGGATAAAGATTTAAGGGATAGGAGGTGGGAACGAAGACCTCAAGGCTTTTTTTGCCATTTGCTCTTTTTTGATATTCAGTAGGATTAAGAAAATGATAGCTGATAGAAAGTTCATATGATACAACATTTATTCAAATACAATATTAGAAGGACTTATATCTAGTTGTTTCTTCAGTAGAAGCACTTAGCAATTCCAAAAATAATGTATGCATTTACACGTGATTGTTTTAAAGATCCCAATTATTGATCTTATTCAGCTATGTTCATTTGACAGTGAGCAATTTATATAGAGTATCAGTTGCAAAATGGTGCTAATTTGTGAATTACTTTTTTTTAAGTAATTGGAAAGCGCAAGTAGAAAATGAAGTTCTCTTTCAGCTTCATTTCATTCTGGTCATAAGTAAAATATTTTTGAACAGAAACTGTGCATATTAGAAATACTCAGACTGTGAAGACCATTTGATGAATGTAAATTCAAATGCAAAAGGTTTTATATTAAACTTTGGCCGATAGTTTATTAGCCATTGGACCTCAGTTTGTAAAAGTTTGAATCACCAGCAAACAGCAATTCCATTCATAGTGCTTCCAAAGTCTTGGTATTTATTTTCTTTCATCTTTAGTTTACATCAAGGGAAAAAATGATGGGAAAAAAAGAAAACAATATGAGGAAAAAAATACAAAAAGGAAACCCAAAGTTTTGCATTTTTAGTATGTTTCTTTGTTTGTATTTTTTTAAGTGAGAATATCCATTTTGTTTTAAAGACTGTGATTGTACTTTTATTTGGGAAAAATACCTGAGTAAACACCATCAGCATATTGACCTCGGAACATCTAGATGCAATGCCTTGCTTTAAAAATTTGTATTTTCATCTGAAAATTGCTGATTCTGGCAAAGGGGAAACTTCTACTTGGATCTTTTACAACACAAACTAATGCCTGATAACAGCCTAGAAGAAATTTGTAGTCTTTACTTTCCTCCCTGAGATCTTGTCAGTGGTTCTTATACAAGAGGAATGTTCCAAAAGACTCGATAGAAAACATTGTCAAGTGATGAGACAACAGAGTATAAATGACAGTGAGATCATAAAGAAGCAAAGCTAATTCAGATATGTCTTTAGAAGGGGAAAATTCACCTCTGACTAGAGAACTGACCTTGCTTTACAACAATTACAATGTTTTTACTGAACTCATTATATTATATCAGAGAATAACAGAGCTTATCATTTTATATGAAATATATTAAACTACTAACTTTTTAACATTGGAAAATGCAGATGCAATTATAATCAGAACATAAGATAATGTGATCGCCATTTATAACGACAGTTACATAAAAAAATTAATTGTTTAAGTTACAAAAGAATATTTTGTTTTGCTGTTTTACAGTTTAAAGAGAAACCATACTTAATTAGGGATTAAGTTAACTCAAAGTGTAGCAAAAGAAGTACTGGAAAAAATGCAGTAGAAACTTTTACAGTGAATCATAAAGTCCTGTAATTCAAGGATGCTGCCTACCTGTGCCACTGCCGCCTATTCAGGGCCATAGAGTACTAATATATGCACCTATTATTGACATCAGAAGTCTTTACTGAATGAAGGGATGTCTTTGTGTTTTTCAAAAATTATCAAGTAACCACAGACTGCTGCCTGCAACAGGTACAAAATGTACAGAGCTGAACTGCAAACTAAAGCTCAAGACTGGTAATTTGAGACCACACTGTCTCAGTAAGAACCAAGCTTTTGCTTTTTGCTTTGTTGCTGAAATTCAAGCTTTCTTTTGTTGGGAGATATCCCAGAGCTCTTGGCAGTGTAATTTTAAAGAGAGCACATACAAGGTACGTACCACCCTGCTTGAAGGGGGCAGTCCAGAGTTCCTTATGGCCTATATTATTCTCTGACTATATGACCTATCAAATGTCATGCCAAATAGTATATTTTAATGTATCTTGAGCAGAATTAGAAATCTACACATAGTTTCCCTGTATTGGCTAATGTACGTCTTTGGCCTAGATTTTCTAGAGATGATCTGTACAAACTTTACTTGTTATTATTTGTAGTTTGAACATGCAAACACATTAAAGCCACGTAATACAGAAATTCCTGACATATTTTACAAGTCTACATTACTCAAATCACTTGCCTTTTGGTTTTCAGATGAACACAGGCCAGTGTCATAGTATATAATTTTCTTCGTTACTGGCCTTCATCATGTCCTGTCTCAGTCTTGTTACTTCTTTATTGATTCCCCATCTCTCCAGGTGAGACTAAGACCACAGAACTAATACTTTTTAGGAAGTGAAAATCAATTCTTAATGCTATTAAAGTCTCAAACCAAGTTGGCTTTTCTTGCTTGCACTGTTCATATGTTCATGGCTTTCTGCACTTTTCTATCTGAAAAAAAAACCCTTGATTTTTTTTATGGCACCTGATATGTTCTCTTAGAGAAATATTTTGTTTAAATGTTCTGATATTCTCTAAATTAAAAAAAACCCACACAAATACCACAAAGTGGAAAAAATATCCTTGATTGTGATTCATAGCTTCATATTTGTGAGATTATCTAAATGTGCATATGCACAGCAGATTTGCACAGAGTATATATCGGAAGACAGAAAGACAATTTTCAATCAACAAAGATATTTTTAAATTTGCAAAAGAAGTTTTGTGTTTTTTCCCTTGGGTAAACAGGGAAAACATCTCAGAGTAGATGAAGATGCTGAATATAAATATCAGAAATGCATCAAAGAAAGAAGGTTTGGGTAATGGCTTATAACAAAAACTCTCGGGACAAGGAATTATCTGTTTTCCCATAATATTTGCCACCTAAGCAAAATAAGCACCAATTTTATCACACTACAAGAAATATCCTTCATCATATTAAAGACCTATGAGCCTTTTTTATGGCACAAGTAAATGATCAAAGAATAGTTTGGACTTCCTTGAGCTTACAGTTTCTCATTAAAAATGTAAATAAATGGCTTCCCTTAAAGTAAAGAAAGAAGATCAATGCTCACATTTAGTTTCTACAGCAGCATTTGCTTATGCAGACTAATAAAATATTTTAAATGACAGTACAAATAGCTTATGTCAGTCTGTAAAGCGCATGCTGAAGACATACAGCATCTGTTACCTAATCTGATCAATGCAACTGCTTTTGAAACCAAAATTATCACAAAGAATACAAGTGCTGAGTAAGCGTACATGTGATACCACGATTACATAGGCTTTGCTGTGTTCCTCTTAGTTAATCAGTCTATTGTCATATTTCAAAAATTTCTATGCACTTTGTTTTATCCTCTATGAACAGAAAGTTCATATTCTGCCTTTCAGACTGGCATTTACCTAATTTCTGTCCTTCTCATTTCTGCCTTTCCCAGCTAGCATGATTTGTCTTCCGTTGCAGATCCTCCTCTCATCCCATGTGTCCTCTTTCATGCAGTTCCTTTCAGATGTGTGTACTTTACTTCTTCAAAGGGAGTCCATGTACCCACATCTCAGTGGCCTTCAAGTATTGTTTTCAAGGTCCATATGCCAGCATTTCTTACAATGGAGATAGTAGAGAGAAAGAAAGGAAGAGTATAGAAGGACAAGTATCATTCACCACAAGCAATTATTGTCATTTTTATCAAAGTGTTGCCTCATGTTTTTTACCTTTTGTAATAACATGATTAATGTCAAGCGAAGGAGAGAAATAAACATGAGATGGAAAAATAGCACACTTCCTGTAAATACTAATAGTAAAACTCCTGTGGAAATAACAAAATGGGTACTAGATTTCGTACTGGCCTCTATCATGAGTTCAAATTCTTGCTCATATTTCTATATTCCTGCTAAAATAATAAAGTTTTATATATAAGTATTTCATCCTAACATCTCTGTAAAGGCTGCAAAGTCCTTAGCACATTGTGGTGTTCGAGACAGATTGGCATATGCTCTGTTCATTTGCAGCCTGCAGCTGTGCTTAAGAGATTGTTCTTGAGCTTTGGTTTGGTTTAGACTTTTGTTTTTTTACTGCAGAGGCGCCAGCAGAATAAATATACGGGTTAGACTTGTTAGATGAGGAGGACAAAAGAGGCGTTGGAGGGATGCATTTTGAGAAATGGGTATTGATTTGGTAATAACCTGTTTTAATTGCAAGGTAGAAGGAAAAAGAACACAATTATTGTTCTGTGGGCAAAGAAATGCCTTTTTTATGTTTAGAAACAATTTCTCACACAGAAAAAAAAATAAAATTTTATGAGGATCTCTTCAAGGGATTCAAATGCAAATTAATCCTGATGTATTCTACATGTGTTTCTTGCCACATAACAAAAACTACCATTAGAGAAAAATAAAATGTACCTAAAAGAGCTGCTTTAGCCTTCAAAACTAGCTAATAAGGTATCACAGCAGTGGAGATTAATCAAAGATTCTTTAATTGATAGTTAACTGGACTTTATGTTGTGAAATTTATTGTATTACTAAGTCATAGTAAGCTGACTGAGAAAAAAGACCGTTGTGATTTAACAGAATACAGACTTTTTAAATGAGGCTGAAGTGACATGTAAAAAAGAATAAAATCTATCGGCTTTTGTTTCAATAGAAGGCAACCTATCTCACTTCTTTCTTTTCTCTTCTCTTGTTATCCTGAAAGTTCGCACCAGCACAGTTGCTGTGTGGATACAGAACAAGGTAATTGGTCTAAAATAAGGTGGTTCAGTGCTCCTTAAAAGCTGCTGTGCAACCAAAGACACTGCAATGCCAGCAAATATTAACATGTCTTTCAGAGCTAAACAGCAATTACAGCTCTGTGAATTAGAACTGACTGACTCGGTTTCAGCACAAGTGCTGGAAAGCCAAGCAGGGATTTCTGAAGCAATTCTTTGTATATGATGTGTTTTAGATATTACTGTTTATTTTGTGTTATGGTGTGTTTTGAGAGAGCTGCATAACTGTCTTTTTCCTTCCTCTGTTAGTTGCTCTCTGTGAAACTAGAAAGACAGAAAGCCAAATTCAAATGTGAAATATGGTGAAATTGTACATATAAATGACCTTCCCTATGACACCTGTGGGCTGTGGGCACAGCAAGGTATCCAAAGGCATTTTATGGCATATTTTTTTTCCTCTTTCCTTATTTAATTAGAAAAAAAAGCGCCTAATTTATAGTCAATGTGGACTACCACTACGGCTCTATAATTCATGCAAAATGAACTTCTGCTACAACAGTTTCTTTGAAAGCTATCTTCCAGTAATTGTTCAAATCACTTATGTGTAGGAGTAAGATAGAAATGTTAGCATAATGTTTTAATTGCTTTAATATAGGGAAAGCAGAAAAACCACAGACAATTGCATATATTTTGTGACTCTTGCTATTAATATAATTTTTACTGTAGAACAGCACACAAAAGGAGTGGAACGCATAGGCCACCTAGCAGTGATACACATCACTTTAGGATTACTTTGGAGGACATCTGTTTTCTTCCCATCTAAGTTCTGTAGCCTGTCAAAGATCTACAGTACTGTTTTAGTCTTGTAAAAAACCACTTTGTACTGAAAATTAATGTAATTTTATTTTCTTCACAGTTTATCAAATTCTTCAATTTTTCTGTGTTACACTTTTGGAGCTCAGGCATACTCATGCACATAGAGTGCAACAGCCATAGGTAAAATGTAAAAAATTCATGCCTGTATCAGCATTTCCCATGGGCCAACCAAGTGGCCCTATTACAGAATATGAATTTTATTGATCAGGAAACTGAAATCATTACTGGGTTAATAACTTAAGAGGCTCAATTTTCTTTATGAGTGTGTGCCTGAAATTGTGAAGAGCTTACACAAGCGATGAATGTAGTAACAAGCACATCCAGAAGATGTTGAAGAACCAAGACAATGGGCATGGAAGAATCTTAAGCACCAAAAAAAGGCTCTGGCTGGGATTTCTTCTACAACCTGCCCCTGAAGGTGAGAGTAACTGAGGTTCTTGTTAGAAGATCCCTTGGGGTGGATTAGAGTGAAATGACATTGAATGGTAGGTGTTTATATATATATGTGTGTGTGTGTGTGTGTGTATGTATAACAGGTTTATTTGAGAACAATTTGCTTGCAATGGAAAGGAATTATTTTGGATTTTATCCATAGAAATGAAACTATATAAAATATAGAGCTATCACTTAAGAAAATATATAAGAAAAAGAAAGAAAGAGGAATAAAGGATCAAAGTAGATAATGGAAAGGAAAGATATCATCACCCGTGGATCTAGCAACAAGACTCGATTGTTGCAATTTAGATATCCAGATATCCAAAGTAATGATCTCAGTCTTGATCTGTTGAGGGTGGGGGATGCCCACAAGACTCGAAGTCCAATGGGTTAATATACGTTGAGGTTCAGGTTCAGGTGGGAATACCCAGGTACCTTTCCTGTGGAGGGAATTTTACTCTGATGCAACACTATGGACCATGCGTAGTCTTCTGGTGGAAGGCAGGAAACTGGGAACTTTGAGGGTCTTTGATGGATTATTACCTTTCTGAGACATGGCAGCTGCATCTCATGCCAGAGTAGGTGAGTCAGTTATGCCCCATCAAAAGTGATGGATAACTGCAGGCCTACATCTGAATGTAAATGTCCTGATACTTTCCCCGGGGAAGGGCATGGGAATTTTTATGTGTTAGCCAGTAGTGTAAGGGAGGACACCAGTGTAGAAGTTACATGGAATATTCATCTGAGAAGGGAAAGATAAAACTTTTCACTCAAGGAAGTTTCTGCGGTTAGGGAAAGCTTAAGCCTGGGAGAGAATTTTTTCCCATGAATAGCTCTGTGTATATTCTCTCAGCCTCTCTCCCAGAGAAGTAACTCCCCTGCTGCAAGAAGCAACAATAATAAGACTCTCACAGACATGCCTAAGGCCTCTGCTGGAGACAAGCATACTATAAAGTAAGAGGAGAATACAGCCTTGAAGTTCTGCGCGTGCGAAAGGTGTTGATATAAAAGGTTTTTTTCCTGCTGCTTTCACTTTTTGCTTGCTGCGACTTTTTGCAGTGCATTTTAGGGTTTTTGGCTTTGGAAAAAACTTTTCCTTAATACCGTTAGCAGTGGTTTGGTTCTCTGGAGTACCTGCCTGCATGTCAATTTTCACAATTGGTATGATAAAGGGCATTATCCTGCCTCTGCAGGATTTGCTTCTTAATGGTTTTTTCCACTACTTGGCTCATAAACCCAGATTGTTGCTAAGTGTTGGTTTGTCGTGGTCATCCTCTGGTGATGGGTGTTAAAACCCCCTCCCACACCTGGGCTGTTCTTATGCAGATCAGAGGGTTCACCACCACGTGCCCAAAAGCTCTCCTCCTCCCCTGCTTTGGCTGCAGGTACAAACCTGGCCTCAGCAAAGCACCCTGCGCCTTTTGCAAATGGCCAGTTGTTTGAGTCATTAACCCTTCAGCATTTCAGTCTCTCACAACTTCTAACAGGGTTGTGCTGAAGAAGAATACGAAAAATAGGTCATCTGATTTTTGGAGGCTATGGCTCGTTAAGGGAATCAAGAATGTAGGTAGTAAATATTCACCCATTAACTTTTTGTACAAAATTGTTAAAAGCAGGCATTAACTTTCTAGAACCAGAAGCATTGTGTAGAGACAATTTGATCTGGAAAGTAGCTGTGTGCTCTCAATTACTAAGGAAAGCAGTAGAAATTTATAGCACTTTATATTTCCCAGGGTGACTGTGGAAGTATCTTTTAACTTTCTACTGGAAGAATTACACGGAAGCACAGCAACTCCCACAATAAAAACTGAGTCCACTCATACAAAATTTCCTGGCTACACTAAACCCAAATTAAAATGCAGAAATCAGGGAAACTACCTCTTAAAAACTTTGCCTTTGTCAAAATATTATTAATTCAGAGTTTTCTTTTTATATTTTCTATCCTGTTTCTCTTAAATCTCACTCCAGTTAAATGACGGTCAGAAGGAGTTTAAAAGTAAATTGCATATGTCTTCAACACCCCTGAGAAAATACTCTCAAAATTCTCATACAGACCTCATTCTCTCTTCTCCCAGTTTTGTAATCTTTTTTTCTAATCATATTGACCAGTCCAGAAACTATCGGTTATCAGTATGTGGAGGCATCCTAGAAAGCTAATATTTATTACTAAATTGTTGCTTATTTAAACTTTCAATATGCTGTTTCAGCAATTATTAGATTAAAAGTTTAATTCATGTACAAAATAGTCCAAGGAATTCCCATGTCCCTACAGTCACATTTTAGTCATCCTTTAAACTCAGGTCAAATCTTCCTGTCCCTGGCTATAAGTCCATGAAGCCTACTTTTAAAAGAAACTGGATCCTACTGATAACTGATCATCCTTATTTTTCATTTGTTCTCAATCAAAGTGTCTTTAAGAGCTGAACTGCTGCTAGCAGATAATACAATGGCTACTGACTGCTTCTTCAGTTTCTTTACTATGTTTCATATTTTTAGTTCTGAATCTTCATTTTTTCTATAAAATAGTGTTAGCGCTGTATATCCACAGATGGAATGAATTATCTTTTCAGCTCAGAGTTAGTGTAATAAACACTTGGGGCTCTAATTTTGGTAATTAAAATCTTATTTATAGTGCATAACAAAGTGAGGATTTCCATAAATAAGCTAATTTTTTTTGGCTGAGAACATATAATACTTTATGTAGAAATAAAAAAAGCCAATCTAATGCACTTTACCTGATGGGAAGGCACTTTTCTGCTTATAAAGACAAATTAAAATGCTAAAGCTGTTTCAGAAAGTATGTGGATTTCAGCTACAAAATTTTCTTTTATGAGGGTCCAGAATAAAATATAAAAATTTTGTAGAAAAAAAATTAAAGAAAACAAAAAACCAAACATCATCATCATCGTCACAATAATAATGAAATAAAATAAAATTGAATTTAGAGGGAAAGGATTTTATTTTATAATATATTTTAAGACAAAGTACCTGTGTTTTATCTAAAGAGAGTTCTATTGTTTTATTTTTAAAACAAATACGTAATAAATTTCCCTTGTTTAAATTCTTCCATTGAAGAATTTATGGGTAATTAACTGCAGAAAGCTTTTGTCTTGTTCGAGGAAAATTGTTTGCCACATGGTGACAACCTTCCCCTCCTATCCATCAATTCGAAGAAGAGTACATGGAAGAAAATTTTTGGGTGGTTTTTATTCCTAAATTTGTGTTTACTGTTGAGATTTTTTTCCTACTCTTTTTTCTTTGTTGTTGTTTTTAACTTATGGCAGCTACTCTTCTATAACTCAAGCGAAGCTTTCAAGGGAGAAATTCTAGGAGAAAGACTAATATGTGGGTTGAGGAATAAAGTCAGAGTGGTAATTGACTTGGGGAAAGCGGCTCAGATCCTAAGGTTATTGCACAGTTCATAATGAAAAAATAAACAGATTCTTAGAACTTTAATGAGGTACATTTTTAGTACTGTGATGCACTGCTTGCAAATGTAGCATGAATAGGGACATAGCAGTATTTTTATTTAAGTTTCAGCATAATGGTGTCTACAAAAGTAAAAAGCTGAAATTACATCTGCAGAATTTTCTACTTCACAAGCTGTGAATCGAGTTCATTCTGCACTGTAAAATTCCAGAGTATATTTTGACTTGAACAATGAAATGTTACTTCATTGTGCATAATGAAGAATGGGAGACGTAGTGAAGAAAATAAGGTTATTTGCTTTTCACACTGTTAATTTTGAGGAATTGCACTTTGCAAGCAGTTTCCGAAAATCCACTGAAATGGGGTCATGTCCTTCATTCTCATTTCTGGATCCCTGACCCATGATTTCCAAAGCATTAGATTCCTCCCCAGCTGTCAAATATGCAGTTAGTAAGTCTAGCATTTCCAGCTATAAAGTCTGTGATCAGTAGATTCTCTCACCGAGAGCTGAGGACAAGCTGTACAGCCATGTCATTAACCAGACACAGTGGTAAGACAGCAGTCTGCTGCTCCTGCCAGGCAGGCTCAGTACACATCTTGCCTGTGTTACTTTCCCAATGACACCTTATGTGCCTCCTTCCCAGTCATAGGATCTTTTGAATTCTCATGTTTGTTTTTGTGCCAGAGGTTTACCTTTAACCCCTCTCCCTCTCTGATCTTTTATAATCTGCTATGCAAGAGTCCCTGTGTACGTTTCCCCTCCTATGTTTTCTGACTCTATTCAGCTTTCTCTAGAACCCTCAGTCCAATTTGCACTACAGTTTCTTTTTTGTCTCTTTGCCTTTTGAATTTGGGGATCTGGATCAGCCTATTGCAAATATTTCTAGGTCTTCCTCCCTAAAGAAGCTGTGCATGTTTTCCACCTCCCCTTCCTAAGTTTTCTTGTTCTCCCAGTCCTGGAAAAAAAGCCCTATTTCCTTTCTTCTGCTTCTCACCTCCTCCTTCCTCCCTTCCAGGATCTTTCATGGCCTCTGTGAGAACTTCATTTCTCCTACTCTACTATTCTACCTACACAGGCAGAGAGTTATTTAGGGTACTAGTGTCTTAAATTTCATCAAGAGCCTGATGATCTGTTAGAAAACTGTATGATCTACAGGGAATTACAAATACCCTTGCTAGGGTGTTAAATCCTTAGCAGTCACATCCATTAATTTATCATTTCTGATTTTCTTCTACAGTAATGCAATACTATCCATCACTTATTTCTTCATTGTTTTGGTGCTCCTTCACTGATCATTAAACACCCTGCTCTGCTAAACATTGACATTAATCTATTTTTTCTGTCCTTCACCCTATTCTTTGCCCTGTTTTATCTAAGTTGATAATCTTTTGCATTGTAACAAAAATGGCACAATTAGCATGGAGAATTCAGATACAGTTGTCTAGAATAAAATATTCCTGAGTCACACTGATGTTAAACATTGTGACAATACACCACCATCCCACTTGACTTTTTTCTGCATTTGTGCTGTTGAGCACAGCTTCAATTCAGTAAAAACGCTAACTTTATGCTTAGTTGCAGAATTTTCCTTCAAAAACTTTCATAGATAATTAGTGCTTTCACTGTTTCTGGAGGTACAGAAGGTTCACATTTCTCAGCCATGGAAGATCAGCAACCTGCCTAACAGGAGTGGGTTTGATAAATAGGTGACACTGAGTGAGCTTCCTTAAATACCAGAAGTACAGCTCAACCAGTCTGGGATATCACAGCTCCCTGTTAAGGATATACACCTGATTTACCATCATCTTATGTCTTTTCTCAATTTATACAACATGAACAAAAGTTGTTTGAATTAATTATGTGATTAAATGAGAAGGATTCATTAGAGTTCTCTGTACTTTGGTTACGTATCCGAGAGATAATTGTGATTGTCACTGTTGCAATTCTGTGTGACTATACTCATGTCTGTAGTTTAGGGTCTTTTGCTTTCAGTGCTCCATCCCATAATTGAAAGCTCAACCATCACATTATTTTCTCTGTCCTCTGTCTTGATCATTCACATAAAGACCAGGCTAGATGGGGCTTTGAGCAGCCTGATCTAGTGGAAGGTGTCCCCTGCCCATGTCAAGGGATTGGAATTAGATGGTCTTTAAAATCCCTCTAATCCAGGCCATTCTATGATTCTGTAATACAGCATAATAAAAGGCCCGCCACATAGGTGGAAATATTTTGATTACATAATATTAAAGCCAAAGCATAGTAAAATCTAATTTAAAAAAAACTTTCAAATTTATTCTACTTCTTTGTTTTCACCACAGTTCTTTTGTAATTAAAATTGTGTTATGTTTGATACTTTATTGCTTTATGGTTCTATTTTTCTCCAAGTATTGCCGCAAACTTCTACAGGCAATAGGAGAATGGGGAAAAAAAGATCCTCCTAAAGCACTTTAAAAACTCCACAACAAACCATCTTGGCTGTTAAACCACCATTACCCAATGTTCTGTCATTAAGAAATAGTATAAATCCCTGTTTCTTTCCATCAGAACAGGAGCTGTGTCTGATGGAAAAGCAAGGTGTGGGTGTTTTGGTGGGCTGTGTTTGTGGGAGTTACTTATCCAGTAATTTTCTGATTTTTAGAACATTATTTTAAGGTTGAAAAGTTCACCCAACATATGCTTAACAACTTGAAATACAGGCATCGCATTTTCTCAAACTTTCTTACTTTTACTACTACAGAAGCTTTAAAAATATATGAGCTTCAAATAACCTTTTGATGAATTTACTTTCTGCCCCACAAGTTCTCTCACATTTTAAATGTTCCCATCTGTCACACACGCATTTTTCTGAAGATTAACTTCCTTTTCTTTCCATCTTTCATATGCTTTCTCTGTCTTAAATAGGAAAATATTGAATTTTCTCTTGAAAATCTTGCTTTAGCTATTCCTGCTGTTCTATTGCTGAATTATAGATAGTTTATGGCTTTTTTTCAGCATCACCACAGACTTTAATCTTGTTTCATCTCACAAGCTAAATGGCATAGAGATTTATTATTTTACTTACTAAGTCCTCAAAATGTTCTCACTTGGTCATATGCAGTATTTGGGTGGTAGATCTCAAAAGGCAGTGCGCATACAGCATTCAGTGACAGCAGATATCACATTCAAAATTGATTCAGCATTTGTGAAAAATTAACATATTTCATTTATATAGGTAATCCAGAAATATAGTTTACAATGAATAAATTTTTATGTTTTTTTGTTACCTATCCAGTTTCTGTATTGTTACCATTTTTAGATGAAAAACATTATTGAGATGTTGGGTATCTTGGCTATTAAAAATCTCCCAGAACTTTAGAGGAACAGGATTATTTATCTGACTTAATGGACATACCATTTTGTCTGTTTGAATAGAATTTCTAATATTGCTTATGGCTCCTTCATTTTCATGTTACTATTAACTGTTGCATATCCTATAGCTATGCTTTGAATGTTGTCGTCTTTGAACAACAGATCACCATTTTAAAACAAATAAAGTAATTAAAGACAAAAGGGCTTTTTCCTAAACTACATGGATTGAAAATGACAAGGGTTTACACTGTATGTTCTTCCTTCTTAAACATGACCTTTGCCTTATACTTTAGTTACTATAAGATATCATCTCATAAATTTATATATTTTATTCAACAACATCATTCACTAAAAGTTTCTTATTTAAGGGAAAAATCCAGTAGTCTTCTGGCAGATGAGTGTCCTTTTCAAAATGTTGTTAGGCAGTTTAGCTATCAAAATCCCTTTGAAAATCTAGTATACATCCTCATGAGGAATAACATTGGACAGTTTATTTTTAAATTATGCCACAGTAAGCCATGTGATTCAATAGTTTGTATATTTAAAACATTATGTGTTGATAACATTTGCCTAAGGCTGTAAGATTTTGCATATGTTAACAAGTCTCAGTTGTGAATCCCCGTCTAATAATAATAGTCTTTGACACTTGTCGAGTCTTGTTCTACAATGTTTGCTATGTATACTAACCTTACAGTGGAATTTGCATGATTCTTTACTATTTTTCTGCATCTTTGTTAGGTTAGGTAGCCTTTGCAGATACATCATATTGGCCACAATGGTGACTTGAAATTCTTTGCTCTTGTTTATAAAATGTTTATGACAACAATACTTTTACTGGGATACAGAAAAACTATTTATGCAAAGATAACAATTACAGTTTGATCTGTGTACAAATATTATTTATCTCCATTTTACCTGAGAACATTTTACCTGCATTTGATTTCAAGTCTCATATTGTTTTGAACAAAAGACTGACACACTGATGTCTAGGACTTTGGCCATCCTTTGTATAAAGTTCTGAGACAATGCAAAATACAAATTCAGACCTAGACCTATGGTCTCTGTCACACAAATATCATAAATTGCCCTGGTTGACTGTTTCAGGTAGCAGTAATCTCATGAATACAGATGGAAACAACATGCTTTTTGGGCTGATCACTGTGTCAGGTTTGATAGTTTTTGTACTAATGTTGTGAAGAAACCTCAGGCTCTTATTATGATCCTTCTGTCTCTTGTGAAGCCACAGGCTTTTAGTGATGAGACTAGACACAGTCGTTTTGAGAGCTTTGACATAATTTTGGGAGCCCTGTGACATTTATTTTAAGAAGTATTTTAAAAAGATTATATTTGAGCTGCATTTCTAAGTCATCTGAATCATATTAGAGTTTATGTATTTTGTTATGTTTTCACTTTCATAAGATAATGACATCCTTTCTTTTTTTTTTTTCCAAATATTACATTTAGAGAAGCTATTAGACTCATAGTCATTTCTACTGATTTTTTAAAGTAGCTCACTTAACAAAAATTATGTAATTCTGATTCCACATGTAGTGGGGAAAAGATATTTCTGACAGCATGGAGCTGAGCTTGTAGATCCGTATTGGGAATTGCAAATTGAGATCATTAGGGGAAACCAGGGAATATTTCTGTGTATTTTTTGTGAAAGCTGCTTATTCATCGATCAAGGTAATTTAACCAAAGAAGATTTTATTTTTAAGAATCATATTAAATCATATTACTGCTCTAGCTTCACAGGATAAAGTTCACCCTGTTAGGTATGTTTCTCTGTGGCACAGAATATTTACCTTTCCTGATCAAACAATAGAAACAGGTTGTCTGGGACCAAGCTGGACTCGCTGATGATATGGCTTCCCACTAAATTTTCAAAACAAACAGGAGGCATTCTGTGAGCTTGGATCTATACTTTGGAAATAACTTTGAGCTTAACACTAGTATGATAATTTTACAAGCAAATTTTCTACTGCTCACTGAAGAGCTTTTTGTCAATAAAGCAAAAATAGGTTTTGACAGAGCATCTAAAAAATGAGAGAGTTTTTTTCCTTATTGAATACTTATCATTGATGCTGTAGGGCTGAGAGAAGTCTTAGAAATTATAGTTAACTTGACAGCCATTATGGACAGAACAGAATGAAGCGATATTTTGAAAAGTTTTAAAAGTTTTGTTCTTTGGAGGTTTTTTTAAATAGATATCTTATACTATTTTTCATTGTCAGTTGCCTTCACTAGCAGTTAGATAGTGAGCCAGATTAATTAAATTGTCTCTCCTTGACTTAGCTTGTTTTGAGTAAGATCTTTATATTAAATACATTTTATGCCAATCTAGTGTAATATCTTGAGTGTCGAGATTTGTCTTAGAATGGTTATCCAGAAGGAAAAGTGATCTATATTTCTAGCTTACAGTATCTCATGCCTGAAGCACAGAGAGCAGCAGGCCAATGCAAGAAATTGGGTGTGGGAACAAGTTGAGCCAGCAGCACTTGAATTCAGTTAATTAGGATCAAGAAGGAGTGTTTTGGCCTTGACTGGTGTTTTTGATGAAGAGAGTGCTGTGTTCTCAAAGCAGGACACTGCTTAATGGTCTGCGTGGTCTGCATGTTTCTTCTGTGGCAGAAAACAGTTAAACAAGATGCAAGTGTGAGTGTGTGGGATCAAAGCACTGCTTTAGGATGATCCTGGGAATTGTGGTTAACTAAAAGACAAACACCAGGTATTGTTTACAAAGGAACCCTAATAAAATCGCAGACAAATCCCCAAATCTAACTCTGTGTGGTGACAGCCTCATTTCTTTCAGTGCCCATATTTGCCATAATTATGTTCTGAAGTTTTCTTTTGAAACAAAACATCCCAGTTGTGAAATACAGTTCAGTTCTTCTTTGGTGGTCATTAGCAGGTGCTGTCTTTTTTAAAAGACACAGAAAAAAAAGCATATCCACTGTGTGGTTAAAGTATTTGATTCTGCAGAGCATGGGGATAAGTTGAGTGCTTGCACTGTATGTTGAGAGAAATTCACATTTTTAGTGATTGCAATTAAGCTTGAAAGACAACAGAAAGTTGAGAAATGGCAGCATTTGGTCTTCTTGGTATTTACAGTTTTATTGTCTTAAGACCAGAAATTCAAAACAAGATGTTGTTATTACTTGAGTAATTTCCTAGAGTTATGTTCCTCTTATTTTCTCTGGTTATGTTCCTATGGCTCTTGCTCCCACAGCTGCAGGATTATGTTAGTTTCTTGTAGAAGGCAGAAAGGGGAATACACAGGATTATGAATTCTTTGGTACCTTACATACAAAACCATCTCATTTGTTTTGTCATCTTTATCTGTCATTAAATTACTTTACAGCAGGAATATAAATGTCCAACATCAGACCTACAGTAACACATTTTGGTTCCAGGATAATCTCATTTCTCCTGCTGAGTCATTAAAGCTGTTTCTGTGCCTTATTCTTCGGACCGTGCTGATCTGCAGCCTCTCTCTCTTGGCAACAAGGACTGGGAACACGAACGTCTTTCTGCCTCCAGCTGGTGTTCACCACAGGCTGATGTTAGTATGGTCATCCTTTCTCTGCTCTAGCTTATAGCTCTCTGTATTGTAATTGCTTTTGGGAAGACAACTTTTGGATGTAGCTGTGAGGAGGAAGTAACACTAGCTTGCAGTCATTGCCCTCAGGAAGGTAAATAATAAATTTTGTACTTAATTATAACAAGAATATGCTTGAATACCTCTCGTTATTTAACTAGAAAATATTGAAAAAAGGGCCCTGATTGGGTAAAATCTCATCTACTATTAGTATCTGGGAGTAAAATATTGATGAAATAAGTGGTAAAAATGTCCTGACAACCTTGAAGAGTGCATAGTAGAGAAGGGAACGTAGGTAGGGGCTAAGAGATAGCTAAAGAAATATTTATAATATGAACATAAAACATTTAAGGTTTTTTTCTGACTTTTTTACCCACTGTGCCTGTTAAATTATAGCATGACATGTTTGGATTTGTTTAGCTCTCCATACTTTAATATTTAGAAGACACACAGTGTTAATGCAATAAAAGATTAATTTAAGAAGGTAATTTTAATATTAAAACAAGACATGAGATACTATTGCTTTTATTATGTTTGTCATTATTTACTTCTGAGATTGAATTTAAAGACTCAAGTTAGTAACAAATCAAACCAAAATTGAATTAAAAATTTTAGAAATAAAATACAATGCATTCTATTAATAATGTAGAATTCAGCTCTTACTGTGAAGTTGCTTTTGATATTTTTGGAATGTTAGAGAGAACTAATGATATGAGTTTCATTTATTCCATGGAAAAATAGGTTTTGATTTTCAAGCATATTGGACTAATTTCCATATGAGATAAACAACAATATTCTGGTAAACTTTCAGTAAACAACCTACCTGCCACCTGAGAAATGGACTGGGTTTTTTTGCATAAGCAATATTTAGAAGTTTCTTACCTATGGAGTAGACACTGACTTAATAAATATCAGGTTACATTATTAAGACTAATTGATTATGAATAATAAGTGATATCTAGCCCCATATCTCCAGTTTTCAAGGTAACAGATTGTGGGAAATGTCTCACAGTAAAATAAAAGAGGTGATAAATAAAACATTATGATCTTTAGGCAAACTGTGTAACACACAGATTAACTGCAGACAGAGTCTCTGTTTTCCTCATTGGAGAGATGTTCTAGCCCTCTGACAACTTCATGGCCCTCTTCTGGATGTCTTTCCTGTCCTGGGCACCCCAGAGCTGGATGCAGAACTCCATGTGGGGTGAGAATAGGGTAGAGAAACACCTACCTTGACCTGCTGGCTGCACTTACTTTTATGCAGCTCAGGGTATGACTTTCCAGGCTGTAAGTGCACTCTGTTGGCTCATTCACCAGTGTCCCCAAGTCTTTCTCTGCAGGGCTCCTCTCAATCCATTTCTCCCAAAGTCTGTACTGATTCTGTGCTATGGTCTGATCCAGCTTCAGGATGTTCCATTTAGACTTGTTGAATTCCATGAGGTTCACACAGACACACTTGTCAAGCTGGGTCCCTCTGTATGACATGCCTTCTATCAAGTGAATGAACTGCAACCTCTCAGCCTGGTGTCATCTGCAAACTTGCCGAGAGAGCACTCAATACCGCTCTGTTGTTGATGAAAGTATTAACTACTGGTTCCAATACGGACCACTGAGGGACACCAGTCACTGCTGGTTTCCACCTGGGCATTGAGCTGTTGACTCGCTCTCTGGAAGAAGCCATCCAAACAATTCTTCATCCATCTGAGTTCATCTATCAAACCACTACATCTCCAATTTAGTAGCAAGAATGTTGTGGAGCACCATAATAAAGGTCCTACAGAAGTCCAGGTAGATGGCATCAGTAGCTCTTCCCTTGTCCACTGATGTAGTCACTCCATCACAGAAGGTCAGTAGATTAATCAGGCATGATTTGCCCTTGGTAAAGCCATATTGGCTGTCTCTGTCTCCCATTCTTCCATGTGTTTTCATGTTTGTTGTGGAGGACCTGATCCATGATCCTACTGGGCAGGGGCTAGTTAGTAGTTCAAAGGGTCCTTCTTATTACCTCATTTAAATATAAGCATGATGTATCCATTTCTCCAGTCACTGGGGACTTTGCTCAACTACCATGATTTTTAAAATATGATGGAAAGTGGCTGAATGACTACATCAGTTAATTCCCTCAGAATCACTTTCATAGTATGAATGTAGGGCAGGCTAGATAGATCTCAGGGACCTTGAGATGCACTTTGTCAGGTGTCATCGATTTATGTATATTCAGGTTCCTCAGACATTCTAGAACCTAATTTTCTATTATGATGGGTGGGACTAAATTCCCCAGTCCTTGCCTTGAGTCTTTGGGGCTTGAGAGATTAAGAGTGGTTTTCATTGAAAACTGAGGCAAAGAGAAAAAAGTTGAGTTCCTCAGTCTTCTTCATGTTTATTGTCACTAGTTCTTCTGTCCTATTTATGGGGGGTTGTATTTTCTTTAATCTTACTTTTTAATCAATGTACTTGTAGAAACCCTTCTTAATATTCTTCAAACTCCCTGCCAAATTCATCTCCAGTTGTGTCCTACCTTTTCTGATCCCATCTGTACACATCTGGACAACATCTCTTGAATGTCCCTGTTTCCATTACCTACGCATTTCCTTCTATTCTTGATTTCAGTATGTGGTCCTTTACTTGGACATCCTTGTTTCCTACTGTCCTTGTCTGATTTTTTGACACATGGGAATTGAGAACTTTACACTCCAGGAAAAATGTCTTTAAAGAGTTGCCATCTCTGTTCAGTTCCAGTATCCCTGAAGGCAGTTTTCCAGAGGAGCCTATCCACTAATCCCTTAAAACCCCTGAAAGTTAAATCTCTTAAAATTTGGGGTGTTGGCTTTACTCTTCACCTGGTCCATATCTCAGTGAATTCCACCAGGGCATGGTCGCTGCAGGCCAGGTTGCTACCAATCTTGACCTCTATATCCTTTGTTTGTATTGGTGAGGAACAGGTCTGATAACTCATCTACTGTGTTTGGACTGTCAATCACCTGGATTAAGAAACTACCTTCAATGCAATCCAAGAGCCTTCTGTATTGCTTACAGTTTGCTGTGTTGCTTTTTCAGCTGATGTCAGAGTGATTAAATCCCTGAGCAGGATTAAGGCCTACAAATGTGATGCTTTCCATAACTGAAGCTTGATCAGACAGTGTGCAATAAACAAATTACAAGGTTTTCTTTGTCAGCTTGGCCTCTACTTTTCACCCATACCTCTCAACCCGTTAATCACCTCGGTACTCAAGTTTTATCTATTAGGTGATATTACTGTCCTGAATACCACCCAAACCTCACTTACACATCCTCACAATAAATTGCATGTAATGTGTCTAAGCCTGTAGATACCAGTTTAAAGTATTTTGCATCCGTAGTAAACAAAATTTCAACATTAAACAACTATTCATATCTGTTCTGAATAAACCAGGAATCAAAAAATCCCAGCTCTCAAAAACTTTTTCAACACCAGAGAATCCCGAAAATGTAACAAATCAAAATATGCTATTTCATAATAAAAAACCAAACTACCTTCAGTTCATATAAAATTAAAGGTTTGTCTATATAGTTTAGAAATGCATTTTGATGCTTTAACTAATTTTACACAAGATTTCTTCCTGAATTCTATGTTGCTTAGTAACACACAGATACTCTCCATTCATGTTTGTCAGTTTTGGTAGCCTCTTGGAGATGTGATGAGGATAACTCACCGAAAAAATATTAGTTCCCTGAAGACCTTCAGCTGAAGACGTCATTATTTTTCCTCTGCTTTTTCATGTCATCATGAACAAGCATGTAGAATCAAAAATGCTTTTGTAGCACAGTCATAGGTATAAATCTTAAATCAGGTATTGGTGAGGTGATTTATAGGAAATCACATTAACTGAACTTCTGCATTAATAAAAGTTTCTACATATTTGCTGTAACATTAGACTTCCAAAATTATCATTATTATATACTATCATGGCCAAAGAAAATGGAAGCGCTTTTTGTCAGATATATGTTTTGTGATGGAATTATTAATGCAGCTTGTTGAAAAGTCTATACTGTCCCACAGAACACAAAATAAACAGCTTCTGGATTAGCTTGGATATATCTCAGAGGGAAAAACTCTGGAGTCTGTGTGAAGTTAGAGTTCACAGACTCTGTAGGGTTGTTTGTCCTAACTGGCGAAAAAATTGTAAGGGTGAAGTTTCAAAGTCACACCAGCAAACAATCCTTTATTAAAATAATCATTCTTTGTATTCTGCTTACAGCAGTGTTTTTAGATTTCGCTGTAAGATCTGTACAGACCATAATGCTGAGTATTGCCCATCAGCCAGAGCTACCTTCAAGGCAAAATAACAGCAGCATTTTCACCGATGTAGCATTAGCTGGGCAGTTCCCAGAATTTATGACTGCTTCTACATACTCTGGGTGGAGTGAGCTATAGGAGGGAAAGAAGGAAGGAATCTCCATTTAGAGCCCCTATAATCCCTGTGTCTTCCTCATGTCCTATATCTGCACTAACACTTCCCTATCATCCCCCCTCCTACCCCGACTTGTCTGTCTCAAAGTCAGTAGGACCCCAGTAAAGGAAATGGGCTCTCCTCAATGGAGTTCAACTGTAGAAGGCTGTTTCTCTCTCCTGTGATGTGTAAGCGTGGTAAAATAGGGATCTCAGACTGTCCTACATTCAAACTGTGAAAGAATTTTGACAGTCTTCTCATCGATTCAGTTTTAAGAAGAGAAATTCAATTTTTGCTAGCCCATAGACTGCCTAGTTAAGATGAATGAGAACTTACAAGAAACTTGCTGAAGAGCACGATATGCAGGTAGTTCACATCTGTGCAGCACACATAATGGACAACAGTAATGCAAAAGGCCATCTAACAATTCAGTATTCTTTAATTAAAAATATGGACAGTTGTAGAAGTGTACAGCCTGATGCTTGCTCGGTCAGTGCTGAAATTTTCAATGCAAATAGCTTTTACGTCAAAGAAAACACAAAGAAAATGGAAAAGGACATGGAGGTGATTTTCGTTTTGAACACAGGTTTAGACAGATGACTAAAGGTATATGGAAACAGTCTTCCAGATCTCATTTCACTGCCTGATCTATGAGATTATACTTCCTTTTAATCTGGCTATCAGATTTCTTTTTATACTATTAACCTTAACATGACCTCTACAGTTCTATCACATACATACTGAAATTTATTTTAATCATTACAACATAGTATGGTACAGAGGAGAACATTTTGATGAACTGTGGATAATTCTTCTTTGCTCCCACAAAAGAATGTGATGGTCTGCTTCATTTAATACACTCTGCTTTTCCATAACAGTCTTTTTAAGGAATGTAATTAAGATTAGTGACTAGCTTCTCCCAAGGAAGAAAAAGTAAACTGCACATAAGTTTACAGAAAGATGCAACAAAAAAGGATTTTATTGCCTGGTCTTTTTCTAATTGCAACATTTTATGGGGTTTTATGTCTTAATATATTGTGTGTTTTCTGTTTCTTCAACATTAGCTGTTTTAGCATCCTGCCACAGCAATGGCTCTTATGGAAACTGGTAGCATAAGTACTAAAATAAGTACTGCTTTTTTGCTCTGAAACAAAGCTAAAGATATAAGGAAAATAAAAAAATCCCTTGGGCCCAAGCTAAAGCTTTTCTTTCTCACATGTAGCTCAAATCTAGAGATTTCACTAGGTATGTAAACAACAACAGTCTTATGAGTAAGAAGCTTTTTAAAAAGTTCAATTCCAGGTGAGTCATAGCTCTGAATCATATAAAATTATAGTATCAAATAGCTTTCCTCCTACAACATACACTGGAAATAATAATTAAAAAAAGGACTAAAGAAGAAAATCAATCTTTTCATTTCACTGCATTTGCATATGAGGAAAACATTAATATCCTATTATAGTCTTCCTCTCTGTGAGCCTGCATAAAACCCATAAATTAGATTACTGCTTTTAATCTATGTTCTCAGAAGGCCCAAGGAAAATAGATAAAGGAGGAATCCTTAAAGAAAATTCAGTTTCTGTCCTCAGTGTTTAAGGGAAATGCTCCCCAAACAGCTGTTAGCTAGGGGGAAGCCCAAAGCTCAAATGGAAAACCAAAGATAAAACTTAAGGAGCTGATTAACTGACATATGATAGTCACAGGGATGTTGGGACATGTAAATATCCCTGATGTGCTTAAAGAAACCCACACAGGCCACATGAAAAGAGCTCTCAATTCTGACAGAAAATATGAAAATCAGATACACTGGGTTCAGTTCTGCCTCCATTACTTAGTGCATGAGTATTAACATACTATGTTCATCCTGCATCACACATGCTGTCTTTTAAAATTATTTAAAAATCCCTAAGTAATATATGCATCCAATTTTTGCATTTTTTTTTAAAATAAGTACACTGCCTTGGTCCCAAAAAAAACCAAACCAACCCCCCCAAAAACCCAAAAAAACCACAAAACCAAAGATAACAAAAACACAATGGTTCTATATAAATGGGGAGATAAGGAAAAAAAATTTAAGGCATAAATTGTCTTGTCCTATTCTCTGCAAACGTCCTGATATTGATATTGTTCAATAGATTTTTGTTTTCCTAAAAACAAAATAGCTTTTAGGACAAGATAAATATAGTTCATTCTCTGAGCAGGTATATGTAATATGAATAAAAAGAGTTGAAGGCCTTGGGAATTTGACTAAAGGTTATCAACATTTTTTAATTGACCTGGTTGGTATTATTAACCTTCTAAAACAAGACCAGTTTTCTCTTGGATGTAAACTCTCCAGTTAGAGAACCACCATTTCCTATTTGTAAGCTAGCATTCTCATTATGGAATAGTTATTTTCATCAGAGAGTATGATTTGGACACCATTTTTGGATACTTGAAGTGATATTAACATGGGTTGTTCTCAGTATTTTAATTAGTGTTGCTCTAAATAAGAGCTAATATAACAGCACAGTATAATAATTTAAAGGCGTTGTTAGAAGAGCATGTGTACTACTCCCTGTTGATATTTCTGATCCATGATTTCCTTCTCCTTGAACTGGTGGCAGTGGGATGAGCTAGCTGAAAGAACAGAGAACATTTGTTTTCCATAGCCTTGGTCACCTGCTTAAAGGGACTCTGAAAGTTTGGCTTGGGCTGACAGTTTAACATTACATATGAACTACTGTAACCTACATACAAGCTGCTGCTGAGAGCAGGATCTGCCTACTCTCTGGCATCCATTGGATGCAGATGCAATGGACTGGCATCCATTATGCTAATCTTATCAAATTCTGATTTTTGCCCAGAACTCTCTATGCACATCAGCTGAGGTTTGAGTGGAAACTTTTGGAGAAAACTGATCAAATATTAATGAGATTAACATATTTAACTGAACTCAATGAGAATATGTAAAAACAGCTAAAGTCAGAGGCACATTTTGTTACATGGTAATCAGGACAAACTGTCTCCAAAATTATCTGAATCTTGTCAGGTCTTCAAATACATTGATTTAAATCCACTAGGAGATGGAGGAAAAATTGTCTTTAGTGCTTAAAATTCCTCATTTATGCAGGTAGATAGAAAAAAATAATTGACATCTTACTTTTACTTGACTACCTCACAGAACAAGGAATGAGAGATTTCAGTAATTAAAAATAAGGGGAAAAGACTGTTGAAATTATAGAAAATATTTACTTCCTCACCCAGACCATCTGCAAGTGAGGGTTAGGCTGAAAGAGTTACTCATTTATGTCCACCTTCCTGTGATGTCAAAATCAGTCATTGCAATCTGACAGGTATCTGATTAAAAAAAGCAGAGTGGAGCAAGTCTACTTGATAAATGGTTTGAAATTTGGCTCTGTGACTATGTCTATTTGCTAGTTCTGTAGCAATATACGGTTTGCAGGAATCATAAGTACCTTATAAAATTGTACATGATTTTTCAAACCACATAAAATAATAGAATGAATAAGAACTGCAACACATAAAAATAAAATAAATCTGCTCCAAAGATACCCACAAGGGACCCAGAGGACTCACAGACATTTAGGGTTGTGAGCTTTGAGGTATCTCATATCTTACACCTTGAGTTAAGGTAGGGTAGGGAAGGGATTGGTTTCATGAGAAGAATCTCTGATCACTTAATGATATAAGGCAGGGAGCTTTGTATTCAAGCAGTGATAAGTATCCCTTGACATCATGTCTTGGTCCAACAGAGATATCGCAGAATAAATTCATATAAGAAGAACCAGCTTACTCCTATAGCAGAAATAAGTAAGTAGAAAAATCTTACAGAAATTAATTAAAAATTAATTAGTAGACAAATGTGTCCATCAAGAGACATCCCAATAAGTAGGCCCTAAGTACTATAAGATAAGCACCAAGTCAGGGATTGCTCTATTTGCTCATCATGCAGGTACAGGGAGAGATCACTGCCAAGAGAGCTGACAAGAGTAGAATGGTCTGTCACTGTGATACTGATTTATCATCTATGCACAAGATGGTGTGCAAATCCAGTGGCATCAGAAAGTCTTGGTCTGGCCCAGCTGAAAAAAATTTCCAGGGAGTCACTCACCCCTGAATAGATTTGTATTGCACTTCATACCTGCCTGACTGGACTGTAGACCAGAAGCCTCAGTGCAGTCACAGGATGCTCTGTGTTCTTCAGGACTTGTGAGACCCCAACTCCCTGAGCACGGGATCCCAGCCTGTGAGAACTCTCTGGCAACTGTCTCTGAGGTGGTGTATGGACAAATCTACAAAGAAGAGGCAAGCTCTGGATGTGACCACTCAGAGTATTGCAATAATCATGGGCAATAATAATGGGCTATTAAAATTTATAATGGGCAGACATGGGGACAGAAGTAACCAGGCTAGTCCTGTCTGAGAAAGAAGAGAACTAGGTCATCCCATGGGCATGGAAGCATAGCCCTCTACCTAACAGTGAGTGGTTAGGTGTGTCTAACATCAGGTGGATATATACACCATAGCAAGAGGGAAGCTTAAACAGTTTCAGCAACAACAAAAAATTTTATAAAATAATTTTAATTTTTTTTTTTCATTTCTTTGCAATAACATTGCAGATGTTACAAAGAAAAATCTGTTTGAATAGTATTCAGAGTAACTTAGCAACACTTTACTTCTTTGTCTTTCCTCTATTTTTTCTATATAATATCTCATTAAAGAAATACTTTTATTTAAACTTTCTGGTATGAGTTCAGTTACAATCCCTAACTCAGGCTATCTGTCATTTAGCCCATCTGCTGTTATCGATGAAACTGACCCCAGTAGCAACATCTGAAGACTTCTAAATTTTGGGGCATATCGCATCTGAATCTGATTTGTACAGCTCAAAGCAATCAGTACCAGTAGCTCATCTGGGTTATTTATTGCCCAAATACCTTGTATTTCTACATATATATATAAGTTCATGAATACTTCCTTTGAAAACAATCTTATTATCCACCTCATTCCCTTAATGCACTCTTTTTCCTATTTATCATCAATTTGCCCTTGGAGACATCTATGTCCCCAAGAACCAAGGGCTCTTCAAAGTACTTTAATATGAATGTATAGTACTATGAAATTTTAAAATTAGTTTCAACCTTAACTCTGAAATTACTTGGTTTTCTCAAGATCCATAAAAAAATCCAAAGACAGATTTTATGATTGAATATTATAATTATATCAGAAATCCTTGACTTTATTTGGCATGACTCTTTTCAAATTGTCCTATATTAAAAGCACATTTCAACAGCAGATTGATGTCAAAGGCATTTTAAATCTTTAGGTTATCTACCTCAGGTAGAAATTAAAACACATTCTTATGTGCCTACCAAATAGAATGCAGTGCTTCAGGCATTTCAGCTTGTCAGAAAGTAATACAAACAATATCTGTTTCGTAAGTGCCTTCTTTAATGGAGTGCCAAACAACGTGTGTAAATGTTAACATAAAGGAATATAAAGCATATAGAGAATTATAAAAAAAAAATATACATGCAAGTTCATAATAGTTATTTCTAGAAAGGATTTGGTTTCAGAACTGGGAAATTGTGCATAAACCCAAATATTTTTTCTACTCTTTTGTGTTTAGTTTTGTTTCGTCTTAGACCCACTAAATTTTTCTGTCCTATTTTTCAGATGGTTATTCTTCTTATATAATCACATTGCAATGTTATCATTTTGGGGGGTGTCAGTGCTTTATGTCTTTTATTGGCTGGAAAAATTATCCGCTTGTCCCCTCCAGCCAACTATGGTAATTTCCAGTGAATGCAGTAATGAGGGCAGAACTGATTAAATGTAGGCTTCTCTCTTGCTAACCTCAGCCAACAAACTGCCTGTCAGCATCTAGGGAGTTTTTCTAGTTTTTTTTTTCCAAAAGTAAAGGAGCACATTCTCATCAAACCTTTACATTTGTGCCAGGAATAGATACATTAATAGACCAGTTAGGTGTAGCTTTGCTAAATTGCACGGTCAAGTTTGGACATAGGATTGTGCCATTGGTATCAGGACTGTCATTACTCAAAGTATGCTTCTTTGGTCAACTTATCCTGTTCTGGAGGCCAGCTGCTCTTTATAAAAAGATGCTGCAATGCATAGTCTCAGGTTTTTCAACAGGAACCCTTTAGCACTAGAAGAACTTTATGTCATAATGATATAGAAATAGTAGAATTAATATGTTATACTGTGAGGAGAAATAACAGAAAAGATAGGAAATATTAGCAGTTAAGAAGACACCCCTCTCCCCTCCTACCAAGAACACCCTATAGTGGGTTTCTGTGGCTGGGTTTGGTAGCTGGTAGGGGGCTACAGGGGTGACTTCTGTTGGAAGCTGCTGGAAGCTTCTCCTGTCCCGTGGAGCCGATGTCAGATGACCCCAGGACAGACTTCCTGCTGCTGGCCAAGGCCAAGCCAATTAGGAGTAATAGTAACACCTCTGTGATAACATATTTAGGAACAGAAAGTTGTGGTGCAGAAAGAATTCCAGCCAGGGAAGAGCGGAGTGAGAACATGGGAACAACAATGCAGGCACCAAGGCCAGTGCAGAAGGAGGGGCAGGAGATGCTCCAGGTACCAGAGCTGAGGTTCCCCTGCAGCCCCTGGTACAGCCCATGGTGGGGCAGCTGTGCCCCTGCTGCCCATGGAGGATCCCTGGTGTGCAGAAACCCCCCTGCAGCCCATGGAGCAGCCCATGCTGAAACAGGTGGAATGCATGAAAGAGGCTGTGATGCTGTGGGAGGCCCAAGATGGATCGGGGTCCTGCCAGACCTACCTGTGACTCCTGTGGGGGACCCACGCCAGTATAGCTCATTTGTGACGGACTGTACCCCGTGGAGAAGTGACCCAGGGGACAGCAGTTTGGGAAGAACTGTTGCCCATGGGATGGACTCACACTGGAGAGGTCCCTGAAGGTCTGTCTCCCCTGGGAGGGACCCCATGGGAGCAGGGGAAGGACTCCTCTCCCTGAGCATCAGCAGAAACAGCAAATAACTGTAACCGCCATTCCCGGTCTCGCTGCAGCGCTGGGGGGAGTAAGTAGAGTTTGAAGGAAGGAGGGGTGGGGAGAAGGTGGTTATGATTATTTTACTTCTCACTCTTTTGCTCTGATCCTATTGGAAATAAATTTAATTAATATCCCCACTTTGAGTCTGTTTTGCCTCTGAAGGTAATCAGTAAGTGACCACTTCCAGCTGTTATCTCCATGAATTCTTTTTTGCTTTTTTTTTTCTCCCCTCTGTCCAGTTGCAGAGGGGACTGAGAGAGAGGCTTTTAGTGGGTACCTGACATTCAGCCAGGGTCAACCCACTGCATTAGCTTATGCAAACACTGCATTTCCTCTGTGCCACTAGCATAAATACATCTCTCTTTTCTATTTTTTAGGATTATTGTTCCAGGAAAGGTCTGGAAAAGCTAGACTAGAAATAAGACCAGCAGTGTTAAAATAGAATGAACAAACAGGATTATTCCACTGGTTAAAAAAAATAGAGTACCTCTAAAGATATTGCAGTGTCCATGGACCTACCTGGCTAATACGTGGTTATACCCATGGAGTGTCAGTATTGCAGCAAATAAAACCAGCCTAATTCCTCTGCATAATTCTTGATCTCAGTCTTCAAATTTAAGTGAATAAAATTTGATTAAAAGAAATATTCCTGGATAGAACAGTTTCATGATAATTAAGGAACAGTCATGGCAGAACTTTCCCAGAAATATTTGCATGAATGTTTGAATAGCCCTTTGTACTTTTTCCAAGACAGAGAAACTATCAAAGGATTGCTGTGAACGTGAATTTATGCATAACTTTTGCACGCAATTATGCACTTCCATGACATGAATGTCAAACAAGGATGTCAAAATATTGAGTAGCAATGAATTTTCCAAAAGCCCAAGACCCAAAATCTTTCACATAAGCTCGGGTTCTTACTTGTTACAAACATGCCCAGTAACTCTATATGGGTGTAGCAGGTATAAAGACATAGAATCATGGAACACCATCTGTTTACTGGGAGAGCTTCATAAGCATTCTCAAAATTCTTGGACGCTTATAAAAGTTGAACTACCTTCATCATAAACTTCTTTGCTCCCAGACTATACAGAAAATATCTAAGAGAATGATAGTTACCATGGACAGCATCAACGTTTTACAGCAAAGCATGCCTAAAATTTCACTGTAACAGCATACTCAGTGCTCTCATTGTATATTATTTAAGCTAAAATCCAAGGCTTCTTAACAGCTTAAGGACCTTTAGTTTGGATACACCCTTCTAGTGAGAACTAGAGTAGCCTTCTGCATGACTCTCCAGGGGCTTACTGTACATGGGATCCATATTCATGCAAAAAACACATCCATTTTTCTTGATAGAAGACATCCTTGAGAAGCTGCAACATGATATTTCACTTTGATCCTTGCTATGAAGTAGCACATAGCACTGATCCTTTTGACAAGTCATTCCTCATGGATGACAATATGAAAATCAGATGAAAGAGTTTATATATGGGTATGAATCTGTGGATATTGTTGCCTAAAAAATGGGAGCAAAAAAACTCACCAGGCTAATTTATTAGAGGCAAGTTACAGAGCAGATCTTTAATTAAGGCCTTCTGGCACAAAGGTTACAAAAAAGCATGCACCCATGTCCAGGGCTTCCACAATTTATAGTCTGATCCAAGAAACACCCATCCCCAGATCTGCCCCTGGAAACTGAGTTGGAGGTCCTAAGATCCCTTTCTTCCCCATCTTCCTCTTCTTCACATCATGTACTGTCTTTGGAGCTTCTCCAAGGTTCCAGGCTTGAAGGTTGCTTTGACTATGATGGTATCTTGCTGTTCAGGCCTGGAGTCCATATGCTCTTAAACAGAATGTGTTTACTGTTGTCCTGCCTTAAAAGGAGCCTAAACAGCCTAAAGAATTTAGAAAATTCGATATGGAATAGGGGAATAGGGTTTGGTAAGTGTTAACTACTGTTCTAAAGTGTGACAGACTACTCAATTATACTAAAAACCTATATTTACTCTACAGCTACTTTAAAATCCACAAAAAGGTAAAAATCCTAAAAATTCAATGCATCAATATGTATACATATATATAACTGTGTATATGTATATTTGAATGTTTGCATATCTATGTGCATCTAATTGTGCTCACATATACAAATTCTAAATAACATAGATATAAAAATAAATTACTAAAATGGCCAGTTTTTTTCCTTTTGCAAAAATTAAAGCCAATTGATACCTAAACTTTAGCAGCTTGAAGTAACAGATCTTAATCTAGACAAATCATAAATGAACTTGGCCTCCTTGTTTGAATTTTGAGGTTTCAATTTGTTTTGAAAGACAACACTTCTTGATAAGGCTACCAAAAATACCAGCAGTACCAGCATTCACATACCGCTAGTAAATCGATTGCTTGTTTAGCTTAACAAAATAAAGAGTGACAGTAAAGAGGATTTCTCCATATAAATACATCAGGTAGGCAAACTCCAGGGAAGCAAAAGAGGTATAAAATCTAATGAAGATGTTGACACATGAACAGATGGACAAATATGTACCCAGAATAATTATGAGCTGAAAATGATAAGAAAATGTATAATTTCTGGAGGAATGTGATATTCCAAAAGAATAATAAGGGGAAATAAACCTTACCAGTCATAAAAAGGAATCTGACATGGGTCTGTAGAAAAGGTTTATATTATTTGATCACATGAGATAGAACAAAACTAGAACTTTGGAACTTTGTGACACAGAATGTCCTTTCTACACCTAACTCCAGAAAGTTGGGGGTTTTTTCTATTTTCATTCTTTTTCACATATGGTTAATAATTCTCATTATAGGAACAAACAAATATATAATGTTGTAACACAGATGTTAACATTCTTATGGAAATGCTGGCTACAATTTTTTCCTGCTCCCTAGGTTATGAACTCACACTGTAAACTCAGAGGGTAAAGAAAACTTTCCAAAGGAATATACCTACAGTATTGATAAGTTCTCTGTGTGTTATTTGAAGCTTGTCTTGCCTTTAAGGTCTGACTTTGCTTGTCTCAGGCTTCAGACACAAGGTTTTTGTGATGAGTTTTGTTCTTTCCCATTATACATAAGTGTCACTCTCCAATATCAATACGTTGTTAATGTTTGTATAGTTATACTGTTAGGAATGTAGAAACATATTTTGCTTAATTACTTTCCCACAATGGGTTTGAAAATTATACTCAAATTCCACCATTTATGCTGCACTTAAGACTGCTATGGATAATGAAGCAGAGAAGAGAAAAAAAATCATCTGGAAAACAAACAAATAAACAAACCCAGGATGAAAAATGAAATAGCAGAGAGAATGGCAAAACAGTATTACTTAGAAATGAATAAGAGTGCAATATGAAATAAATTAAATGACAGCTGCAGTGTTTTAGTCTTAAATTTTGCCATCTTCATTTTCAGAAGATATGGTGAAAATCTTTCCTACTGTTTCCTTTGGAATAAAAGTAACCTTTTTTTAACCACAGGACACCTAAAATTTCAGACTTTTAAGACATGTAATTTTAAAATTGTTTAACAAACCCTTTTTTAATGTCATTTTTTAAATCCTCATACCTTGAAATATTCTCTTTGATGAGTGCAATTTATAATGTCCTGAGGTTTGAAACTATACCCTCAAACAACAGTGAAGTGAGATACAGGCATATGAAATCTGCCTGACTTAGGTTCCAGAAACAAAAGAAAAGGTCAGCTTTCTTGGTCTTGCTGTGTCTGGTCCACATTGCACTTCTCATCTTTTGTGCTATGCATAAGAAGAACAGATTGGTTGTTTTGGGCATAGTAACGCCTCCTTAGGATGATTCTGTGAGCATCTGAGCCTTCTTTCAGGACATCCCTTTGCTCTCTTTTCTGTCTTGCAATTCCTGAAGCGGAAAAAATTCTGTGAATGTTTGTAGCCAAGACATTTCTGCTGATTATTTAAATACTGCTGAAGAGAAGGACTATTATAAAGCAATATGTATGCTCATGAAGTGTGACTGGTGTGGGATCAAACTCTGAAGATTGTGTGTGGGTGTTCTGCTGGGGACATGTATTGCTCCAGGTTATACACGCACAGAAGCACATCACAGCACCTCTTGTTCTGTCTGGGTAAGGGTGACAGGCAGCCCTCAGACTTCTTGTCTGATACTTAAATTGTATATATAACAAGGAGGTCTCTTTTCATTTGAATAGCTTTGGCAAGAGTTACATTTAATGTTCGACTTACTTCAATTGACAAAAGAGCAAAAGGTAGCAGAGATCATCGGAAAGTCTAGACTTGCATATAGGAAAACTCGTAAGCTCTGTGACCCTGTGTTTACAATGTCAGAGAGAAGGAGACACATACACAGGAAGATGGTTTGATTATAATGGACATAGAGTAGATGCATAAAAAAAAAAAAGAGCCCAAATGTTACAGTTAAATTAAGCCAGGCTCATGCACAGACACACCAAAATACTTGGCATGGTATTTTAAGGCAGACAGACCATATGGCCTCCTTAGCAATGCACAATGCTTTCTGCTGTGTCCCACTTAGAGCAAAAGAAACTGTTGTAGTTTTGGGTGTGCCAGATGCCTTGTCAGTCAGCCAGTTCCACATTTAACAGTGTTCTCTGCCTAAACTTGACATAAACACAGTGGTACTGTTCACTCAGTGGCTAGCTCCTTACTCTGAGGGGAAACATCATTACAACAGAATATATGAAATGACAGGCAACCGTAGGTCATTCTTGGTGGACTAGGTTCCTTTGAAGAAAAGTTACCATTTTGTAATTACAGAAGAAAAATTAAGGCTAACCTCCAAAGCAATGAAAAGGAGAGAAACAGACAGGACAAATATATTAATATTTTTGTCTATTTACCAGTGCACTTAATGATGTATTTCCCAAGTGTATTTCCCGGGGTGTAGTGCTGGGATCAATTAATTTACCTAAGAAAAGTCCTGGCAGGTGAGCAGGATGAAAGCTCTGGGTCTAAGGGCTGGAGGGGTTGGAATGGCACCTCAGTACTAAGCTCCATCCCTTATGAAGCTTCCCTAGAAGATCCCCAGTACCTGATCAATACTTTTGGAAGAATCATAGTCTAAATAGACAAATGTCAAACATCTGCAGAAGTTTTGCCTTTCAATACCTTAGTAACCAAGCCTCTGAATTCCCAGATGACAACACCTATGCATTGAAAAGAAGGAAAAGTCAAACCTTTTGAAGCAATTCGCTAGTTTTCAGGAGTAAATTCACATATTTCTCAAGTTTCTAATGCTTTCCATGGTCATTACTGAACTAGTGAAATCAGTATTAATGGAAAGAATGGCTTAGGTAGGCCTGTGCACTTTGAAATTATAGTCACAGATACACAGACACATAGCATATTCCCCACTTTGATTGAAAGCAGCAGCTATGCTCAGATTTGATGGATGAATCTAAATTATAATAAATTTTTCAAAGATAAAACATGACATCTCAAAACTTAATGGTTTTTTTCAATGTAATGAAGGTTTCACGCCCTAGATGAATCTGGACCTTGAAGCATACATTAGTTACTGAGCATTCTGTTTAAAGAAGTGACTGAAAAAGAGTGAGAATTTAGTACATTTTCAAGGCATTTTCATAAATTAAGGGAAACAGTTTTTTCTTCTGTACCCAATTTTTTGGTGAGATTTTCCCTTCATCTTCTTCTGAGAAGAGGTGAGAGATCAAATAACAATTTCACGTTTGTCCTTCTTCTACCCATAATAAGTTCTTATTGAAGGTTTTCCAGCCCTTCATTTACCTAGATGGATACCAGACAGAGCACTTATTACTCTGTGCCTTCTTATGGGCTATGTGACATTTTGTTAAGGAAAATATATTCAGATTTGCCATGCCACATATCTGTTTCAGTGCTAGAGCATTTACCTGCTCTTTGGTAGAACATTTTTTAATGTCTTATTTTTTCTTTTACTTTTAAAATCTAAACTTGTCTCAAACTAATCGAAAATGTGTTTATTTAGTATATGTAAGAGTAACAGTACCTTTCTACCTATTTGCATCAATATTCTTAATGTCCCCTTCTGTAGTCCCCACATAGGATAATGTTTCTACAGAGGGTAGTTGTGTGAATTGATAAATGCAGGTTAGCTAAGACAGCCACGAGTCACAGCTGAAGTGTGAAGAATAGATTTATTCCATCGTTGCAGGAACATACATGCACTGTTAAGTCACCAGTCTGTGTTTCTATTTTTCTGAACTCTCTTGTCTTACTTCCCTCCAAGCCTGTGGAAAAGAATGCTTTAGAGTCTTTAAAAATAGTAGTCAAATATTTCAACAGGTTACCTGGACAGGTCATAGAATATATGCCCCTGGACATAATCCAACCTTTGCTGGACATGGTCCTGAGAAACCTCATCCAACTCACCTTAGTTTGAGCAGGGTGTTGGACTTTGTTTCATTCATTTCATGTAACTAAATATCTATTAATGTAATGTCATTTGAATACACATTCGTACTTTAATTTTCAAGCACATAATATGCTAAATGCTCTACATAGCTCTGTGTAAGTGTATACATCTCTCTGTATACAAATGAATATTTTGGAAGACTTTTAATTAGAATAAAGAATAAATAATCAATTTTATATGTATATATTCCCAAAATTAATGGAAATTGGCATGATACTGGAAAACATTACATTTATATCTTTAAATGTAAATAACATTTTTCTATATATACATATTGATCCTTAAAATTCTTTATCTGACTATGAGGTTTGTTGAATTAATTTTTCCAGACTTGGAAAACCTTACATCAGATCTGAAATTTGAAAATTATTCTGAGAACATAAAAATGGACTCTGTATGACTTTTGCTTTTTGAAGAACATAAAGAAAATCAGCATAATCAAAACAGTATCATGTCCATCATCTTTCATGTGTACCAACTGCTCCACATTTATGCAGAACATTGTGACATAATGCAGAATGGTTGAGGAGTTTAAAATTACATGTTTTGTATGCATAGTACAAAATTCACCTTGATTTTTTAGCTCTCCTATGCAATTACACTACCACTAACAAAATGGGGGAGGACTGAGCTGTCATTTGTGCAAACTGGGAAGCACATCATGTACAATGTGATTCACTGAACCACTGAATAAGTAGGTGCTGGGGTATCTGATTTAAATGCAATAGTGTTTGCAAAGACTGTGTTTAGAATATAGCTTGTTATCTTTACTAATTAACTGAATAATTCCTCTTATTTTATACTGTAAAACTATTGTCTAACAAGCACAAAACATAACGCTATGATGTAATGTAAGAGAGAAATAATACGGGGTGACAATACCAAGGAACGTTCATCACCACTCAGATTGTTATTGAGGTCCTCTGAAGGTAATAAAGACTCACTTAATTCAGACTAGACATCTGAAACCTATACCTTGGTCTGAATGCTTATAAATATATATAGGTAAAATTAGAAATTAAACTTACAAATAAAATTAATAATAATGAATAAAACCCTATAAATAGAACTCAGCTGGTATCCTCCACAAAAGGATGAAGTTTATTTCCATCAGGGCAGTTTACTATCACAAAAAGAAGGAATCTTTTAGGTACCTAAAATCCACTGTGGGAAGTGTATGTTGCCACCTAAGTTTGTACTCTACTCAAAGAGAAGTATATCTGGTATTTCCCAGATAAAACAGAGAACATATGGAGAAATACTGACGCCTTCAAATCTGCAGTTAATTACTGCATAGACTATTGGAAAGAAGTGATTGGAGCAGGTTTGAGGGAGAAATAAATATGGAAAGGGAGATCTGAACATAAGCATTTTCGTTATGTGTGGGAATTTAGGGTAGAATTTTCATTTTTCAGACCTTGATAATGTACTTCCCTTTGGAGAATGCCATTAGGAATTCACATGCATAATAGCTGCCTCAGAATCTTTATATGCTTTCTTCCTTAGCACATTTTCATGCAATGGCTATATTAGGACAGCTGCAGTAACAAATTATATAAAATTTCATGAATAAAGGAAACTTCAAATTATGTCCTCTTTAAGGAAGAAGTAAATTCATTCTTAGGTTTATCACATAATATGCATAAGTAATATAAACAAGAAAATTGTATATGACTTTTTATAAAGCTAGGTATAAATTTAGCTTTCCCCTTTTAGTCTGAAAGTGAGTTTTCTAACTCTTCCTTCCTGAAATATTGCTTTGTCAATCAAGAACTGAAATGTTACTTCATTGTAGGGCACTTATTTTAACGTGTCTTGCGGTCAGTGCTACCAGGATTTAGGAAAATAAAATAGCGCCTAATAAGAAAGATGTTATTAAAAAGTGTAAAATTAATATGTTTTATTAGGTGACAAACCCTGTCCAAATATTCACTTTGATGGGGACTACAGTTATGCAAATAACTTCATCCCCTCTCAGTGCTCCTTATTAATCAGTGTAGATATCCCACTGCTCATCATGTCAGCTCCTATGCTATGCTACGCTATGCTATGACTGCGCTTGTAAACAAAAATGGTCTTGGGCCTACTCTTCGACCTTGAGAAAAATATACAATAATATACAATTTGCTAAGAATGGCTTCAATTACACTGCCTGTTGGAAACAGTTTCTGGGTTGTGGCTGAGCAATGTCTGGGAGAACACTAATCGGCACAGGTTGGAAACATGCCAGACTCCAACAGATAATATAAATAATTATATGCAGTGCTGGAGACCAAGAATAGGGCTGTTTACCTTATTAATGTCACTGTAGCACCTGTGCCTCTTGACATACACCTGCATTTTTCTACATACTTCCTTTGTAGGTACAGATTCTGATAATGAATCCCTACTACACTGTCAGACACCCATTCAGTAATGATTAACAGCTCATGGAAGACCTGCAACCTAATATTTGGTGTCCTATATCAGAAATGCTCCTGGGCTTATAGTATACTCTGGTAAGCATGGGTAACTAATTTTCTTTTGATGCTCAGGCACAGTGTCTTTCATAACAATTATTTAATCCAGATATTACTTGTAATTATTTATATCTTGTCTATGGTGAAGGTGGCTACATAGCTCTGTATTGCTATGTCAGTACTGTACTTGGAACATCCACAAACCTAACACTTTCTGCTAGAAAACCATGTTCCCAAGCTCTACATTTAAGCATCTTTTAAATCCTTCCAGGGATGGTCACTCAACTACTTCCCTGGGGAGCCCATTCCAATGCTTGATAACCCTTTCCATGAAGAAATTTTTCCTAATATCCAGTCTAAACCTCCCTCGATGCAACTTGAAGCAACTTGAAGCAACTTTCATCCTGTCACCTGTTACCTGCGAGAAGAGACCAACGCCCACTTTGCTACAACTTCCTTTAGAATAGTTCTTGAGAGCAATAAGGTCTCTCTCCTCCCCGAACTCCCTTTTCTCCAGGCTAAACAACTCCAGCTCCCTCAGCTGCTTCTCATAAGATTTGTGCTCCAGCCCCTTGACCAGCTCCTTTGCCATTCTCTGGACAAGCTTCAGCACCTCAGTGTCTGTCTTGTACTGAGGGACCCAAAACTGAACCCAGATTTTGAGGTGTGGCCTCGACAGTGCTGAGGACAAGGGGACAATCATTTCCTAGTCCTGCTGGCCACACTATTTTTGATACAAGCCAGGATGCCGTTGGCTTTCTTGACCACTTGGACACACTGTTGTTTTGTGCCAGCCAACTGTCAACGCCATGTCCTTTTCTACCAGGCAGCTTTCCAGCCACTCTGCCCCAGGCCTGTAGGGGTTTTTGCGACGTAACTGCAGGACCTGAAAGTGCAGCAAGGGTAAGGGAACCCTTCTAATGGCCTTTATAAACTTGATGTACATATCCATCAATGGTATCAGTACTTTCCCTCAGAAAGTTCAGATGATGGTATCAACTCAAAACCTGGCATATATGAAACACCTATTTAGAGGATCTTTTTCTAATCAGCAATTACAGCAACATTTGCACTGTTTATGTGGTAAAGTGATAGAAGCCAGTTTCTAGCATTCTGATAGCGATTCCTTTTTTGAGGATAGAGTTATAAATACAAGTTTAATAAGCTAGCATGGTAGTTAGCTACCTGACTGCAGTCAGGTATAAAGGAAAATGAACTAGAATAAAAACAGGATTTCATCTGGTTTTGACCAGTATGATTAGGTAACATATTAAAGATGCTCCAAGATTGAAGGACATTTTTATAAAGATGTCTGGGGAAAGATCTAGGTCTCAACATTTTAGAACTTCACTAGATTTCAACCAGAGATCAAAGGCAGTAAGAAGTTCTTAGAGAAAACCTTGAAAAAAAAATTACAGTATCTTTGGCTTGTGTATAATTAATTTTTTTTAATAAAAGAAAATTTAAAGCGCATTTTTGTACAATTGCTAAAACAAAGCTGAAAAAGCAGTTGACCCATGAATTTTCTTACCTCCATGGTAGCCAAGCAGCAATGGACACTGAGAAAACAACTTTGCTAAAACAACTTTAAAAACTGTGACTCTTTTTTCTCCTCCAGCAAAAAACATGTGTCAGGGATATATCAAAGAGACAGAAATCCTTCTTCAAAGATTGCATAGTATCAACTGATCAATGCCATATTATAAATTCCAAGCCTTATATCAATTTCTAAAAAAAAAAATACTTCCTATAGTGTAATTAAATAGTCCCTCTGCAGCACAAGTATGACTTGCAGAGAAGACTTAATGGCTGTATGCCTCATTGCACATAAAACCATTGCGTGGGCTCCTGCCTTTTCAATCAGTACTGCTGCTTGAATCCTCAGGATGCACAAGGTGGTAGGAAAACCAAGACTTGTTCTAATGCTAATAAGGACTCTCAAGCTTTGTGTTAGTTGAATGAGCTCCTTTTCTTCTTTAATAGAAAGCTAGGTTTTCAGAACGTAAATTTCATTGTCCATTCATAGAAATGTTTATTTTGTGCCCCAGGAAACCTCTGAAGAGGTAACAGTGAGGTGAGAAGAGACTAGAGGTAGTGTGAAATATTGTGCAAATAATGATTTTGAGAAACTTAATATTTGGGTGCCAGTCTCGGCACACATTTAAAACCACCAATGCATAGAGATTGGTTTCTTAGTACTCTGAATGCAAGGAGCATAAGAAGTAAAAATAACAGAAACGTGACAGATTCATTATTCAGATTCAGAAGTCTGCATAAATATTGTTCCTCCCTGAATATATTTGCAATTTACCTTGCAATCTAGTGACCATCTGCCTTCAGCAATGTACTTAACAGCACATACACATCAGTGGGTAAGTATATGTAGGTTCATGTGTCACATAAACACTGTATGGTATTAATGCTTTTCCATATTACCGGAATTCGCGTAATATAATTTAAGGCATCAAAAATTAGATTTTTAGTGCAAACCTTGAAATTCAGTAGAAGGAAGGCAACACGTGCTTTAAAAATGGATTTACTCCATGTTAATATAGACACAGACAGATGGTAGTTGTGTCTCTGTTGACTATGGCTAAAGGCTACCTTATACTGTGCACCTATATAACTAAACACTGTATTAGGTGAAGGTCTAATCACACACCACCTTGATTCATTTAGGGTAGACAATGGCTAATAAGAAATATTCAGGCTTGATGAAATTAATCTAGCTTTAAAGTACACAAAAACTGTATCACATGAGAAGTTTTTTGGGGAAGTTTTTATTTTCATAAGGCTTTGAAACATCAGGTCAGTCTTTGCTACTGTAAATCAGTGGAATTCAGTTCACTGCCATCCTCACTGTTTACATCAGCTGAAGGTCTATCCCATAGACTTTATTAATGTGACATCTTTATGTATATGCATGGTAATTGCAGCTAGAACACAATTCTGAAAAGTCTTCTACGCATGACATGACCAGTGAACCCAAAAAAGATCTTTGCATGAGTAAGGTTTCCTGTATCTGAGGCTTAATTACTATTTTAACTATTCTATTTATTTCTAATTACTGTATAATTTTTGTAAGGACAAATAACATTGGGAACAAGCATGTGCCTATTTGTTTTCACATTTAATTTTTCTCCGTTTACTGATATAAATACATCTGGTTGGAAATGAAAAAAAATTATATAGCTTAATAGGTACAGCTGGTCATGCAGAGATATTAATATATCTTACTGAAGGTGCTACATCAGGGTTAATCTGATAAAGCTCTCAAGATGAGCATGCTGTTTATCCTGTTGACACAAAGCATTAATTCTGCCATCACATCCTGCTCCTGCCAGCTACACAGGAAGACATCACTAAAGGTTTAGCTGTGCTAATCAGCCAAGCAAGAGACTAACCTAAAGAAAAGAAACTAAGTAAAGATATTGTGCTAATCAGAAGGAGGAGTTTGTATTCCCTGAGGAAAAGAAAAAGAATCAGCAACTGATTTCTTTTTTTTGTAAGGCTTGTGGCTGTAAATTCTAGCATGAACATAAGCAGAATTTGAAACTATGAGAAACACTGATTAAATGAGAAGCAGTGCTAAGTAGTGCCTGAGTTTATTCGTAGAGCATCCAGTGATCTTCAGAATACAACAATTTAGCAAGTATTTAGCTGGCATTTGTTACCATATGATGTTTAAATCTCATCTTTGAGTCCCACGGAAAAATGAATTAATTGATGCTGTGAAAGATGACTGTTCTGTAAAGACTCAAAGAAAAGAGAGATTTATTTCTGACTCTTGATTATTGCTTTTCACAAATTTACCTTTAGTCTTTTCTCAGACTAAGTTAAACTTTAAGTAAGCTTAACTCAGTTAAACTTTAAGGTTCATACCAGTGCTTAAATTTGTGCTTTATGAATAATGAACAAGTGCAGGGTTTGGATGGCATGACTGTATTCCCATGTGAAGTCTGTGGGAAATTTTTTTCTATTGGCTTCAGTGCTGAAGGATTAAGCATATAGAATTCACAATAAGTTCATAACATTTCTGGGTTTTGAACATGTCTTCGAGAATGACTGAACATCAACATTCAAAATGAAGCAAAAGAAAATCCTTTCTTGAATAATTATTGAAATTTCAATTATTATTCTTAATATTTTTCATTTAATATAAAATTATGCACATCAACCTGAAGATATATAATTTCACCAACAACATAAAGCAGATTTAAAATAAATTTAGATAGAGGTAATAAAAAATATTAATTAAGTGGAAAGACTAACTGTAATGTAACAAACTTCTTTCATGGGGAAGGCCACTGATAGGGGCTCAATGCCACTGTAATGGCACAGAAGAAGTAGCCAGTGACCAAGCAAGGCTATGTCATGTCTAATGCTCTGGACTTGGGACAACTCTCTGCTTTGTTCCCATCACATTAACATACAAGCAATTATATCTCAGTATGAGGCACAATGAAGTAAGAGCCTGGCTTTTTTTTTTTTTTTGTGCTGTCACATTTTGAATGTCTGTTCTGGATAAATCAAGGCTTTACCCTCTCATATAATGCAAAATTATAATGTCTTGTCCATCTGTGCAAGCGTAATGTGTGGTCTTCTATCAAATGTCACTGTAGGTGTTTTTATAATTTATGCAAACAGCCATTTACTTTTACTGTCATTAGGATTTTCCTTCCATGGCAGATTTTAGAAGAAATCATACGGAGTGTAAAATAGTACATCCTGGAAGCAGATTTCAGAACCTTGTCTCTCAACTTCACTGAATGTAATACGATGAGAAAGGTTCATGCCAGAATATATCTTATCTACAATGTGCATTGTTATGTTCATTCTGTCAAATTATTTGTCTAAGCTAATCATGAAGTCTTTTGTGTCTCTTACCATGATGCAATCTCTTAGTGCATCTTGGCATTGTTTGTTTTGTCACTGTAGACAGCTAACTTGAATTTGTTGTTTAGATAATGTTTAAGTAGCCCTTTGGTTACACAGCACCTAAGGTCTGCTGCACCTTGCCAGTGGGACTTGCCCATGGACAGAACACTTTCTCCAACCAGTGGGGGCGTGGTGGGGGAAAATAATAGAAAGCTCACATTTAGGCAAAATTGCTATTCTGGTCTTTTGGGGCTGAAACAGAGAATTCTTTTATGAGATTCTCACCAACAGGAAAAGGCAGAAATCTACAAAGGTTTTTAGGGTATTTTGATGGACAGACATTTCTTTGGAGATCTCAGAGTCACTTACAAATTTCCATTGACTAGAAGGAAACTAGTGCATTAACTCAAAATCAAGTTTGCAGCAGCAACTGAGATACAGGTGCAAGGCCAGTAGATGTGTGAGATGAGTGAAATCTCATGCTACATTTTTATCCTTCTCATTATTGCTATTGTAAGTTTTTGCACCATCAGCTACTGAAACTTATGCAGCACCACTGTAGTGTGCAAGAAAAGGTATGAACAAGAACCAATTAAATTTCTGTGGTGCTTAGACTCTACTGATGATCAAGGTGCATCACAGAAAACACTGAACAATTAAAACCCTGGTGTCATTAGGTTAAAATGAAATAAAATACACATACCAAGTTATTTTATCCTATTAGCTAACCTGAAGTTACAAATAAAGTTGATCTATCTAATGAAACAGAGATTTTATTCAGCTTTAAAAGTTGGAAAAGAAAAGCAGTCAAATTAACATTTTATTCCTGCAAATATAAGGCTGAGAACAAGGACATGTCGTTTGTTGTTTTTTTTCCTTGTAGATGGCTTTGTTCCTCTTCACTGACTTTGAAGGGACCAAGAGTGAACCAGTGTTAAAGGCAGGTTTTCATTTCAGGAAAAAAACATATATTCTTACCTTTTTTCAACATTTTCCTTTAATTATATTGTCTTATTGAAACAAACAAATATTCAAAATAAAGAGCCAAATCTTCGACTGGATAAAGACCGTATTGCTCCATGGATGTAGGCAAAAGACCTGGTAGCCAGAGTGATCCACCTGACCATGTTATTTTGAGCTTCATGTGCTATTGTTCTAATAACTGGGCAAACCCTTGACTCATACTTGTTATTATGATTTGCATGATAGCAGTGTCCAGAAGCCTCAAATTAAATTTAGGATCAATTGTGATGGGCAGTATATAAGATAATTAAAAAAAAATCCTCATCATTTAAATTTGGTCCTTGCAGATTAGTTTGAACTGGACATTTTAAATGAAAGAGGCCAAGACATAACGGGAAAGAAATAAAGAACTATTTTAAGTCCAAATTACTCCCATCTCACTTTAGGTTCTTAAGTAGGATAGCAAATTTATTTACCTTTATTTACCTGGAGAGACTTTTATACTCCAGTGAGAGAGAGGTGGAGAGAAATAAAGGGAGAGAATGGAATTTCTCAGGAGTGATTCTATTCAAGAATGAGGGAATGGTTCCTTCCTTAGGATGAACTTACCTGCTTTTCAGCATGACTCAGGTCTCTGTTCATTGATTTTTCTGGGTCAGCACCTATTCACAGTAATGATAATGGTAATTCCCGCCCAACAACATAGCTGAATTTCTTTTATGTGAAAGAACCAGGGTATCTAATAGTGAATTTTTTGTTCTTATGTCTTCTGATCCATGGATCTCTAACCAGACAGAGGGCATACCCAGAGGCTGTGGGTAATACAGCAAGGTGGAATAGGAGCAAGGTGAAATGAACTAGTACTTAGGTCCCATGTGAGCAAAAATAGATTTTGATTTATATTTTCCCCTAATCTTTCATAAAGCACTATTAGCACAACTAATAATAACTGAATGAACCTCAAGCTGCAATTTTTCCTCACTCTTGCCTTGTCACACCGAAGTTTTTTCACTTAAGAGAGGAACATATAAAAATTTAAGAAATACATAAAGTATGTATAACTTACAGAGGAGAAGATATAATGATGAATAATTACAGGTGGTAACCCCAACATGAAAAAGCACCTCCTCTTCAAGAAATTAAAATATGCCTGTTTAATTCTTTTGAAATGGCAACATTTAAACGTCTGGTAAAGATATGAAAGTCCATGGAGCTCATGTACTCTAGATCATAAAATTGGCAGTATATCATATAATACAGAGTATTTATAATTTAACAATTTGAAAAATAACAGAGATCAAATTTCCTCTGTAAATTATTCTTTTTATTGGATGTTAAGGAACTACATATTTACTCTTCAAGAAACTAAAGTTTACCTCAGTCACTTGATTTTACTTCAAATTTTGTGAGCTAAAACAAAGAAATAGAAAGGAGGGAGATTAAAGGTAAAAGAAAGTCCATTTGTCTGTAAATTATTAAATACAGATGGGAAACTCCTGCACCACAACAGATGGCCTGCAACTACAAACAAATTAACATATAGACAGCCATAGCTGAATTCAATTAAATATGAACCTAAATATTAATTAGGATTTAAAGGCAATATCATGAGCAGGAAAAATTACACGTTCCAATAGCATAGGGACATCTGATTACAGAGGAGGGGTCTGTTGACAGTTACTTTGGAATTTAACATAGTATTAATTATATGAGTCACATGAAGCTCTACAGTGCAGAATATTGTATTTTCTGTGTGCTTTGCATGGAGGTCAGTTCTAATCACTACCTCAGAGTGGGAACTGGCCTAAGAGATGAAATAACAAAGATTTGTCTTTTTCCTAGATACTATCTAGATTTCAAATGTATTTCTACAGTTATTTCCATTGCATTGGTAAATATTCTAAATCACAAATACATTTCAAAAAATAGAGTTGCCTCTCTGAACAGATGTGCTATTGCTTTCACATATTAATACATTTTAAGAGTACTTCCTTTCTGCAGAGAATGTGACAATCTGATTGAAAAAACCACTGTGAAGCCTGGAGAGACTTAAACTAGGGTCAAGAACAAGCAGTTGTGTGTGTGCAGAATAACCTGGAGAATGGTAAATAATTTTTACAAGAGTAGGATTGTAAAAGCAAATTCCAAAGCAGAATTTATATTTTGCCTTTACAAATTTCCTGTAGTTATTTAAGATGAATTAATTCTTCTTTACTTAACTTTTCAGTATCATTTTGTAATAGAAATTGTAACCCCAGGATGCTGTAATATATTATCATTGCTCATAGACGGCCATAAGCTTTGCATTGAGTTTGTGAAGCTTGTCAACTCTGCTCTGCCTGAGCTTTGTTTTACTTGACTTACCTGTAAAACCATCTCATTGACCAGGTGCCTATAACTAACCTGTTTTGGTTGTTTTATTTTTGTTTTGTTTTGTGTTTTTTTTTTTAAATCTTTTTGTGGCAAAAACTGTATTTTCCTGTATTAGACATTTTAACATATTTTTAGCAATCCAAGTGAAAAGTTATTATGTCCTTTCATGTAAACAAGTCTGAGCAAAAGAATGATGCTGGAGTTGAATATCTGTTTCCATTTCTTAAGCTTTCCATATTCCCACTTTTGGTCCTTAATGCAGAGCAAATACAGAGGTATTTCCCATAGTGATTGCCTTCTCTCTCTATTTCTTCTGAGCTAACCCAAATTTATTTGACTATTTAGGTACATATGTTCTTAATCAAATCACGTTTTGCGATATTCAAGCAGAATATTTGTAACTGATTTTAGTTCTTTTACAGGCCCCAAATAGGCTCACTGTACCTGTATTTATATCTTTTTGTAATTTTTTGCATTTAGTTCAAAAGGCTGTTGGAGAAGCAAGACATACTGTGGAGTTTGTAGTAGGCAAAGTATGACAACCTGCTTTGCCATGGATTTGTATAAAAGCTAAGTCAGGAAAAAAGTATTGCCTTTGCTGAATTTGAGTGACATATGAAAGGCACTAGTTAAAAAAAAAAAAAGAGAATACTTCCCTATATATCTCCAGCTTTCATATGTATATATTTATATATATGTTTATATATCTATCTAAAGAGAGATTTGAAAATGGGATATAAAATATACATCTGAGAACACAAGTTTGCCAGTATTTCTAACAATGTGGGAAAATAAAAAGCCCATTTTTATATTTTGCATAAGATGTTCCCCAAAGTACACTGCTTACCAAGATAGGTTACTCCACAGCAATCCTAGTGCAGTCAGAAATTGCTACCCACTTAAATTTGTTTGAGCTAATGATGTTTCTCTGTACACTAGCCATAAAGTGGATATATTTCTATGTATTTCTTCAGCAGCAAGTATAGCATTCAACGGAATATCAATATAAAATTTCTTTAAAATATATCTTTATTTCTCATTTACAGATAATAAAAGCCTGTGTGAAAATTCAAATAAGAAAAAAAATGCATCTGTAGAAAAGAAGGATGCCTTTAAAGATCACATTCAATGTGACATTTTGTGGATACATAGGGTCCTGTTCTTAATATCTTCTAAATGCCAAATAAGAAGAGTAACAGTATCCTTTTCTTTTTTTCTTATTTTCTTTTTTATTTTTTTATTTGCTACTTCTCTGTAGGACATCTCTATTAGAATACTTAGCAACGATCTTTCTTAAACACTGTTTTTGTGATGATTGCTGTTTCTAAAAAAAAATTTGAAATTGTTATCGCTTTGGAAATTATGATTTAGATATGTTTATATATATATTTTAAAAATCATGTTTCTATGCTATCAATTTTACTGTCATTTATTTTGACTAAACTCTGTTGAAAATTACATTTAATTTGCTGTCAATTGCATTCTAACTGAGCCCATTTAAATTTATTTCTTTTTTCCTTTGAAATTGGGCTGTTATTCTTTCAGAAAATATTTTAATACATTTAAAGACCTTGTTTGAATAGAGTAACTTAGATAGTAGAAAGATGTGATATGAAGCTGAAAAGAAATGGACCATGAAATACTAGAGGGGAAAAAAAATACATTAGGCTTTTCTTTAAAAATAAGAAAAAGGACTGGGCTAACAGTTGTTTCTGTATTTGCCACCCCAGCAAATTTATGTTACTTTTGTGTATAAGAGGCCAGCATTTACTTTTTAGTAAGAGCCCAGGTTGAAATGTTATTGCATTGAAGTGTTAATTTATCACAACTGTAGAACACAGATAGATGGTGTTTATTATAGCCTGTTATAAGAGGTTGACTTAGCACTAGGGAATTGTGAGGCTGAGAAAACTTGCAGGCATATTTGCTTGTGTTCGCTGATTTTATTTTTAAATTCATATATGTAGAAAATTCAATAAACAACATCTACAGCTCAGCAAGTAAATAGTTAAAATATCTAAGTAGCAGTCGGTGGATCCTCCCACCTGAGGTAAAAAGGTCATATCTAAGGAAAGATAAACTTGGAACTATAGATTAGCCCGAAGAAATATTAGAAAGGAATGAAGAACACCAAGGTATAAACAGATAAACCTAACAAAAGACTCCTAGAAAGCTGGTCAACATTTTTTGATCCCAGTTACTTTGATATGGTACTTGTTATGTTAAACTAATTATCTCCTTTGACAGTGTGATATTATGTAGTGTTTGAAGCTGAAAGACATGGGCAGGGTAACACTAGCAGATCTACCTTAATGCTACCCATCTAACACAGTTAGGAGTTATATTGTCTAACACAATTTCCAGCTTACAAAGTCAAGAGAACCAAGAAACTGTTGTTTTCATTCTGAAGTTAAACATCTCCCAACACAAAGGACCATATTCCCAATGAACTCTGATAAAATTTTTTCAAATAAGGCCTAAGAGCAAAATACTCTATGGAACGTAAGAGAAAGGATAGATAGTAAGAGACCATAGGGAGGCTGTCATGAGATGGAAGCTGCAGTATGCAATGAGTCTCCACGTGAGTTTTCTCATCTGGTGCTGCAGGAAGGCCCCTCCTCACAGACATCACTGCATGATTTAGCATGCCCAGAGAAACCCTCCCTCATTTAAAGGGTTGCCTCTATTCTGTTCCTATTCCTTTCAAGCAGATGTCTGCTTTTTTATGTCCTTTGTGACAATCTCCCTTTCCTTATGGTACGCCAGTGCTTTGGGAGAAAAGTGGCAAGGCAAAAGAGATTTAGCCCAGCAGACTCTGTATATTTTTCTCTCCCTGTTCTAAGGTAATTTTACCCAAGAACCACATGGCTTGAATACAAGGGTATAGTATAAAGTCAAAGAGAAATAGGGCAAAAAGGAATAAGAGGTGCTATACGTGGTTGGATGGAGATGTGGGAGCTGGGAGGCTTTGCAGGACATTGATAGAAATTTAGGAGGCCTCGGGAGAAAGATGAAAATTCAGGAGTTTGTTTCTGGAAGTCCAGTCTCAAACTGATTAAACCCTTCCTTCATATTTGCAAAATGATTATGTGTTGAATGATTTCAAGAATGGAGAAAATTGAATGGCCTGGGGAAGGTAAGCATAAGTGTTTTTTGCTTGCATAAAGTTTTTCTGCCTGTTTAATGAAAATAGACCAATTTTAGATCAAAAACAGAGTCAGACACACCAGGCTGAAAACAGAGGAGTAAGACTAAGCAACACAACGGAGCTCAGTTCTCACGGTAACAGGGCTATTAACTGGGATTGCCATGTGGGAGTGGAGTAAAAACAGACAGCTTTAAATGGTGCAGTTTGATGCCTGGATATAAAATGAAGCAGAGTGTGTACTTGGATGTTAACTTTCTAAGCTTCCAAGTGCTAGCCATTGATGTTTTGATCAGATAGCTGTAGCAGACGGGGATACTGAGCCTAGGTTTCTTAGTTGTGAGTAAATTACCTGGTCTTTATTCAAAAAATATCAGCCGCAAGCAGTGGAAATATTAAATAGGATTTTATTTGTATTTTATGTTGGTGTTTTTTTGCCAGAAGGATCAACAACAGTTCATTTCCCTAACCAAGCCAGAAGGGATTCAACTAAAATCCCAAATTAATTTCAAAAGGAAGATTAAGACCTCTGTACTCTATGATTTTATAACAGAATCATAAGTACAATGAAGACAAATTGTTTTGTTAAGTTGCCATTGGTTTTTCAGTGAGAGGCTCAAAAGTTCTGGAAGGATTAAAAAAGGAGAAAAAATTGATTTTATTCTCCATTTATAGGAAAAATATTCTTAAAATAATATTTGTGATATTTCTTATTTGCTTATATAATTATCAAGTATATCTGTAATTTAAAAATAAGTTTGTACCAACTTCATTATAGTGAAGTTTAAAAATAGATTTGTGTAGATTTTATATAGTGGAATTCTGTAAAGAAAAGTTAAAATAGAAGTTTATTATTATTAACAAATTGCCATATTTTAGAATGAATATACTTACATTTTCTTGAAAAAAAACATCAACAGTACATTATTTGGTCAGATGAGGAAAAAAATAGAGTTCATGCATTTGGGGTTGTTTGCTTTATTTTTTAATGTTGTGTTTCCTAGTCATACTACTACAGTTAATGTCATTCTGTTTTACCAGTTCGCATGAATTTCACGTAAACACCTAAAGTGGTGTATTGCTGATACAACTGTTATTTAATGGTGTACTGACAGTATCTTGAAAACTTATTACTTTTTAATGACTGCCAGGACAAGGCAAATCTCACAGTTCTGGGAAAGGTGATATTTCAGAGACAAAAGACAACATCTCAGGCTGTCCTGAAGCAGACAGCATTATCAGCTACTTCTCCCTTTTCCAGTGTGTGCTGGTTTAAAAGTTAACCAGCAGGGGAATTGAACTCAACTCAAAAGAGAGATTATAAGTCAGAATAACA